>OX578142.1:88253629-88633021 GCA_951213105.1 Amaurobius ferox | reverse complement strand
GTTAAAGTAACAATTCTTGATATTGTAAAAGATCATAACGAAAGACTTTGGTGGGAAAATAAGCATATACAACAATATAAAACAGTATATCCATATGGATTAAATACTATCAACTTTAATAACACGCACAATTTGGAATATAGTACAGATGTAAAACAATCTCCCGTATATAAAAATAAAGAAAATAAGAAAACAACTCGTGGTAAACGAGGTGGTAGGCGCAAGAAAGTAAAATTTGAAGTTGTTTTAAACAACCTGAAACATTTTATAGAAGAAATCAAGACATATAAAACTATAAAGGAAAATTGGATTAAAAATAAAGTGTTTGGAATAAAGAAAAAGTTTTTATATCGTATTTGGTTGGAATGGATGAAAAACCCCATTATGCAAGATAACGATAAAGACGATCCTATCCTTACAGCAAACATTGCCATTTTTTACGATATATTTAAATTAAAAGCAAAGAAATTGGAAATTATGCTAGAACAAAATAATAATAATCCATATGGGAAGGAATATCTAATTACAACTTTTTGTAATAAGAATTATGATGCAATACCATTTAAGACAATTTTGAAAAAACATAATTATCTCCTACCGATAAAAAAGACCGAAGTTTGTTTAACATATCGATATATGAAAACTAACGGACGTAAAATCTTCAATTATAATATGATCGGAAGACAGTTGGACAAAAATGATAACTTGATATGTCAATGTGAAACAAGTAAATTTCGCAATAGAGATCATGATCACATTGTTACTGGTGATTTAGAAGTTGCAATGGATTCGGATTTTAGAGAATTTTTACAATTGGGCACTAAATTCAGATTTCAGAATTTTTATAATCACGGAAAACTTTTTAAAAAGGATCTAGATGATTTTATTTACAAACTAGCTGTAAAGTACAGTTTTCCAATGGAAACCTTTCAAGAATGGAAGAGTGCAGTTTTAGCTGATTTTAATCTTTATTACAAAAACCGACAAAATAAAATTACTAATTATAAAATGGACAAGAACCGGTTGAAAATATTTCAAAATATGTATGTGATCACTTATATGGACAAAGTTACCTCAAACTATGCATTTACTTGCAAAAAATACTATGTAGAGCAAATAAAAAAATGTTACGACAACGAAACAATGTATAAACTAAATGTTTTGTCTAAAACGGCAAATGAAAACAAAATCACAGCATTGTATAAAAGGATCGGTATTGAAATCACTACAATCAAATTTCCATACCTGGTATTAATACCTAAAATGCATAAGTCACCCGTCAAATTTAGACCGGTGACTGTGGGATGTGGAACTTATTTAACTAAGGCAAATTCTATCCTGCTGAATATTTTAAGACCTACAATGGCGAAAATAAAATCAAGTGGTACGGTAATGGTATCAAATAGTAATGAAGTCATAGAAAAGTTGAGCAAAATACCAGAGAGATTACACCTTAAAAGCTACGATTTTAAAGATTTATTCAATAACATAAATTTAAAGGATCTGTTTGAGATCATGATCGAAACATTTCATGAATACAATTTGCATCTATTTATCAACATCAATAGTTACGAAAACCTCATCAAATTCGTTTTATATGAAAACTTACTTTACAACGGAGATTCATTCTATCAACAAATTCAAGGTATTCCCATGGGGGGTGGCTGTTCCTCCATGTTGGCTGATATCTATTTGAATAAGTATGAGATCGGAACTCATTATCTAAATGAAATTCCCTATTTCAGATTTGTGGACGATGTGCTTATTGGAAATTTTGAAAGTAATTATCAATTTAACTTCAACTTTTATCCCGCAAATTTGGAATTGATCGAAACAAAACAAGTGAAGAAAGAAATAACAGAGTTTTTAGATATAAGCATTTATTACGACAACAAAGAAAGTATTTGCTTTAAAATGTATGATAAAAGAAAGACCTTTGATGTCAGCATAAACTATATCATCAGCTGGAATTCCAACTTGAGTATAGGCGTACTACGTAACTTAATACTCAATCATCTTAACAGGATTAAAAGATTAAATACAACAAAGACCGAACGCATTATATGCGAACGTAATTTGGTATGCGAAGCGAAAAAACAGCTATATCCGTTACATTTCCTAAAGCATTATTATGAAAAATCATACAAAAAGTATGATCAGGACTTTTATGCAAAATTCTATGAACTATTATAGTTACGTCACGCTGGATGCAAAAAGATTAACTGTGACATGTATCTTAACCGTAACATGTTATAAGGGCTTACAAGGACTTGCACGTAATGAAAGTCAGTGCTGATATGGATGTTATAGGTTGTTTAGACATTAGGCATCCAAGTAGTCTTGCTATTAGTATCGTTTCATGTTGGTGATCTAGGTTTTCAAGCACGTTTTTCAATGGATTGAATTTGGCTTTTTCAATGGATTGGATTTGCTTTTTCAGTGGATTGGATTTTGCTTTTCCAGCGTTGGTATATGGAGGACTGCTTCAGGCGAGTCTGGTTCCGGGAACGTTTCCTGGGATTAAAAGCGTGCTTCAACCGGGAACAAGGGGTCGTAATCCCCCTTGGCCGTTCGACTTCCTTGTAAGCATCCCCATCCGTTTTTACTTCTTTCATTTCTTATTCATTTGAATCCATATTCGTGCTTATATTGTATGTGCTGCAATGCGCCTTATGATAGTATGGGCATATCCCGTTTTAATATTTCTAGTAAAAGTTATATTTTACTTAACATTTGTATTGTATATATATATATATATATATATATATATTTATATATATATATATATATATATATATATATATATATATATATTTATATATATATATATATATATATATTTATATATATATATATATATATATATATATATATATATTTATATATATATATATATATATATATTTATATATATATATATATATATATATATATATATATATATATATATATATATATTTATATATATATATATATATATATATATATATATATATATATATATATATATATTTATATATATATATATATATATATATATATATATATATATATATATATATATATATATATATATATATATATATATATATATATTTATATATATATATATATATATATATATAAATTTTATATATTTATATATATATATATATATATATATATAAATTTTATATATTTATATATATATATATATATATATATATATAAATTTTATATATTTATATATATATATATATATATATATATATATATATATATATATATATATATATATATATATATATATATATATATATAAATTTTATATATATATATATATATATATATATAATATAAATAAATAAATAGAAAAAATAAAGGCCTAACAATAATAGAAAAATGCCAAACCAGCTAACATATTGTTACGAATATATATGAAGAGTTTCTCTGTGTTTTGCCCATCTAGGTAGTAAAACAACCTTTACAGGCAAGCATCTATTACGTGAAAGTAGAGTTGCGGCACGTGGATTGCGGCTTCCATGAATATGGTTGTCAGCCATAACGAAATATCGCCAACTTTGCGACATTTGGCGAGTTTTTGAATCCAACAAGAACTTTCGATAAATACCGACTAGTTTCGCTGATATCCAGCACTTTCTAGAACTTTGTGTGGAGAGCATATAAGGGAGTCAGTAGGAGTGAGTAGACGTGATACGAGCTAAATTGAATTGCGAGATACGTCAGCGTGTTTTAGAATAGTATCTGTTTTTCGTGAATTAGTTAAGCATGTAATTGTTGTTTTATTGAATCCGGCAGTTGTTTAGTGATTTTGTAAGATAGTTATCGAGCTATTCGCTGTATATTGCCTCTGTACGCTTTGCTGTATGGGTTTTCCTGTAAAACCAGCCAGTATTTTATAGATTCCATTCGTGACGGAGAAATTCAGCACGCTGTTCTTATGGCCGATTGCAAGAATCAGAGAGCTGCATTGACCCTAGCCAGTAAGTACGAAGCATCTCGACAGGCATCTCGCGAAATTCATTGATCCATCATACCGTGGCTCGGTTGTGACTGATAGCACTTTCGAATTTGAGATGCTGCGCACTATGGAATAAGGAAGTAAAAAAAGGACATGAAATAAGGAAATAAAAGACCCGCTACAGAGGCAAAGTAACAACGAATTCAAGCGATCATCTGTCTCGTTCGCGAAATGACTGGTGTGCTGGACCTGCGGAGAAAGAGGTGATACAACAAGAAAGTGGCCACTATCTAAACAAGAGAATAATAGGGCATTCCCTTTAAAAAAGCCACAGGGAAAACTAATCAGCTGTCATCTTGCGAAAACTAATCAGCTGTCATCTTGCTTTTTATACGAGGTTGCCGTATAAAAAGTACCCCATTAAAGTTTTTCCAGATTTCATCGTTGCATTGAGGAGATAATGGACTTTACATTATGAGTCGCATAAACAACATCGAATGTTAATATATGCTAGACGTGGGTGTGAATATTACTATCATTAAAAGTGACGTGAATTAATGGTCAACTTCTTTATACAGTACCCTCTATCTCTCTGCGCACGAGGCTTTATCACCATGCTGCTTATGCAGCGGATATTTATGACCCATGCTATCTCGGACGGGACTTTCTAAGAAAACACAGATTTGACCTGGACTTTAAAAACAACGAATTATAAACAGCCACCGAAGAGAATTCTTTGTTTGAAACAGAAACAGGAGCCCTAGAGTGTAACATACTCACTGCAGAAGATGTTTCACTACTTGCACTTAGCGAGTGTTTGGTGAAAGGAATCCGGAAAGGCTTAAGATTATGTGGAATTGCAGCAATATATTTTTCATCTCCGGAGTATAAGGAAAAACGAATTCTTGTGGTCGCGGCTTTCGTGGATGTTTCAAAAGACTACGTACCTGTCTGAATTACAAACATTAGCGACAGGCGCAAAATATTTCATAAAGATGAGCAGTTAACTTCATGCTCTGTGGTAAAGAGTGTAATGCGTGGTTGTGCAAAAGATAGAAACAGTAGTCCTGAATTTTTAAACACTATATTAAGAAATATCGGAAGGCTAAATCGCGCAGAACAGGAAGCGTGTAAAAGCCTCACTTACGAATTCAGTGAAATCTTCTCAACTGCTTCAAAAACACATGAGACGCACTGGACAAACTCGACATAGTATCGACACCGGTAACCAGTTACCGATTAAACAAGCTCCCCAAAGACTCGCTAAGAAAAAAGAAGTAGATAAGCTTTTAAAAGTCATGCAGAGAAACGATGCGATCCAATAATCATCAAGTTCTTGGGCTTCACCAATCATCTTAGTGAAGATGATAGACAAGTCTACAAGATTCTCCGTTGACTCTAAAAGACTTAACTACGTGACAAAGAAAGTCAGCTATCCACTGCTAAGAATTGACGACACTTTAGATACCCTCTCAGGGAGCAAGTTGTTTTCGAATCTAGATCTTAGGAGTGGATGCAAGTCATTGGAAATCTATCTCGATGATCGAAAAATATAGTTTTTATCACCGGACAAGAGCTCTGGCAGTTTAAAGTGATGACTTTTAGACTTTGTAATGCTCCAAAAACTTTTGAACATTCAATGAAGACCGTGTTGAAAGGACTCTCCTGTGAATCTTGCCTCGTCTACTTGGACGTCTTGTTGGACGGTCATTTGAAGAATATCTGCAAAGCCTTAGGCTAGTATTTGAAAAATTGAAGAGTTCTAATTTAAAGTTAAATTCTTTAAAATGCAAATTATTCCAGAAAGAAGTCGCATAATTGGGACATATCAGCTCTGAGAAGGATGCAAGGACCGATCATGACAGAATGAATGCTGTCAAAGAATGACGCAGACCGCAGGATATTAATAAAATAAAGGGCTTCCTCGGCCTATGAACCTATTACCGTCGGTTTGTAAAAAACTTCTCAAATATTTCTAGATCCTTACATCCGCTAACGGAAGGAGACAAGACATTTGAATGGATGGCGGAATGTGAAAACGCCCTCAATCAGATTAAGGAAATGCTGGTTTCAGCTTTTATTCTGGCATATTCTCAACCTATGGAGAGCGTTATATCAGATATCGATGCCAGTAAAGCAGAAATAGGGGTAGTTATCTCCCAGGATATAGGAGGGCAGGAACGCGTCATCGCATACTTTAGCAAGCGCTTGTCGAAGCCCGAAAGAAATTATTCCATAGCAAGGAAAGAACTGTTGGGAATTGTTAAATTTGTAGATTATTTCCATCACTATCTCTATGGAAGAAAATTCCTGTTGCAAACTAATCACGTTTCTTTAAGCTGGCTCATCGGTTTTAAGAACTCTGAAGAGTAAATAGGTCGCAACATGGGTTCAGAGACTTCATGAATACGACATGGAGATTCGATACCGAAAAGGGTCATCTCATGGAAATGCTGATGCACTCTCAAGAAGACATTGCTCTTTGAACTGTGCAAATTGCGCGCGTGCAGAAATCACCGACCAGAGTTCAAATTCGCCACCTGATTCTTGGAGTTATGCAGAACTTTCTCGATCCCAAAGAGAAGACAGAGATATCCAGTCAATCCTGATTTACAAAGACCGAGCTCACGAGAGGTCAGCTTCGCAAGACATTTCCCATTTCTCGCGATATGTTCGAAATTTTGTAAGGGTTTCTCCAGACAAATAAAAGGTTGGGAATCACTGCTTTAACTAATTGAAAGGAAATGTAAGTTCAGTGTACTTTTTTTAGAATGTGGGGTTATGACCGCTACAACCTCCTGACTGCGCTACTTTAATAATATGAGGTGAATAGCAATCTTGATGCACTTTTAAAACTTATCATGAACTTTTAAAACTTATTATGAACTTTCAAATGCTGTCTATAATCTGAGATATATTTAAAACAATTGCTTATTTAAAGACTATGCATTGTGATTTGTGACCTGTCAACGACCTTACCACTTTTACAATACTTCCTGTACTACACTTCCTGTCTACTGATTTCTAAAGAATTTGTTTTGAAGTTCAAATGCACCAAATTTTATTATCGTGAGTCATACGAATAAAAGTGAATGAACTTTAAGTTATTTCTTGAAATGTTAAACTTGAAGTTCAAGACGAATCCTAGTGGAATGAAGAAAAAGTGACATGCACCTGAGAATGCAAGAGTATAACAAAAATGATAAAATAAAACTAGTTTTATTATTTCTACAAAAGTTATTTATGTTGCAGGCTACATTTATACATTATTTCCGTACTTTCTCAAATGCAGCAAACGGAACAATAGCTTGGTGCAAAATAGTAAGAAGCGAAAAGACCGGAAATTCTCTTAGGTATGAGAGAGTAAAATAGACATAAAAAGAATTATTTTAATTATATTTTATAGAAATTGTGATAAAACATTCTTTGTCAATTTTACGGGTGGAAATTCCCGCTGATACTTGCGCGCGCAGAAAGTACAATTTTTATTTAATTACATTTTTTTTGTACAAACTGTTATTTTAAATCATTGTTTAAAAATTTTGCTAAATAACCATTTTAACTATTTAAGGATAGATAATCAGCAGTGGTATTTGTCTGGTTGCGGTATTTAAAAAAAATAATAAAAATACGGATTGGTTTCGTATTTTGATTTTCAAATCCAGTTTTTTTTCAAGTGAGTACATTCAACTTGCATTGGAAAATTAGTTCGTGCATTTTTCTCAAGAATTAATTTGTTTCTTGGTGGCAAAAAGTTCTGCCATATTATTATTTTTACTGAAAACATTTTTGAAGCATGAATTTCTTGGAATTTGCTATAGATAGAACTCAGATGATAACTGATATGGATTCAGCATCAAATTCTGGAGGAGGTAGGAACTGTATTAAGGATTTATACTTTCGTTTTTTTTTCATTTTTCCGGTTCAAAAATTTTCCTTTAACTTGAAACATTTATTTTTGAAGAATGGTTACAGATAGCGCTTGGAGAACATCTGATGTTGATGGATTTAGCATCAAATGCTAAAAGAGGTAGGGCAGTTTAATAAGGATTTTTATTTAATATTAAAAATGTTTCCTTAAAACGTTTATTTTTCAGGATTGGCAATAAATGAAGCTTAGAGGATAATTGATCTCGATTCATCCTCAAACTTTGAAGAGGGTAGGGGTCTGATTTGGTCTCGTGGGGATCTTGACCCTCATTTATGCATGTTGAAAGGGAACACGTTTCTGACCTAAAGCGAAACGTACTTGTAGAAGCCTTGATGAAAGATTCCGTAGAGTTCATGCGCCTTCTCATATTATAAAATTCAGTAAAACATAATATGCTCCAATCGGAAGGACCTATATCTCGCGGGGTCCTTAGGAGTCCAAGCTCACACTGGGCTCAATAAGGATTTCAATTTTTAAGATTTTCCATAGATATATCAGAGATTTTCCACGAGTTTTTCTATAAAATAAATTAGTAGCGGTATTGACAGGGTTGGAAGGCAGAAAACAGCCTCTTCGTCACGATAAAAGTTAGAGTAGCCACGCCAAAAGGGGGGCTATCGGTAAATAGTTACATCACGTGACTCAGGTAGGAAATCGTCGTTAAATGCATAATAAAAGAGTCGAAAGAAGTGACTCTAAGATTAAGGAAAAATAACCGCAAAATAACTCAAAATACTTTCTTAGTGAATAAGAATATGAACGTAAGTGCCCCATGATAAAATCAATAAGAAACCAACAGGTTTCTGAAGCTAAGTTTCTGAAGCCTCTTTATAAAACATTGAAACACAATAAGTTTCGGAAAGCTACATCTACTTCATTAACGAAATTGTAATAAGATTCGATTAAACATTCGTTGTTAATTTTCGCAGTCTTTTATAAAATGGTAATTTTTACTTGGAACTAATGTTTTGAAGTTTTTTAATAAACACAAAGCATTTAACTTCAGAAAGCAGTTGTTTTATTATCTATTTTATCATAGGAGTTTGTACGCTTATAACTTGACAAAGTGTTTTGAATCCTCTTGCTGTTCTTTCTCCTTCCTTCTAGGTTTTTATTTTAATCTTTTCCATGATATTTTTGGTAACGATTTACTTCCTGGGTGACGTGATACATACACTTTATTCACAGAAACGTTCTTGCCTTTAGTGTAACTGCTTTGTGTTTTTATCCTGATTAAGTAGGCTGTTTTTTTACCTCCGAAATCAACCATTGTTTACTACAGAATTCTGTTGATCTGCCTCCTCAAATGAGAGAGAAAATCCCGGAAAAAATAAGTGGATGCTTACTCGATATTTTCCACTAAAAGACACACGCATAATCTGTTGATCCTCCCCCTCAAATGAGAGGGAAAATCTCGGAAAATGTAAGGGAGTGCTTACTCGATGTGTTCTATTAAAAGACACACGCATAATCTGTTGATCCGCCCCTCAAATGAGAGGGAAAATGTAAGGGAGTGCTTACTCGATATTTTCCGCTAAAAGACACACGTATAATCTGTTGATCTGCCCCCTCAAATGAGAGGGAAAATCCCGGAAAATGTAAGGGAGTGCTTACTCGATATTTTTTGCTAAAAGACACACGCAGAATCTGTTGATCCGTCCCCTCAAATGAGAGGGAAAATCCCGAAAAAAGTAAGTGGGTGCTTACTCGATATTTTCTGCTAAAAGATACACGCAGAATCTGTTGATCCGTCCCCTCAAATGAGAGGGAAAATCCCGAAAAAAGTAAGTAGGTGCTTACTCGATATTTTCTGCTAAAAGACACACGTGGAATTTATCGATCCGCCCCCTCAAATGAGAGGGAAAATCCCGAAAAAAATAAGTGGGTGCTTACTCGATATTTTCTGCTAAAAGACACACGCAGAATCTGTTGATCCGTCCCATCAAATGAGAGGAAAAATCCCGGAAAATGTAAGGAGTGCTTACTCGATATTTTCTGCTAAAGACATACGTAGAATATGTCGATCCGCCCTTTTAAGTGCGACGGCAATTGCGGAGTATTTTTTGGGCTTACTCTGAATTATAAGAAGAATCTGAATTATGAGTATACAAAAGACTTAAAGACGAAATTTTTCATTGTTTCTCAATTTTTATCGATATTTGGGGTGGGGTAGGGTGCTGTTTCACGGAATTTTTCAGAACTTCAGATTCAGATAAAAAGGGAGGGGGGTGCTTTTTTGGCGAGAGCGGATTTATGGAATTTTGTGGTAATATGCTTCATTATGTGTTTTAATCGAAGATTTACTTTTTTTATTTATTTTTGCAGCAGTTAAATCGATTTAAATCAAATTATGCAGTTTTGTCTTAATTAATCAGAGACGTATATAAACTGCCGAATTTGGGTTTTTAATTACATGTGTTGCTGAGTCCAGTTCTATTATAGAATATAAGATTAATGTCTTCGTATCTTAATGGGTGGAACTGGTCAGCCGAAGATCTGTGGTTCTAATGCAGTACAATGTCAGCCGAACAACGTAACACTGCAAATTAGACTTAGTGGATTGTTGAGGCCTTATAATGCTCGATTATTGATTTTTTCCAAAGATCTTATGATTCATGGCAGCGATGTCAACTCAAGACGAGTTAGGAGTGTTAGGACGAAAAGGGTGCTAGTCTTTATGAGGAAAGTATAATGAGGAGGTGGTTTAAATCTGCAGTTCGTTATGCAGTCTGGAGAAGAATATAAGGACTGTTCTATCAATATAGAAGAAAATATGTCATCCCAGTAGCTCAATGAATACCGCGAACCTAGTCAGTCGAAGATATATGTCTAGAATTCCTGTATGAACACGAGTATACGCTCTAATATGTGAACTTTTCATATATGATTTAAATTTGATACACTCGTACTATGTATTGTTCCAAGGGACTTACTTTTAGAAATTCTAAACGTCCGTAGTCTTGCCACCGTATATACGAAAATCGACATATGTCAGATTATGCGATTTTATTATTTTACATAATAAAAGAAGATGTCTGTCTGTGTGTGTGTGTATGTGTCATTAAAAATAGAAGCTTCGGACAACGGCGAAATTCGGTATAGAGGTACTTCAGGTCCTCGGACGATATGGCTAGACGAGACTTTAAAAAACTTCGAATTAGTTTAAAAGCTATATCTTAAAAGACTAAATTCGGCCGAATTATCGCCATTTTTAAATCCGATTTACCGAGCAGACAATTCTGCTCAAATGAGAGTACTTTCTTTCGTGTTCTGCGAACAGTATCTCAAATTTTCGGTCCAGACTGTCAGTGTTATAAAATTTGTAATTTACTAATTCCGTGGATTTTAAAGATAAATGTTCAAATTTCGGAATATAGAATTATTTCAATGTTATAAGGGTGTTCTAAAATTTTGACTGAAATCTGACGTGTGAATAGGATATAGAATAGCATGTTAAATCTGACGTGAAAATGAGATATAAAAATTTATTTTTACTTCTCGTTGAAATTTTATATTTTCCCTATATTCATAATATAATATATATAGAAAGTATTGTGATGGGGTCGAAAATTCAAAGTCGAGTTTTTGTCAGAAGAGCACGTTTCAAGTATCCCTGAACTCGAATCTAACGTTTTTCAGCGGATGTCTGTGTGTATGTATATGTGTGTATGCGTGAGTCTGTGGAAGTGATATCTCACGAACAAATAGTGTTTTGAATGGAATTTGGTACAAAAACTATAAGCAGTGAATACTGGAAACCTATTGATTTTAAACGCAATCGAATGTTCGAAAGACCCCCAAATTTTCGAATGAAATTTTAAAAATATCATCAAAAAACGAGAACCTTCAATAATGTTACATAAATAATTATTTCTTACGTAGTTTTTCATTAGAAATCGATTGACACAAACTTTAGAAAGATAGCATAAACCGTTTTCGAGATGTTGCAAAATTTTCAATATCTCGTAGGGGGAAACTTATGTAGTGGGAAATTTATTTGGAATTTTCTGCTTAAAGAAAGAAAGTATGAAAAAGGCTTATAACAGCAAAGGTTGATTTCTGCTATCACAGTATTTTTTCTTTTATTCTTCTTTTCTTATACCTTCAACTACTTTCTGAAATAATTTTTTTTTTTAATGTCTTAGAAAGTTAAAAATCGTGTACACCAATTTAAGAAAGCGCTACCTTTATTCTTCTATTAGCTTGGTACAATGTTCATTGGAAAACCAGTCAAATGAAGTCTTCATCACAATCACCTTCAATAAATTTATTTTATTCGACGATGGAATTTTTTTCCAATTTCTTTTTTTTTTATTTAGGTCAAGAAGTTTTCAGAATTTGAAATTGAGACAAATTCAGTGGGGCACTTTCCCGGGGAGGGCGGATAGAAGGAAATGGAATCGGCAGAATATCTTTGTGAATCGAAAAGAAAGTTTTACTTTGCCCGTGAAAAAGAACAAACATGCTATATTTTAACTGGACAACTTCGATGACTACGTCGAATGTACAATATAAAAAGAAGAAAGTTCTTTAAATAAAGATAATTCATATTCAACATGATGTACTTAGAACAAGATTGTGTAAATATTTCAATATTTTCCAATTCACACCAATTAAAGCATATACTAAACAGTGGCGTAATTTGAAATTCCAATTTGGGAGGGGGCGGGGGGTCAGATTTTAAATTAAATTTATATTAATCTCAGGGGGTCTAAGTTAGAGATCTGCACTTACTGATGCCTGGTCCGTGTTATGTATAATTTGCTATGTAATTCTTTCACTATCAAAGATTTGATTTAAAAATGTTTTTAATTAATTGCAAAAACACAAGAGTTTGAAATAAAGAAATTTCGAACTTTTCAGTGATTGTGCCAAATGTAAGGTATGATCAGGACTGACAGAAAAATGCAAATTTTAAAATCTTTCATTCTATATCTGCATTAGGTACTTCGAAGTACAGAACCCTTAATAAGCAGCAGCACTGGTATACGATTATATGCTTCCCTCCCAAATTATTTGTTTTATCTTATTCGTGTATGCAACGCATCCGAAAAATTTTGAAAACTGATCATAAATTAGTCTATTATAGAAAATGATGTAGCCTATAATAGACTCTCTTTACTTTACTACTCGATAACTTAAAGTCTCTTAATTGTCGGTAAATATGCAGGTTTTATTACAATTACAGAATAATTTTTTCTTTCTCATATGTAGTGTTGAGAAAATATTGTTTTTACGGAAATTTTCGATTTCGAGATTTTGTTGCAAATACATGTTTTAAGACCTCCTAAACACGTCTTGACTATTTCTGGAGGGATGCCGTCTGTCTGATGTCTGTGGTCGATTTTTTGTGTACACACTATAGCAGCCACAAATATTAATGGATTTTCACGAAACTTTATAAAGTAAACTACAAAGTAAACTATAGTTAGAAATTTTATGTTATCAAAAAATCTAGAACTAGATAGATTTTTTTTAAATTCGAGCGAAAACTCTGAAATTTTATACTTTTTTTAACATGGCAGCATAGGACGAAATTTGACATAATCATGCTTAAAAGAGTTTATTTATGAATCAATCATCACGAGACTTAATAGTTTCAATCGTTGTTGTGAAAAACAGCCACCATACAATTATATTTTGTTCGTGACGTCATTAGCCACCCCTTGGGGGCTGTGTTCTTTCAGGCACACCTCCGTGTGTGTGTGTGTGGTGGTGGTGGGCGGGTGGGGCGAAGCTCCCCGGAGACGATGATTCGTCTTCTTGAAGACATTTTATGTTTACATAGTTTCTATTTATATAACAGCATTTAAGATATATTTATATAGGGCAAATAGAAAATGTGCCCCCGGCCTTTCATTCGCCTGCGATCAAAAAGTCCTGAAAGAAACACTGCGTTGGGGGCGATGTTAGGGGTACATTATCAAGTATGGTATCAATCGAAAATTTTTTTTCAAGTATTTTAAAGTAAAAAGTAACACGCTATAGTTGTAATCATTTGGACCTAGGATACTGCTTTTTCGAATTTTTTCTTGTTAAATTTGAAAAAAAGAAAACAAAAATGAATTTGGTATGAGAAAGTCGAGTTGAGCCATACACTCCAGTTAATTTTTTTTTTTATTAAAGTGGTTATGCATATTTTGACATTATTTGTAAAGTCGATATATTCGCTTCTTGTAGTCCGTCATCTGCAAGAACTTGTGTCATTTCATTTAAATGCCTGTCTGATAATTTTCTGATCTAACTATTTGGCGGGACTTTTGTTACGAATGCTGCAAATTGCCAAGAATTTAGATATAGTATATAGATATATGTTGAATTTTCAAATTATGTATGACTAATTTTTAGGAATTTCTTTTAATGACTCATACCTTATTTTGGAGCCCTATTGACTGGAGCTCTGGGGACTAATGCCCCCTGTGACCACTCCTTGTCACCCCTCTGGTTTCGATATTTGCATATTTACTTAAAGACGACATTATATTTCGCGCAATAAAATCTACGCATGTCATCGCTATATGGGAATTTGCATTTCGCTTAAATTTTGGAGGGCTGCGTATATGAAAAGTATGAATAAATTCTAGGGCATAATAATTAACAAGAAAGATCAATCATGCATAAGGCACTGATTATGAAACACTTTCCAACTGAAATGCAATTTTATTTAAATATTTCTAAAATGCGATACCATGGACGTAAAAGTAAGGAGATAACTTCATATTAAGAAAACGCCAATATCGTTCGACACAATAATTCTGGTGGCGCTGGGATAAAATAAGTAGCCCTGCATTGTATGCACTTCTATGACGAAAGGCCTAAAATATTTATTTAAACTGCCAATTTTGTAAAAATAAATTATTAGCACAATTTCACTAAATGACGGACAGACAGACAGGCAATGAACGGACAGACAGACAGGCAGAGTGAACACAAAGTCATAAACATTTTTTAACTATGTTGTAAAGTGTTAAAAAGTGATTACATTAATGAAATGAGACTGCAAATGCAGAAGAATCTCATTTATCCGGATCAAACGTGATGGGGCGTGATTTGACAATAAAATTTCCAATGATCCAGAAGTGAAACAATCTATAAATAACAAAATTAATATTAATACATAACTTCCTTTCTCAAAAATTCACAAAATCAATTAATTAACCCAGAGTGAAAAAAATTCTGTATGATAAAAATTTTATTTTTAACGTATTTTTCGAGATGCAGTTACTGTCAAAATTTTCACCATTTCAAGGATAGTATTTTTTGAAATGCATTTGTACTGGTCAGCTAACGTTTTCTCAATTGAGCTACTGAGACGGAATTATAAGCTCTTATCGTTGAAGGGAATTTGAGGAGAACTCTGGAACTCTGTGAAAGAGGAGAACTCTGCATTCTCCTCCTTCTAATCTTAGATTGATGTGCAACTTGGTAATCTGACTGACCACCTCTTACTAATTTTATTCTCCAGGTTAGCTTTTTGTGTGGTCTTTGGCTGCCCGATTTAAAATCCAGTATTAGAATATACTAATATTCTAGAGTCCATGGAATACTTGTTAGTCGTACGGGCAGGGCCGGATTTATAAGGCGGCAAAAGGGGCAATTGCCCGGGCCCCACTCGCAGAGGGGGTTCCGTCCCCTCTTTATGCAAAAATACAAACAATAATTAGAAAATTACTTTTCTTATAAAAGGAGACCCTTTATGCAAAAATATAATAACTAAAAAATTACTTTAATAATAATAATAAAAAAGTAAGCGAACCTCACCGCTAAAGCCACATAGGTCACCAAATTTGGGTATGTAAGTGGCTCAAATACATGTATGTTTCAGCTCAAATACATGTTTCTGCCAAACTGTTTGGTCAGACAATGCTGTAAGTTGAGAGTAGAATGGGGAAGAGTTGCCAAAGAAAGAAAAGGACAGGTTTTGTTTTGTGCAAACTTTATTTTCCTGATCAACATTAACGTGCGTGTATTGGGCGAACTTCTGAAGAATCTGAAGTGTGTTTTTCTCATCCAGAATATTTTTTAATGAATTTTCACCAGGCGACAAGTCTGAACAGTCTAACAAAGGTTGAAATAAAGGTAAGTAGTCTAATATTTTAAAAATATTTTGTTTCGCATATATCTTTTGTATCTAATATCATATTCCGGGGCCCCTAAGCACAGACAAGATTGGAGGTCCTAGGAATAAAAGATTGGGCCCACCCTCTACATATCAGATCAGTATTGTTTCATTCATTATTGTTTCATTCATTATTGGATCATTGTTGAAATTGACATTTCTTAAGGGCGTCCGCCCCCCTTGAAGATTTTTTTTTATTTTTCAAAATTAAAATTTGATATTTCATGTATGTATTTATAGGTCACCTCATATTCATTTGAGTTAAAAATGTATTTTATAGCTATCATATTTTTTTAAGAAAAAATGTACAATGTGCTAAAAAGTGGTGTTGACCATTTTTTGATACATGCCATTCAATTTTTTAGTTTTTGCATTTTTTAATAATTTATCTTATAAAAAGTAAAGGCGGAAAAAATCTGTCAGAAGGAAATTTGTCTTTTTTACATAGAACTGGAGAAAAAAATGTGTAACTGAATTTTTGGCAAAATATCACGGTGAACAAAATAAATCAGGATAAAAATTTAACTTAAAATTAAAATACCAAAATTCTGTTCAGACAGTTTATTTATATATACATGTAATATATTTCTTGAAAATTGGCAAAGACATCATGCCTTACAGAATTTTTTTCGAGTTCAAAAATCGAAAACATGGAATCCAATGTTGAAGAATCTGTAACAGATGTCCCTTTTAAGGAATCACCCGCACTTCCAAGCATAGCTCCAGAAAATGAGAATAACATATCGCATCAAGACATTGAAGGAGATGGATTATCACATGCTAGAGGTATTTCAAAAATGGGCAGTGAGGTGGCACCATGCGATCCAGATCCAGTCAGGTGGTTTCCTGTTAGAGAGAAGCATGTGCTCTTTTGAGGAAAATCAGCTATAATATGTCAAAACAAAAATGACTCAAATTCCTACACTGAATCTCCACGCCGTTATCAAACAAGTGAAGGTCAAGGCAAACTGGAAAGGAATTATCGTTATTTTAAGAACTCCCTGTTTTACACTAGGCATGACAACGGGGAACAGCATTTGGGAAAGTGGCTCCTGTACAGCCGGCTGAAAGGTGCAGTTTACTGCTTTTATTGTACGTTGTTAATCAGCCAACGTGATAGGTTCTCCAGAAAGGATGACTTTAATGACTGGAGAAAAACAAAGAAGAAATGGAAACTCATGAACAAAGCCAAGGCCACAGAGATTCTGTGCTGAAGTACAATCTTCGATGGTGGGAATTTTCTCATGTTGACAGAGAGTTAGAAAAACAAGTGCAGGAAGAAAAGAGGTATTGGACGGAAGTATTGCTCAGTGTTATAACCGTGACAACCTTTCTAGCTGAGAGAGGTCTGGCATTTAGGGGCAGTGAAGAGATCATTGGATCCAAGCATAACGGGAATTTTTTAGGAATTATAGAACTTATTGTACAATTTGATCTATTTCTGATGGATCACCTTAAAGAATTTGGTAATTCTGGAAGTGGCAAACAGTTGTAATTATCGCCAACTATCTACGAATAAATTGATTTGCTTATGGTAAAATGTGTTAAAAATTATAGTGTGGCAGAACTTAAAACTGCCAAGTACTTCTCAGTTTCGGTAGATTCAACAACAGACTTGGCTTATGTTGACCAGTTGACAGTCATTGTGCGATATGTCATTTCTGGCAAGTCGGTAGAAATATTTTTAACTTTTCTGTAAACTGGTTCTCACAAGGCAAGAACTAGCTCTGTTAGAATTTCCAGAAAAAGAAGGTATTACTTTTGAAGACTGCAGAGGACAGTCATATGATAATGCCAGCAATATATCTGGTCGCTACACAGGAATGCAAGCCAGACTTAAGGAGAAGAATGCAGCAGCAGTTATCATTCCCTGTGCTGCTGACTCATTGAATCTTGTTGGACAAGCTACTGCCTCATGCTGTGTTGAAGATGTCAGTTATTTTGGCTTCATGCAAAAGTTATACACATTTTTTTCTGCATTAGCGCAGAGATGGACAATTTTAACGAATTTTTTGAAAGGAAATAAAAGTGCACTGGTGATTAAGTCCCTGGTAGGTACTCGTTGGTCAGCATGTGCTGATGCTATTGAAGCCCCCGTAGATGGATACAACTCTATTCAAAATGCCCTCAGAGATATTTTGAGTGACTTGGAGGAAACACCTGAAGCAAGACATGAAGCTCAGACATTAGCAGACAAAATGGACTGTCTTGAAACTGCTCTGATGGCCAAGGTCTGGAACCTAATTCTTATGAGATTCAGGAATACAAATAAAGTTTTACAAGAAATTGAAGTGGAACTGAAGAAAGTAGTGGATATGACTGATTCTCTGGAAAAGTTTTTGTAGTAACTTCGGGATAGGTATGAAGAGTTGGAACTGGATGCAAGGAACTTTTGTGGCAACACAGAATACAAAGCAACTGCAGGTAGGTCAAAAAAGAGAAACGAAAGTTATAATGCGAATTCAAAATCAGGCTCAGAGGATGTTGTTATTTCTTCATGTGATGAATTCAGATGTGGTACCTTTAATATCACATTAGATCCATTGTCTGTTTCCTTAAAAGAATGCAAGGTAGCATATCAATTAGTGTATGGCAGGTTCAAATTCATAGTTTATTTATGCAATCTATCTGATGCAGAGATCAGAGCTGAAGCTGAGAAACTAATAAGCTAATCATTGCCTACTCCTGTGATTCCAGTAAAGGGTTCAGAGGAAATTGTCCAGTTTGCAGCCCTTACCAAGTTCAGGTCATGTCTCACTCCATCTTAACAGGCATGATTACGGGCTTGTGATACCTTTCCAAGTGTCAATGTAGCTCTTAGAATACACAGTATTTGAGCATAATGATCACTAGTTGTTCCGGAGAGAGACCATTCAGTAAATTGGCACTGATAAAAAAGTATTTGAAAACAACGATGGCCCATGAAATACTGAGTTCTCTGTGTCTACTCGATGTAGAGAGCAGTGCTTTAAAGATGATACAATTTGACGAATTTATTAAAGATTTTTTAAATGCTAAGTGCAGAAAGAGAAGGACTTACTGTAGCTGTTGTTTTTATGTGTGTATAACTTCTCAGCTTCATTTACATGCGATCAATTGGCTGTGATAAGTAAATTTTATAAATTATTTTCATTGACTTAAGTAGCTTCGAAGTATTTGAGGTGAAAATGCACAATTTCAAAAAAGAAGAAAATTAAAAAAAATTCCGCAATTTTAGTAAATTTGAATATTTTAATAGATTTGAGAATTTTTCTAGAAATTTTCAATAGATTTGGCAATTGAAAAATATGCAAAAAAAGAGGAAGATTTTCAGACCTGAAGTGTAAATGGGGGGGACGCAGGAGTTAACCCTGTTCCAATGCTTCCGCACATAATAATTTATTGGGTCAAAATTTGTTTGGGAGATGGAATTAGCTCCTCTAATTAATCCAATGATTATCCCTTTTTTTGAAGGGGTGTGTGTGTGGATTTTTTTGGGGTAGGGGCCCCCCAAGGTCTAAATCCGGCCCTGCGTACGAGAGTCAGTTTCAAACTCCCGGCATCATTGCACTGGCATGTAGGGTTTATTTGTTCGGATGCCATTGCATAGATCCATACTGCCTCAGCGGAGGCTCGAACTTCGTACTAGTAAACCGACGATTTCCCAGTCAGAGTCGCCCATAGGAAAGATGGGGGTGGGGGTGGGGGGGCAGACGCAACTCAAGTGTCTGTCTATGTGTGTGGGGGCGAGCCCCAACATTTTTGTTGTGGGGCTGGTGTAGATATGAATAATATTGCAGATGATAAATATTTGTAGCAGGGGGCTCACAATTTGTATGGGTGACCCTATGCCAGTTGGGATACTAGGACGGACTTGTAAGCGCTTATCGTCAAAGTGTACTTTGCAGAGCTATACAGAACTTCCATTTTCACCTTTTCAAGAACAAACTACAATTTCTTTAAGAATATCCTTTAACAAAAATATTATTTGCCGAATTACTTTTATAAATATAAGAAAATAATTATTCACAAATATTCATCCCCCCTCCCCCGAAAAAGAATCCTAAATTGGAATAAATTGTTGATACGATACGTATCCAAAGGTATTGATTGTATCGATATACAGAGTAAGTATCGTATACAGATGCATCTATACAAAATATCGATGCATCGTAAAATCATGTAACGATACATCGTAAAGCTATATCGATGCGCCTATACTCATGGGCGCTCATAGGTGAAGCCAAGGAGGTATTTGCCACTCTGAACGTTCAAGGTCAGAAAGGATATCAAGCTAGTCGATGTTGTACGTCTTATTTTTGAGTTTGACCCCCCTCCTCGGAAAAAGTTCTATGGCTGCTCATGACCATCACTACATTAAATCTACTTTTCTTAAACCTACTTTTTTTCCCCCAAGAAAAGCAATTATTCCAGCAAAGCACTATGTACCGAAAAGCATCTTTATACCATGCTCTAAAGCTATTGTTTGCGGAATCTATAGAAAGATCACAAAGCTAATTCCGAATTTAATAAATATCTTTTGCCGCCCCGGACAAAAAGAGCCGCCATGCAGGGTTAACACAAATTTGTGACAAGATTTCAGTCGGAAAATTTCCCGCTCACTGTGCGGTGTTTTACAGAGCGTAAGAGCTCTTTCTCTCTTGGCGAAGGTGTCCGATATTTTACTCTTATTTCCGCTTGCGGCTCTTCAGTTCTCGGTAAGAATATTTCTTTATATTTATGTTGATATAAGTTTACACGAAATTCACATTTTTTAACATTTTTCCATGAATACATTTTCGTTGTGAAAGATTTGAGGATTTTTGAATTTATAGTGCCACTTTCTTAACAGATTTATTTACACTAGACTTCGCATATATGATAAAATATATTGATTTGATTTGTTCCAACGAAATTGCACCAGTTCATATTGCGCAGTTAAAATATCATTTGTTGCAGTATTAAAATTGAAGTGTCACAGAAATTCGAGTGGCATTGTCAAAAATAATTTTTCATTAATACATAAAAATCACTAGTTTTTCATTTGTTCTTCTATTAAGGTTAAAATGGATTTGTTAAAGATGACAAAAAGTTGAATATATTTGTTTTAGCGAAGTTATGGCTGTATTAACCTACTCTATAGTTAAAATATTTGTTTGCAGCGATATTGAAATTTAACTGCTATGGAAACTTATGCAGTGTTTCTTTCAGACATTTTATATTAATTTAGTTCACTATTTATGTGATAGCATTCAGTTTTATTTATATAGGGCAAATAGAAAACTTGCCCCTCCTCTCCCCCACTCTAAAGTTTCATTCGTTTCCCCGACCAAAAGTCAAAGAAGATTGCCGGAACTTATGTAGAATACTTCACAGTGCCTCTCAGTTGAAGTATACAGATGTAAATAATAATAATAATAATAATAATAATAAATCATTGTTTTTTCAGTGAGGTTCTAATTGAATGATATTTTCGCACTTAGTGAAATAGTGACGCGAATTGAAGAATTATTTTAAAACCCTTCACATCGTGTATGCAATTCAAAACTTCAACAAATGAAAAAGATGCATTTCGATAACTGCATTCATAAATTATTTTCTAGTGTTTGAGTGCAAACACAAATTCTACGCACACATGGATATAAACTTCTACTTTATTTCGATTGCCGCCATTTCTGTTGCTTGGCGAGATGACGTAATAGTAAACACGAATCATGGGACGCTTCGAACCGCTTTAAAATATTTTTGTTGAAATATTGAAGTATGTGCGTGTCGATATAATCTTATTGTATGTTTTTAAGTTTTATACGTTTAGACTGAACCAGTTTTCAAATGGAAGATTCACGAAACAGCAGTGTTGGGTATGAGTTAATATCACGGAAGTTAAAGATTGGAATGACCGTAGCTGCTAGTTTTTCTATAGTAAGTAGAATAAGATTTTAATCAGTATTTTTTCGTAACACATTTGCCGTCTGTTTTTTATTCTGCGTACAATAAAAAAATGTGTAAGGATATCTCTATACATATTTTATCTTAAATTTGATATGCATTCAGTTATGTGTGTTATCAACTTAAATTTTTACATGCATTAGATTTGAAAAAAAAATTCTAAATTATTTTGACACAACATTTCTACAAAAAGTATATAACAAAAGCAAAAAAAGCTTTTTGATTTTTACAGAAAGTAAAGTGATTTTGTTATAGTTTCATTTTTGTTTACATTACTGTACTGAATTTGGAGTTTGATTTTAATTATAATAAAAATGTGCTGCATAAAATTTATTTATGCAAAATATGTTATTAGTCGTATTATTAACCATAGCATATTTGAATTATTTCATAAAATCAGAAAAAAATGTAGATTTAAGGACATATGAGCAAAACTACATAAAATTGGATCCCCTTTCTTATTGAGTTTTTAATGTTTATCTCATAATAGAAATATGACATGTGTGAAACTTGTTTATATATAACTGTTATACTTATCTGATGAAAATTTCAAAAAATGTAGATCAGATGTTTAGAAAATAGTACTTATTTACTTACCGTGCATTGAGAGGTTCAACTTCTAAAAAAATTATGACATGTGAAATTTGTTTATAGTATAAATGTTTCAGATTATCTATATTATGTACAAATTATACTGCTAGACACAGGTAATACCATACTTTGTTGCATTTTCTTCACTGCCAGACATAAAAATACAAATAAATGTTGCATTTTCTATGTTCAGTAGTTTATTTTATAAAATCTGGAAAAAAAATATGTAGATCAGTAGTTACATAGAAGTTGCACATTTTATTTTGAGTTTCTTACTCATAATAAAAGGCATGCAATTTTTTAAGCATAAAATTGAAATAACTGACACTATTCCATGTTTAACTCTGTAAAGTTACCACAAAAGTATTTTTATAGAGATTACTACGGTTATGATTCATATGACATTAACAAACATCTTTAATTAATATTTATGTGTTGTAGAAGTTAGGAAAATAGTTATAAATATAACAATGTAACAAATAATTTAATTTACCTCATATGATATTGCTGTGAGAATTAGAATAACTACAATATTTTTAGTATTGTCGACAGATACAGCATTTTAACAAGGATGAAATGTGGAGCTTTATATGCATGCTGAAACGCATGTCTAAATTTTAACATGCGTGTTGCAAACATGTTCAAATATATGTGTAATTTTTAGTAAGTAAACATTTTATATATCTAAAAATACTATATTAACAAGTAGTATAACTGAAATTTAAAGGTATAAATCGGTTTCGGTAGCAAAACCAACTGCCTTTATCAATATAGAAAAAGCAGAGTAGATACATCTACAAAAGTAGATATCGTCTCTCTTTAAAATTTTGTTTCATGCCGATTTATATTTTTGAAGGTAATTTTATATTACTATGGCTAAAATGAGTTTTTGTTGGAATTCTATAATTGGTAGCAAATTTCCAGGTGTAGTTTTTCATACAAGTGGAAATTTTTGCAAATGTAAATTCTTATTGGTAGCAAAAGTCAACATATGCTTAATAATTACATTTATATATTTCAGTTCACTGGACTTTT
Organism: Amaurobius ferox; assembly: GCA_951213105.1. Classification (NCBI taxonomy): domain Eukaryota; kingdom Metazoa; phylum Arthropoda; class Arachnida; order Araneae; family Amaurobiidae; genus Amaurobius; species Amaurobius ferox. The sequence goes on along the minus strand of OX578142.1, from coordinate 88,609,456 downwards.
TGCAGTGCTATATTCTATCTATACTGTATTCATTGTCATAAGCCCTACTGAGATTGTTTCTGCTTATTTCACTGTACCACTAATGGTGCAAATTTTCATCGGAATATTACTTCCCTTTTTCACATTAATTGGTTGCCGTGGTGCTATAAAAGAGAATCTGAAGCATTTACGGGTGGTGAGTTTTAATAAATTCATATATTTCAATTAAACTTTTAATTCCCTTTCACTGCTCCTCTCACTTTTTGTGCTTATTTGTATCCGAATTTACTAATTTGAGATTGTAATTTCTAAAGACTGTTTAACCTTATGATTTAAAAAATTAAAATAATGTTAAACAAGGTATTTATGATGTTTTTACATAATAAAAATATTATAAGTAAATAAAGTTTTTATTAAGTAAAATAAAAATATTAAAATTGAATTTTATGTTTTTATTTTACTTAGATTAGTTTTACATGTAGCCTTCCCTGTACGTTACAGATTTTATATAAATTTTATAAATAAACAGTTTAGGATTTGCCAAATTGAAATTTATCTTTCTAGTGAGAGGCAATGGCGACTTTTAAGTTGCAATGTTTGCTGTCCTAAATGATTTTTTAAAATTTAAATAAGATATCTTGCTCATTCGAGTTCATTAACATTTTATCAAATTGCAGTTTATTTAATTCTTCATACATTGATATTATTAGCTGAAATTATGATCATTTTGTATAGAATATCAAAGCAAGAACCATAAATTTTGAATTTAAAATTTTAAGATACTTGATTCTCTTAAACTACACTTTTAACACATATCCATTAACATTATCTAAAGAAAGGGTGGGGGGGGGGGGGGGCTCAATTCCTAGAATTGAGAAGAATATACATTAATAAGTAGTTCATCTATTCTGTTATTCTACCTAATTTTGATTTTAAGATATGTTGCTATTTATTTTACATTAAATATGTACTTATTTATAAATATTTATAAAGATTTAGGAATTAAATTTAATTGAATTTAGTTTTATATTCACATTTTCTATTCTTAATATTTTCAAAAAGGAAACTGTATCGAGACAGAGACTATAGATTGCATTTTGGAGTTAAAAATAAACTTGCAACTATTTTAATATCTACAAATAGCATAAACAACACAAAATCTGCGATTGACATTTCTTAACATTTAAATACTTTAGCATAACTTTATCTTGGCTCTTAGAGTTGAACTTTGTTTTCATTATATTTATTATGTGCGTTGTATCATTAAAACAATATTATTCAAGAATATTTGATTTATAAACTTCAATAGTGAATGAGCCACACCTATGTTACAACTATATGATTTTACTTCAATTTTTTAACACATTTCCATAATACAGCAGAGGGGAGACGGCAGTCAATTGCAACATTTTAAAGAAAATTAAGAGTAGCTAACTAAATATATTAGCTATAATCCTGGTTATTTTATAAGTAGATTTACATATATTTAGTAAAATTTGCCTAAAAGTAGCTGCTTTTAAATTTATAGTGTGAGATAATTGTTTACATGGTACATTTGACCCCTGTGATGTCAATTGTAACAGAAGTTGAGGTCAGTTGTAATAAAACCACTTCAATGAAATTGACGTGGAGCTTTTATTATATAAAATAAGTTCAAATCATTAAATCATATCGAAATATTGTAAAAATTGAATAAAAAATTTCTAAAAACATTTAAACTTAGCTTGAAAAATAAATTTTGATACAAAATATCTGTAGTATGCATATAAAAGGTTCCTATCAGTAAGTAGGGAGTAATTTCGGGTTCATCGAACCATTTAATATTTCTAACAAACTAACAACACTTTAACGAAGTTTTACTGTATAATTAAAATTATTCCTTTTAGAAAGGAATAGGTATTAATGTGTAATTTTTTACCTAGTAGATGGAATCTCTCAAAATATTTCTGTTACAGTGCTACATATCCATGTATATTCTGATACTTATAACATTTGGTTTGGGAATTTATACTGGGGCATCAACTTTATCAACAGCCGGAAGAAGAAGGAGCCTATCTCTTGAGAATGCTATTTTCAGTTATCATGATGATATTGACATATCTACACGTATTAACAGTATTCAAAGATATGTAAGTTCATAAAGTTACATATTATATTATTTTGCTAATTGCCATTGTGTTCAGATTTTTGATATGATGGAATTCTTTAACTTGTATATATGCTAAAAAAATTAAGAAAAGCAATGATGGAGGCCAGCGGTGACCTAAATAAAAAAAAATGAATAATTGCACATATTTTTTGTAGAAAGTGGAATACAATTTAACCATCAATGCATGTTAATTTAAGTGCTATTAATTTTTTTATTTTACTTAAAATATTTATTAATTTTTCTTTTCGGGTTAATATATCTTTCATTTTATATTTTATCAATCTTGATCGAAAAATAAATTTTTCAAATTTTATATCAGATTTTTTCTGGTACATAATTTCATATTTTTTTTGCAGCTGAAATGTTGTGGTGCATCTGGATTTAATGACTGGAATAGTAACGGTAAATTTTTTTGTGATTCATTGAACCATGACCATCAACGTTGCAATCTTCCAGCTTCTTGTTGTATCAAAATTAAGGTAGTGTATTTTATTTATTATAAACTGCTCATCTGCTAAAATGGCAATATTTTGCCATAAAACAAATATAAATAAAGTTATTCTCATTATAGCAATTCACACCAGTTCAGAGTTTTTAAAATCTTCGATTTTCTTGTAAGAATTGGATGGAAATGAAAGCTTCAAGTTCAAACGCGCAGATTGATTAATAATTAAATTTCATGATAACAAAAATCTATATTTATCATTTACATATCTTCCGATATGGCAAGCATCATCGAAATTAATACTATATATTTTTGAATATCAGTATAGCAACTACCATAGTTATGTTCAGGTATTCGATTACTATTTTGAAGACTACGTTAAGAAATTTTTCTTGGGCAAAACACTTATGTTCAGACATGTAAGTTCAATTAGGTATGCAACACGGCAACATGGAGGTTTATGTCAATATTAAATAGGTCTTCGTGTTTTAATCACCCAGCAAAGCCACATCTGCGGTTACGGGGTCAAGAGAATTATCGTGTAGGGCCCGAAGAACACCCACTAAGTCAAGACCCCAGTCATTGACGGTTTTAGGCTCAGATTACAGTTTGATGAGTCCTATTCCGCCACCTGGAAGTGTTTGGTTCATGGTACCAGGAATTTCCCGGATGAACTTAGGTGTCCGCCAAAATACTACTCCACAGGTTTATATGCCTTTAGGAGAGATGGATCTATAGCTACAAGCTCATTCATCTTGAAATAGGCCGTCTGTTCAGAGGTGTAATATGTTAAGATAGTTCAATGCAGTTATCAGTAAGCCAACGATAAGTAATATATATGTGTTTGTGACAGTAAAGCATAATCTAATGTTTATTCTATTGGGAACTATTAAGTTTTTCCTGAGGGAAATCGCACAAATTTATGCAGTTTACTTAATTTGTTTTCTTCTAAATTCGTGTTTTTTGGAAATTACCTCATTTTGGAAATTTTTGTAATGTAGGTAAGGGTTCTGATACATCGCATCACTGTTTTGGAAATATAGCAAAATCTCTGTTTTCAAATTTTCGTTAATTAATTATTTTATGATACGCTCTTGTAGATGCCTTAAGTGTTCGCTGCAAGTTAAATTATTTATTCACTTTTATCCCCCTGAACGAAACTATAATTAGACATCCTTATTTTGTTAATTATGCTGTTTTATATAAAGCATTATATTCTTTTAAAGTTTTAGAATTCGTGTGAACATATTTCGAAACTTATAATGTAGAAAAAATCATAACCATAATCCAAGTAAAAACATATCAACATTAACGTGAATCGGATTATTATGAATTTATTGTAAATAAAAGGGGTTTCGGCCAAAATGGTCTAAATGGGATTCCTCGTTTATTAAGGTCAACTATGATCACATAATTATAGAATTTATGTCCTTGAAATTGCTATGCATATTATCAAGAGAATTTCTGTCTTCTATATATTCAGCATTTTATGTGTTTTTCTATATACCGTTTGCACACAAGGTCAAAGATTCAAACTTATGATGCTAGAAAAGGTGAAGTAAATCTCCACAGTGGCGTCGGCAGGGTTGGGGGGGGGGGGGTTAACCCTCCTGTCTACACTGTAGAGATATTCTCTCCAATGGGGAAAAATTACATTGATGTTCCATACCATAGGAAAACGAAACTCAGCACTGGGAACCCCTTTTTCAGTAGTAACCCCCTTACCGAGATCCTGACTAAGCTAGTGAACGTCCATCCACCTTGTTTAGTTTTAGAATGGTATAATTGACTAGTTAACTCTGCATATCTGCCGTCTTTAGCAAAAGATCCATTCAAGTTTATTTTGAGAAAGTTAAAAAAAAATTGTTTGCTAGAGGGATAGGTTTTCGTAGATAAGGTGTAATTCAAATGTCTGGTTCGGAATGCAGGTGTGCAGATAAGATCTTTAAATTTAGCCCCACGGTAGGAAATGATGTTAGTTGAGCCTCCATATGCTTAACTTAAATATAAAAAAAATGTAGTCAGGCCTTTAGGATGACAGATATATTTACGATAGTTAGGTAAGTGTTATATTTTATTTATCACTTGTTATACTTTATATGTCACTTACTAAAGTTTTTTTTATCACTTGTTGTAATTTATTTATCACTTAGAATAAAAATAAATTAAACATAACAATATCTCTTTTATTTAAATCGGATACCTTGAGTGAAAATCGTCTGCCGTTGAAACACATTTGATTTAATACCATTGCTGAGCAATGGTGTAACTTTTCTTCAAATAAAATTTCGTAAAATATCGCCTGCATAATGTTATTTCTATGAAACTTTTAATTTTGTGTTTTATTAATACTATTTGATAATCCCTGGTCCTAAACTCTAGAATTATGGACGGTGTCACTTGCAGTGAAGTAGAGAAGAAAGAAAAAAACAAAAGAAAAAAAAAATTGGCTAAAACTGTGGATTTATGTGCGGAATAGAAAAACAGAGCTCGAGTTTTATATTTATGAATTTTTAGCTTTGAGTTTATTATAGGTAAAATAGTATTTATGTTTTCTAATGTGAGTTGAGTAAGTAATTAAAATTGTTTCAGTGAATTGTTTTAGTGAAATTCAATGTTATTAGTATAGATAATGTATTTTTAACAGGACTTTGCAACGCCCTTGAACTGTGGACAGAATGCTTTAAATATCTCAACCATTCCGGTAATGATTCTTCTATATACTACTATGATTATTTCATATATTTTATATTCTTAAAATTCAAAAAAGTTTTCTAGTTATTTTATGTTTCAGCACGATTTTTACACAAATCGGTTCCTTGGCGATCGAAAATATTATTATAGAGTTTCAATCTCGACACCACCGGAAAAATCGAAGAACGTTCTTTCCAACAAAGTTTGAACCGAACTAGCAGGATTATTCCTTCATATTTATTTTTTTTAAAAACATCGATATTTTCATTTTTTAAGTTAATTGATACTTATTTCGCCGTATCCACAAAGGGAAGATTATCACAAGTCTATAGTCTGGCAAAAAGTTGTGTGTATATTTTCGCATTCTAATATATTTTTTTTAATTACTACATTATTTTATTTTTTGTGACTTTTTAAGCAAACGTATAAAAATTTAAATTGTACATACCGCAAATGAAGTCCGGTGGATTTTTTCCCCGGTCGACAAAACATGCCCAACCCACGGTGGGGTTTAATCCTACATAAAAGTAAAATCCTACATAAAATCTTGCATACTTATCTCCTACAGAAAAGATCGTTTTTTTTTTTTTTTTTTTTGCTTTCCACGGTTGCAGAGTGCATAGGAAATTGAGGCGGTTTCAAGAAGCGATTCTGTAAATGTATTATTTAAGTAGCGGATGCTTATTTAGGACACAGTCAACGCCTGGTAATTTGTTTTAGTACGTAATAAAAAAAGATGCTTGCGTGCCTGTGTGTGTCTTCTGTAGAGGGAAATCTACGTTTCGAACAGTGACGAAATTTAGTACAGAAGTACTTTAGGACCCGGAACGACCCGTTTGGCGAGATTATTTTAAAATTTGAATTATACTTTTAGTTATTTTATGTTTTAGTACGATTTTGAGCGATTTTCACACAGATCGGTTCCTTAGCAACCGAAAATAATATCACAGTTTTCATCTTAACACTACCGGAAAGATAGAAGAGCGTTCTTTTCGACGATTTTTGAACCGAATTCGCGTGATAATTTCTTCATATTTGTTTACTTATTTTTAAATCTGTCAAAATTTTCATTTTTAATGTTATCTGAAACTTAAGTTTTCGCTTATAACGTTCATAAATGTTTAATTACTGTTGGGAACTATCTATTGCATTATCTCTCTAAGCCAGTTTAAATAAACTGTTGATAAACGAGCATGTTAATGATCAATATTTGCTTCATTTAGGACAAACGCAGAGAAAGTCTTATACATGGAAGTGGATGCCAGGGAAAAGTAGATGGACTTGTACATTTAATTGCAGGGCAAATAATTGGTATTCTTATTTTCTTGGCAGTAGAACAGGTAAATATGAATAAAATTTACTGTAAAGGTTTGCGAAAAATTGAAAAAATGTTAACAATTATTAGTAGACATATTTCTCTTCAAAAAAATTCGCGCAGATTGCGGTCACTATATTTAGCAATCAATGTTTTAAGTAAATAAATAAAAGAAAGAAACACGCCCCCTACGAGTGTACAAAAGCCGCGTGGAGAGAGCTTCCTTCCCCCCAAAATATAAACCCGACCCCACTCTAAATAACACGTTAATTGGAGAAAAAAAGGGGATGGGTAAATCCTACCCCCCTGAAAAATTAGATACCCCCCTCCCCCCTAAAAAACATGCTAATTGGACTAGGTTTACAGCCGATACACAGCAAACACAGGCATTCATTCCATGGCCCACAGCTGACATATCGGAAACACAAAGCCATAACCTTTCCTCGCTCAGAGTGTAGGGATTCCCGTATCCATAGTAACGGATCACGCAACGTGAATGGAAAAATCGCATCTTCCCTTTCACCGGAGCTGCTAAAACTCCGAAACCTGTGAGGATATAAACTCGTTAATTTAATTGTAAAAATGACCAAATAAAGTCACAAACACAATCTTTTTATATGTTTCGAGAGATAAAAAATTCAGTTTAGTACTAACAAATTTTGAAGCCCTTATCTCGTGAACTTTAGGCAAGGCGATAATATTAAAACGAAAGTAGGGGAGAATTGTTGGATTTTTCGAAATACTTGCATTTCACTTTTAAAAATCTGTTTAAAAGAAATTGCCAAATTTTTCAAAATTTTGGCCTATGGGGGGGGGGGGGCATTTAAATATAATTAGCTTTCGTTCAAAAACATCGAGATCAAAACTTAATTATTGCAATAGAAGATATATTTTCTGTAAGAGTATCTATTTTCCCTTTTTAGAGGTTTTGTGAAAATATTTAAAAATTTATTAATATTTTTAAAATCAAGAATATTTTAGACGCATTTTTTGATCGAAATCTACATTAAAAAAAAACCCGTGAGGTTCTAGGTCAAGTAGAGGCTACGGAACATACATATAAGGGTTTTGAGGTGTTTTAAAAACATTAAAAAATTTATTAAATTTTTCTAATTTTTGACAGTTCCCAGTATTTTCTCGGATCATTAGCTTAAAAGAATATCGCAAGGTCCTAGGTCAATTAGGGGCTACGAAATCGGGAGAATATCCAGAATGAATGAATATAAACATGATCAGATTTTAATGTTGTAGATAAAATTGCGGCCACATGTCCCCGAAATTTAAAATCATTAACAATATTATAACTTTATTACCACATTTTTAGACGCATTATAATTCTTTAGGCCTTAAACGCTTTCAGACGCCTTACGCCCATAATTAAAAGGGAGGACAAATGCAAACCCACATATTAGATGTTATATGGCCCATACAAGTCTAGTTGTTTAAGCGCTTTGGACTTGCGAAGGCTAAATAACATCCGATTGTATGGTTTGAAGTTGTTTTGCTTTCTAAAAATGAGTGTAAATTCCAAAGGCTTAAAGATTCGTAATGGGTTTGAAAATGTCGTATTAAGTTTAAACGTTTTTAATTAATTTTAATGGTTTTATATATATTTCTTTACTTTCGTGTGTTGAATGAACGTTTTAACCTAGGGAGGTTTCGTCTCAGGCATGATGGACTTGATTTATTTTACCTGCCTCCGCGTATATGATATCCGTCGGGTACAAAACGCGCGTATTTTGTTCAAATTTGGTCTCCAGAGGAACCAAATTTGTTAACTGTGACTGTCATCTTATCCCACCGACGTCACTAAATATCTTTGGACGTTACTGGTTCCTGTGTGTACAGCACAATTCAAAATCTCTGCCAAGTTGTTTAGGTTTGGGTATTGCCACTTCAAAATTAACAAACAATATTTAGACTGCAGTAATGCGAAAACTTTTTGTGTTTTGGTGACTCCTCTCGAGGTTCTCCCTGGACCGTGGCATCAAGAATGACGAAATTTTATCACACTGATGTCAAGCTGAAAACTTTTTGATTCGTTGCCGAGATGACAGCTCAACATTATATTTATGAACCTTGCTTTAGTCTTTCTAAAAGACGGATAGATAGAGAGATAGATAGATAGATTGATAGACAGATATAGATGGTTAGAGATATAGAGACAGATACAGAGATATATACACACACACACATAGAGAGAGATGCAGAGATATATGATATACAGAGAGATACAAAGAGAGAGAGAGAGAGAGAGAGATACAAAGAAAGATACAGAGATACAAAGAAAGAGAGATACAGAGATACAAAAAAAGAGAGATACCCAGAGAGATACAGAGAGAGAGAGATACACAGAGAGAGATACAGAGAGAAAGATACAGAGAGAGAGATACACAGAGAGAGATACACAGAGAGAGAGATACAGATAGAGAGATACAGAGAGATATACAGAGCGAGAGAGAGATACAGAGCGAGAGAGAGAGACAGAGATACAGAGAGAGAGAGAGAGAGAGAGAAAGATACAGAGCGAGAGAGAGAGAAATAGACACAGAGATGCAGAGAGATCGAGCGACAGAGAGGACAGTTTTAAAAATTAGCAATTAGTAACTGTAGTTAAATATTTAAAAAATAATATTGAATTGTTGCATGTATTCTACGTCGTTGGGATTGACACTGCATATTCTGAATGAGATTTGATTATTTATCGACTCTTTGCAGTAATGCAATTTTAAATAAATATAGAATATATATTTGCTAGCATGACATTGAGAGATTTAGATAAGATAAATAAGAAAAATCATAAGAAAGCCTTTTTATATATAGAGAGGAAAAATTTGACCAAGTGTTACATAAGTGCGTGGAATTCATACAGTTTCTAATTTAGCGTACAATAATGACACTTTCTACCTTCCATAATATTGTATGAAAATTGCCAATTCACTGTTCTTGGATGTTTGAAATATCAAATCAAATGTTAAATAAACCAGTCTTTTTTATATGACTTATTTGCTTTTGTATCTTTTCAGTCTATTACTCTGAAGTTGTCATCTTACATTGCACTTGAGTTTACGAGACAATGCCATATTCGCTTATGTGCTCCTTATAATACAGGAAACAATTTGCAAGCTACGACTACAGTGTAGATTTTCAGTTGTTGCTTTGCATGTTCTGTTCTGTAAAGGTTTAGTTGTTCCTTTGCATGCTCTGTTCTGTAACCTGCTTTATGAAAGTTTCTTGTAGTTTTCATTAAATCGGCCATTTTGTTACATGTGATTATTCTTTTTTAGAAATTTGTGTTTTACTTTAATAAATGAGTACAATGAGCGAGAATAAATCGTTTTATGGAATACCTTTGTTATTATTTAAAACACAAGTCACTTTTATCGAATTATTTCCAAGGTTCTATGGAACCGATTTTTAAAGTCCATTTTCTGTTTGAAGGATGCTACTGTGTTTCTGTTTAAAGGATGCTACTGTGTATAGAATTTCACATCAAAACACTATATTTTCAAAAGGAATTGTTTGAAAATTTGACAAATTATATCTCAATTATATATACTTTTGCCAGTGAATCAGTGTTTTATAGGTAGTGTTGTCCCATGAAACAAATGCTTTAAAGTTCGATTCTAAATGGATGCAAACTTTATATTTCTTTTAAAAAATTATTGTGGAATTTTTTTTTCTCGTTAAAGTTAATTGTACTTTTTAAAAAAATTTTGAAATTTTAATCTTTGTGTGTAATATTTTATATCCTGTGTTTCATTATTTTTTTTATTTTCTGGCCGAGAACTGGATTAACTGCGGAAATTATTTTCGTTTGTGGCTTAGTCCTTACTTATGAAAAGTAGTATGGGTTTGATACAACCTAAAAGCATTTTTATAATTGTTTTTGAATATACGCCAACAAGAAACACTCATTGATCGTCAATAGATGGCGCAACCAATTTTATTTCATTCTGCATGGGATTTAATGTTAACTAGGCTGTCTGTCTTTCACGGCTTAAAACTAAAGGGAAGCAAGGACGTTTATTTCATGAAAGTAATAAAAAAAAACTCAAAATATTAAAACCACAATATTAAATAATTAATGTACAAGGCAGCTTAGTAATTTGTACAACTGTACAAGTTATGCCAAGCAAATATAAAAGTTATACAAATTTATTTAAACAAATAGGATAGTTTGGCGTGCGAATTTTTTAAAATTAATTTTTCACCATGAACTTAATATTATCTGACATTTGACTTCAGATACTTAGTACATAGATCGAAATTTAAAATTCGGGCATCATCATAATATAAAACATGATTAGTTCAAGTTATGTAGAAAGTGAAAAAAAGATTCAATGGTATTGTAATAAGTAGTTACATTACAATAGTTAACAAATATTATAAAATAAGAAACTTTTGAAAATTCTGTGAGTCATTTGTAATTTTTTTTTTTGATAGTATGTTATATAATGACATTAAATATAGTAATATTTCGTAATATAATCGTTAGAATGCTGCATATGAAAGGTAATTTTATATTTTGTAGATGTTTCTGGTTGCACTACAATCGCATAAACATTAATATAAGGATAAATTAAAATACCTATCTAGTAACAGCATTGATTAAAAGCTTCAACCCGAGTTTGGAGGTAAAATACGGACTTCTTCTTCAGGATAAAACAAAGCAACCATACCACCATAAGTAAGAAGGTGTATATATATATATATATATATATATATATATATATATATATATATATATAAAAGGAGTGTGTAATTCAGTTATGGCAATTTCATCAGAAAGTAGAAGAAAGTCATGTGATACCTCTGTTACTTTTATAATCCGTCGTTGCTGGTCCCAACATACACTAGTTGAATGAAGAATAAAGAAGGTATAAAGAATTCTATAAAACATGTAGAATCCACCAGAAACGTCTTAACGTATGCTAATAAGTAGACTTTGCAGACACTGCAGCAATATACGTGTAGTTTAATAATATATTTTCCGTATTTCAATTAAAATTTTTTTAAAACTTCTATTCAAATTAATATTCTGTTAATATGTGACAGTAAAATTCTGTGGCATCCAGTCAAATTTTTGGCAGCAGTTTTACTTATTGTGAAAGTTTTAAAGTTATGTTTTATACAGTATCAGAAAACTAAGTTTTTAATGCTTAACTTTTTTAAGTTTCAATTAAAAAATATGAGTAATATTTATGTCATTCGATTTTACAATATTTAAACTTTCCATTAGATTTATGAAAAGGAATATTAATTTCTTCGAAAATGTTCCGCCCCCGATCCTCAAAATAAATTTTAAACACACTAGATATTTTTGTTCTGTAACTTTTGATCTGTCTAATTTTAATTTTTATTCCCACCCCTAAAAATATGTAGAAGAATCTTCATTTATAAAGCGTTTGGTCAGGGAAATACGTTTAATATATGTCCAAAATGCCGCTAGATTGTCAATTGAGTTGGTTATCGCAGACTAATTTTAATAGAACTAAGTTAGGTTTATTGAAATATTTAGTAAAATAAGTTGAATTATTATTTATTAAATTCAAAATATAGGGATATTTTTTATTTAAAACATACTGGATGCAATTGTTTCAAGGAAAAAGTTAACCGGAAGTGAAAAAACCCTGAAGAGGAAATCTTTAGTGAACCCTCCAATCTTTTAAATTTACATCAGTCATACTCTAAGTTCTATCATTAATCAGCCTTGGGAAATAGATGTGTCATAGAAAATTACTGAACTAGAAGTGGAAAAGAAATAGGAAGTGAAAACGTTTTCAGTAAACCGCTCTAACTCCATCAGAATTTGACGCTGAATCCATATCAGTTATCATCTAAACTCTATCTATAGCCAATCTTGAGAAATAACTGTTTCAAGTACAATGAAAATTTTTGAATGGAAAAACAACTATAAGGGAAAACCTTTAGTGAATTCTCCATTTTCTTTCGGAATTTGATGCTGAGTCCAAATCATATATTATCTGAGCTCTACCTATAGCACATCCTGAGAAATGGATGTTTCAAGGCAAATCATATATATATATATATATACAGGGTGTCCCTAAAAGATTGAAACGCGTTTTAATTCTTTACCTGTTGGAGATAGGGCGCGGTAGCCCAGTGGTTGGCGCGCGGGAATTGCACTCGGTAGGCCCGGGTTCGATTCCCTCCGCTGCCCAAACTGCCGCCGTGTTCATGCGGAGTACGATCACGTTACACATGTGGGTCCGTAAGTCCTTTCGAGAGGTTGGTGGTAGGGGAAGGAGGGCACGGTCTCAGTGAACGCCTCACCCACTGGGTTCCAGTCTTAACTGGGTGGCTCTTCCCGGCCGTCCAAACAGTTACCTTACACCTTACTGGTAGGTCGGACGGTCTGGGTCTCAACTACAACAACAATCTGTTGGAGATAAGTGGGCAATGTAAATTGCAAAAATATTGAAAGTAAGGTAGGAAATAAGACTACGTTAATGAAATAGTCCTCCCATTAATTTTCAAAAAGTTACACTTTTTAAATTTTTATATGACCCCCTTAGACAAATTTGGTCTATCAGAAAATCTTTAATGCAACAAGATCATTACAATAAACCGCATATCTGTATCTTTAAAATCAACTGAATTATGATAAAGGAAGAAAAATCTGACTTATGCCACTTTTCCGTACCATGTGAAAGGCTGTTTTATCAGTGAAAATAGGGATCATAAACAACTTGGCGATGGAAATGTTTAAATCAAAAATATGTTAATATGTGTCAACAATTTTTAAATGCACCTAAATAAGGCATTACACAGACAGAGATCGTATAAAGCAAAGGTACTCGCTACGTGGTTGGGTATCCTATGTATTAACAACCAGTTTTATCTTTTTTGTGATATGTCACAAATTTACATTTCTAATTTGATAAATGGTCCCCATTCACAATGTTCAATTTTCAATTAAATATAACTCGCTCAATTTTAAAGACACAGATATGCGGGTTTTTTAATGATCTTGTTACAATAAAAATAAAAATTTTTACAACGAAGCCTAATTTTAATGGATGCAGAATGTAAACAAATGATTGCAAGATGAATTCTATAAGAATTGCTGAATTTTTTTCACGCAAAATTATTTAACTCTGGAGTCTTGAATTAAAGTGTATGAATGAAATATTCACTGCTTTTACATAGAGAGCCAGTTGACTTATATTTCGATGACGTCATTTAAATAAAGTTCATTTTTTTAATGAAGTTTTAAGTTTTCAAGTAAAATAAATTATTGTAGTTTTATGATACTTAAAAAAAATTCACCGCTGAATGTATCTCATTTTAGAGATGCTTTAAAAAATTGCATTTCAATTGGGAAGTGTTTCATAATCAATGCATTATGCATGATTGATCTTTCTTGTTTACTTTCGATGTGTAAAGATCGTTTAAATTTATATTTAGTGTTGCATCCGTCATAAAAACGCTTTATTTTTGCGTATTATCTGTGTATCTAAATTCTGTGCCAACGCAATTACAATATTTTTGATTTTAAATGATCACTAAACTTTGATTATTTCTACAACTAAACATAATTTTAATGCATGCAGAATGTAAACAAACTAAGCGATTGTAAGGTGAGTTGTAGAAGAATTGCTGAATTTTTTTCAGATAAAATTATTTAGCCCTGGAGTCTGGAATATAAGTGATATGAATTAAATATTCATTGATTCTATATAGAGAGGCAGACGATTTATATTTCGATGACGTCATATGAATAAAATTCATTTTGTGTAATTAGAATAGTCTTTTACGATGAAGTTTTAAGTTATCAAGTAGTAGTAGTGTGATAATTTATAAAATATCAGCGCTGAATGCATAACATTTTAAAGATGTTTAGATAAGACTACATTTCAGTTGGAAAGTGTTTCATGATCAATGATTTAGGCATGACTGATCTTTCTTGCTAATTTATTTATCAGGATTTTATAAATATAAGATTATTTTAAGTAAAACGTGCCAATGAAAAGCCAGACCACACACACACACACACACACACACGTGTATGTATATATATATAATATATATATATATATATATATATATATATATATATAATTACTAGTATTAAATCTTGTCAAAGGTAAAAAAACTTAAGTTTAAAAATTCGATTGCAACATTTAAAATAAGTTTAATTTTCTTTAAATATGTATGACATTTAGCGTAGTAAATAGTCAACACAATAAAAAATCTAGCTCCATTAGGTTCTGTCTCGTAGTTGATACTATATGCAAATTTTCAGCTTTCTACGACACCTGGAGACTTCTGAAGGGTCTGAAAACATTTTTCGATCTCCCTTCTATTTTGTTCGCCTCCTGGAGAGAAATTCAAAGATTTGCTCCGTTAGGTTTTGTCCCGTGTGTGTGTGTGAGTGTGTGTGGGATAGATATACTATTTGTGTGCAAAGATTCAGTCTTCTAGGACACCGGGGAGGGGGGGCTTTTGGAGGTTCTGGAAATACATTTCGACCTCCCCCCCTCCCGGGAGGATATTTAAAAGCTGTCTTCGTTAGGTTCTGTCCATGTTAAATACTATAAGTATGCAAATATTCAACTTTCTTGGTCACCAGGAACGTTTCTGGAGAACCTGGAAAGACTTTTGGACCACCCTCTCCCTATTTACACGCCCCCTAGGTGGAATCGAACTCTGGCTCTATTGGGCTTTGTCTCGTAGTTGATACGATATGCATGCAAAATGTGAACCTTTTGGGTCAACGTTGGGGAAGGAGGGAGCCTGGAAGGACACAACGTTAGATAATTATTAGTATACTAGCCGAATACCCGTTGAAAATCAACGGTCTCGCAATAAGCAACCCCCGAATAATGTAAATTTTTGAATAATTCGCGTTTCACATTTATTCGGCAAATCGAATATTTTGGAGTGCAGAATCCCTAAAGAAGAAAATATTGGGAAACTTAAGTTGCGCATTTCTTCCTTTCGAACTATTTACCCGTACGTCACATTAAAGTCTATCTCATCCCGAAGCATTGCTATTTTATCATTTCTCCTTTCGAACGTTTTTCTGTGAAGCACACCCATAAAAGAACATTTTTGAAAAACCCTATTTGTCTCGAGTTTTTATCAGATGATTGGCCCATATACCAAATATCAAGTCACTATCACATGTAAAAGGAAACGTGCCTCATTTATTCGGAAAATCGAACATATTAGTGTGCGGCACCTCTTAAAGTAGCAAATATTGAAAATCTGAAATTTCACACTTTCTTCCTTTCAAACTATCTACCCGTAGACCAAATTTGAAGCCTTCATCCTATCGCGAAGCATGTTTTTTCTATCACTTCACCGTTCGAACGTTTTTTTGTGTAGCACTCCTTTAATGAACATTTTTGTCAAACCGTATTCATCTTTGGATTTTTTATCAAATGATTAGTCCATATACTAAATATCAAGCCTCTATCACATTGTAAAGGAGGCGTTTTTCATTTGTTCCGTAAATCGAATATTTTCGTGAGCGGCACTCCCCAACAATAGCAAATGTTGGAAAACTGAAATTGCAACACTTCCTTCCTTTCCAACCTTTTACCTGTACACCAAATTTGAAGTCTCTATGTCATCGCGAAGCATTCTCTTTCTATCATTTCACCTTTCGAATGTTTTTGTGTGGAGTACCTTCCCCTTAAATATACATTTTCGAAAAACTCTATTCTTCTTGTGTTTTCTATCAGTTGATTTGCCCATATACCAAATATCAAGCCTCAATCACTTTTTAAAAGGGTCGTTTCTACTTTATTTCGAAAATCGAACATTTTGGTGTGCAGCACCCCTTAAAGTAAAAAATATTGGTAAACTGAAATTGTACACTTTCTTCCTTCCAAGCTATCTACTCTTACACCAAATTTGATATCTCTATCTCATCTCGAAGCATGTTTTTTTTTATAAATTCACCTTTCGAACGTTTTTCTCTGAAGCCCCCCCCCCCCCCCATAAGCGAACATTTTTGAAAAACTATATTCGTCTTGGGTGTTTTCGTCAAATGACTAGCCCTTATACTAAATTTCAAGCCTCTATCAAATTTTAAAGGAGCCTTTTCTCATATATTCACTAAATCGAACATTTTGATGTGCGGCACCCCCTTAAGTAGAAAATATTGAAAATCTGAAATTGCACACTCTTTTCCTTTCGAACGATTTACCTATACACTTAATTTAAAGTCTCTATCTTATCATAAAGCATGCTTTCCTATCATTTCACATTACGAACGGTTTTGTGTGGAGCACCCGCCTCTAGAGAACGTTTCCGAAAATTCGATTTTTTCCGGGGTTTTTATCGAACGACCGAGCCGTGTACCAAATTGCAAATCGCTATCTGTTCAGGAAGTGCCTTAAAAAGCGTGACAGACGGACAGACAGACACTTGACAATTAGTATATATAGATGTATATATGGAAAAATACAAAATATTGAATTCTGCTTCAGAAATCGGAAGCAAAAAATCGGAAAATAGTGAAAACTGTTGAACTTAAAATTATGTAACAAAACCGTCAAACTGGGTTCCAGCTCTAGGTTCTACAATATCCTTGATACTAACCCCGTATCAAGGGACTTGTAGAGCCTAGATCTGGAACTAGGACTAAATATTGGAAGCTGTGTAAATGTACATTTTAATCATTATAATTAAAATGAAATCTAATGCAACATAGAGTTTACATCTATGGCATTTTTTTGTTGTAAATTGTTCAGAAATATATTTTTGATCCAATTTTCAGTAGTGGTTTGCAAGTAATTAGGAATTGTTTTAATAATTTTGAAGTTTTGCATGCTTTACGATCTTCAATGGAAAAAAAAAATTCTATTTGACACCAATCACAATATTTGGGGGCGCGAATTACCCGAGAATAATGTTGAACATAGATACATATATGAATTTATTATTATAAAAAGTCATGGAGTTCTGAAAAACTACCGGAAGGAATGACTAAACTTTTGCACGTCCGTGTTGGAGGCTGAGTTTATTGCAATTGAAACTTGTCTACTTTTCTATTCGTATTTTGTTTCAAGCATGACTTTTATAATTAATAATTACAGTTAATGTAAAATATCATCGTTTGGAAATATATAAAACGCTTGTTTTTAACATTATTTAGCGTAGCCCAATTTTGCTGAATCAAGGTGACTACGGCGTTAAAATGCGTTCTATAACTTCATGCTACATTCTGAAGTAGTCAACTACCTGTCACCACACCGGAGAGAGAGGTTGTATTTCACCCGTGTCGAGAGTATTAAATAAGTGGTAAGAGCTTAGTTTAAATCTTTCTCAATGCCATAAGAACTGCGTTTATCTGCGACTGTTATTGATATAATAGAAAGATCATATGCGACCATATATTTGTGAGATGGTAAAATTATCTATCTTATGTGTATGATAAACATTGCTAGTTCTTCATGCATTTTGAATATTTCGGTTTTTTTTTTTGCTCATACTATTTCTTTCCAAAATTGTGTTTTTATTGTCGGTCCTATTGTCGGCTACTACTTTATAATTTTTTTTTTTTTTGCGAAAATTCTATTGACCTATTAATACGTTTCTTTAATTTTCTTTGTTCATACTGATTTCAACAGCTTATATTAATTGATGAAAACCTAATTGACAATTTTTATGTTTTAAGTAAGAAATCTAAATCGTGTTCATTAAATTAAAAAGTTATATTCTAAACACCCTTAAAAGTGAATATTAAAAATTACTGACAGAAACATTTCGAAAACAACTCAATATTTTATAGTCAATACCTAGGAGTAGAGAGTGTTTAAAATAATCTCGATCTCAGCTCTTGTTCGAATCTAACGTGATAGGATAGGTTCCACGATTAAGGTAGAGTGTTAGTTCAAAGTAAGTAAAACTCTATGCAAAATATTTTGCATGCGTTTTTGTGACGCTAATAAATTTTGTTTTAAAAGTTTGAAATGTTGCATTTCTACGTCGATTTTTTTCATTAGCAGAGTTCTATCTGCGTGATATTCGTTATAAACGCTTAGTAATTGCGCAATGAGATTATGTCAGATTTAGGTTAACAGTGTGTTTGAAATGTTTAAGACAATTATATATAAATCAAAGTTCTAAAGCAGTAAAGCATGTTTAATACGCTGTAACTTGAAAAGTGCTTACAATTTTTTCACAGCAATGTCACAATATGAAGAATTTTTCTATGTGAATATTCTGAATACAAAAATGTGTCAGATATTTACATAATTAAATTTTGAATTTAATCTTTTTGGAGCTTATGTTTACATGAGGGATATTTATGTTAATGCTGAAGAAAAATATTTACCCCAAAGGAAAAATACTTATTGAAAGTGTTATTGATGAAAGTGCAGCTAGAGAAACTAGTTTTAAGTGGCAAATTTGAAAAATAAATAAATATCGTTATTTGTTAAAATACAGTCTTTCAAGAAAATTATTCCTATACCATTGTTGTTGTTGCTGAGACCCAGACCGTCCGACCTACCAGAAAGGTGTAAGGTAACCGTTTGGACGGCCGGGAAGTGCTACCCAATTTAGACCGGAACCCAGTGGGGGAGGCATCCACAGGGACCGTACCCTCCTTCCCCTACCACCAACCTCTCGGAAGGACATACGGATCCACATGTTTAACGTGATCATACTCCGCATGAACACGGCGGCAGTTGTGGCAGAGTGCAAATCCAGCGCGCAAACCACCGGGCTACGGCTCCCGAAATGTGCCAACAGCACGCGGTGTTCCCAGGTGGTCACCCACCCAAGTACTAACCGCGACCGATGCTGCTTGACTTCGGTGATCTAACGAGAACCAGTGTTTTCAGCACAGTGGGGCCGTTGGCATTTCTATACCATTGTGTAAAAATTTTAATAAGGGTTTAAAGTGTTGACCCAAACTTGTCTTTGCAACAAAAGAATATGAAAACCAGGTTATTGGGAAGTGAATAATGAATTAAGTTTTCAAAATTTTAAATTTTATATTTATCTTTTGTTTTTCTTTAGATTTTACTTCTGAGGGAGAATTATTGTTATTTTTTTAGAAATTTTGTAATATCAATAAATTATTCATTTTAGACTTCTTTAGGTTATTGAAGAAACTTTTTCACAGGGTTGAAATGCTGTGGCTGGTAGTAGAAACTGGGCTTAACCCAGGTGTCTCAGGTTTTATTCTCGATATTCGGCCGATTGTTTTTTGAAAATATGAAATTAAATCTAATACTCTAAATCTTACTAAGCGCAGAAGATTATTTTTCCGTTTTCTTTTGAAAAATTATGTTTAAAAATTTTATTTTCAGACTGAGGTTATGGAATTTTTGGAAGGGGATACTGTAGCTGTGGAAATCGTGTCTTATCGATACAAATATTGGATGAAAGTTGCCATCTTTGGATCAAGTGCAAGTACTACTAATAGTTTCATAGTTATAGTATACTTTTCACAAGTGTTATATATTTATCATTCAAAATGGAAATATTTAATGTGATAGTAATAAATGATTTCATTTATTGAATGAATTTTTGAGCTTAAATACTTTTTATACATTGGGGAATAAAAATTTAAGTACCTTTTGCAATTTTAAGCACAATATAAGAAAGTTTCTATTTCACAAACTTCAATTTTAAATTCTAAAATTTTTATAAGCTCAGTATACTTACTGCAAGTATAGTGTTTTCAACATCTGAAATAAAACAAAGTACTTTTATATATGAATATTATGTTATATCTATTTATTAATTAATTTATTTTTTATATGCATATTATGTTATATCTATTTATTAGTTAATTTATTTATTATATGATATTCTGAGGTTTGTACAACAGAAAATTTGCATGAACAAATATACTTTTGAACTTGAAATATACTTTTAAGCAATATTATAAAAGCATTAACTCAACTATAAAATGTTATTTAGAATGAGAAGTGAAAAATTTCAATAAGAATTTTTTCTAATGAAGTGTCCTAATATTGGAATCTGTCATTAAATCTTTGAATTAATTTAATAATAATTTTTACTGTTCTTCTCTCATTTATAAATTTAAAACATTAGATAAAATAGAGCTTTAAATGTTATTTTATGAATTTTTATGAATGAATATTTATTTTACCTAAGCCTATTTTACCTATTTTATTTATTTTGCCTTATTTATTTTACCTATGAAGAGTTTAAAACTAAACAAATACTCATACTTTTGTACACAATATGAAAACAAAAATCTGTGGAATTTGCGATAAGAGATGAGAATGGAACATATAATGAATTAACAAAATTTATTCTAAAAGAAAAGCATATAAAATTTATAATTTATTATGCCATGAATGTTCTGTATAATATTACTCACAGGGTGTGGAATTATGATGTCCTGCTTAGAAAAGTATTTTAATCCTCAAGAACTGGATATTGAGATTAGTGTTCTATCAACTAAGCTACTCATGATCATAAGAGAATTTCGTAATACAAGTGTTATGACTTTAAATGAATTCCGTCTGAAATATATGAAATGATATGTCATATGCATTTTTTTTTTATACATGTGCATTCATGTCATGGGAAGATATAAGAACTGACCTTCTGGGCATGCTGCAGATGAACAATATCAGATTGTGGGGATAATGCTTTTGCTCACACTTACTACTTTCCCTGCAATACATGGTAAAGTATAGGGAAAGTATTGGAATCATGTCGAAAATCGCAACTCGAGTTTTCGACGGATCTATACGTTTCGAGACATCTAGAATACGAAAAAACTATTTTTAGCGTGACGTCTGTGTGTGTGTCTGTCTGTGTGTCTGTGCAATGTATGTATCCACTCTAACTTAAAAACTAATGGACCGAATTTCAAAAAGTTTGGTAGGTAAGTCACTTGGATGTGACCCTGGTGCTGATTAGATTTTGGTACGATTCGTAAAAATAGAACCCGCCTTTTTTTGCGAAATGGCCCTTAAAAATTTAATTTATCCGCTCTAGCTTTAATTTATCCTCTTTAATTTTTTGAATCGAAAGTGAAAAAGCATAAGTGGAAATCTGTAGTGAATCCCCAGTCATCACCTGGATTTAATTCTAAATTCATATCTGTCATCATCTCAGCTCTTATCTATAGCCAATCTTAAAAAATAAAGTTTAAAATTTTTTTTGAACTGGAAGTGGAAAATAACTATAGGTGCTTCAGGTAGATTTTTTTAATTAGGCGTGGAAAAGAAACCAGAAGTAAAAATGCATAGTGAACCACCCTACGACCTCTAGAATTTAAAGCGGAATCCATATTATCAGTTATCTGTACATGGCCAATTATGAGATACAGACATTTCACGTGAAATGATAATTTTTGAACCAGAAATGAAAAAGAACCGGAAGTGATAATCCATAGTGAACTTCCAGTCCCTCCAAAAATGGATTCTAGCTTCAAATCAGTTATCATCTGAGTTCCATAGCAGATCCGGAGAAATATACAAATTTTTTGCTACCCATAAAACTTATTACATAATATGGCGCAACCTCGATTAAACGAATGCCAAGGGACTGTCAAAAATACTTGTTAAAACGAGGTACTACTGCATAAAACTAAAATCTTACCTTTAACTGCTTTTAAAATTTGTTGTAGCTTTGAAAGTCCATTTATAACCGCACATTTTGGTTTGCATATTTGAAATTCCATCTTATATTTCCATTATCATCAATAAATATCACTTTAAAACATTTTCCATCTAATACCGCACACCGTGCAAGTCATAATTCATCAATTCTCGAATTTCATTTGCACCACGAGCAGCAGCATATTCCATTTTTTCTCATGTTTTTGCAGTAACCAACTGCATTGAATTTCTTTGATATAGTTAAACAAATATAATGCACACCAGAGCTTGGATTGCCCAAGCTTTACAAAGAATGTAACTTCAACCTCTCTTCTTGACGCTTTACATACATAGACAGGAAGGAGTCATTTGCCAAACAACATCTCTAAATAATTTCAATATGAACATAAAGTTTATAACATAAACTATATATTTTTCCAAGGCCACCACATCCCATTAATTAACATCTTTATCGGCGCCAAGTTGAAAAAGTATGTTTAGATTAACTGCTTGGCTGACGCTATCTCTTATACCGATTCAGCATTCTAACTGCAGAGGCATAAAGCATTAACATATACAACTAAAATTAATTTAAATTCGATTTTTCATAAAATTTTCTAGTGGATTTAATAGTTTGTGACTGTATATTATACAATAATTTTATATAATTAATATTTTAGGCACTTGGTATTTTTGGATTGACATTTCCTATGTATATTCTGATTGAGATGATCTTTCCTACTATGACGGAGTCTTATAATCTTTTAGTCTCCTGTACGTTGTACATCATTATTTCAGTCCTCTCTCCTCTGCTTGTGTTTCTTGCATACTATGGAATCTGCCAAGCAAATATGTCGCATTTACTTAGGGTATTTTTACTTTTTTATTGTATTCTTTAGTTTTCTTTTGCATATCTTAATTTACTTTTACTTCATTTTCTTTTGCTAATTTAGCAGTTATTAAATTTAGAATTTAATATTCAAACTCTGATTTATTTTATATTTTAATTTTTTATTTTTATTCATTGTATATTTTAGATATGTTTTTTGGTATATCTTAATTTACTTTTACTTGATTTTCTTTCTTTAATTTAACAGTTACTAAATTTACAATTAAATATTCAAATTATGAGTTTGAATAAAATTCATATAACATTGTATGCTCTTCTTGAAACATTAATATACTTCAATTTTGCTGAAGTTTGCCAATGGCTTTTTTCTTATTTATATAGGGAAATTTTTAGTTTTAATTCAGTTTGATTCAAATCGAAATAAAAATTCACATTCATGACATTATCTTCCGGATTTCATGCATTTAATTAAATGTTTTTTTTTTAATTCCTCTATCTAATTCGTGTAAAATGTAAATCCATGTTCCCGACATATATTGTTTTTGTTGTTGAGACTCAGACCGTCCGACCTACCAGAAAGGTGTAAGGTAACCGTTTGGACGGCCGGGAAGTGCCACCCAATTTAGACCGGAACCCAGTGGGGGAGGCATCCACAGGGACCGTACCCTCCTTCCCCTACCACCAACCTCTCGGAAGGACTTACGGACCCACATGTTTAACGTGATCGTACTCCGCATGACCACGGCGGCAGTTGTGGCAGCGTGCAAATCCAGTGCGCAAACCACCTCGCTACCGCGTCCGAAATGTGCCAACAGCACGCGGTGTTCCCAGGTCCCGACATATATGTGGCCATCTTCTCGTTTTCTGAAAATTACAAATGGCGCAGTTTTCCTAGTATACATTATGCTATTCTTACTTCATGTTTTGCTTGAAAATTTTCAAAATGACAATTTTGTTTTAAAAACAGTAATGAAATACCTCCCATAGAGGAATATTCAATAAAATGCAATACTGTAGACTTCCATCCTCTTCGGGAAAGGATCTCCCTTACTTTTTATCTCAATTAAAAACTTCAAAACTCTGTGAAACACCTCCTCCCCTCTATAAACATCGGAAAATTAGGAAAAAAAAATTCGCCGTCTAATAAAATAATGCATGTATATACTTCAAACTAGATAGTTACTATATCTATGTAATTTCAAATAAAAATATCATTGTATTCATATTTTGTTTCAGTTGCACTATGCTATGGGTGGTTTCATATTCTTAGGTCTTTTAGCCCTCCTTTCTGATGTTGTACCCTCTACCTCTAACTATAAAGATAGAAACATTCCTCTGAAGAATGCCATCACTAACTATCATAGTGATGCTACCATGTCAAGGAAAATGGACAACATACAAAGAGTAGTAAGTTTACAGCGATTTTTACTTTATTATATTTTTATTTTCTCATGCTATATAATACAATATTCCGAAAGTATTGTTTTCACGCAAATTTTGGAATTCGAGATTTTGATGCCAATATATATTTTAGGATCTCCTGAACATGTTTTGACTGTTTTTGGAGTGATGCCCGTCTGTCTGTTTGTATGTCTGTGGTCGATTTCTTGTCCACACGATAGCTGCCACGAATATTAATGGATTTTCAGGAAACTTTACATTCGGCTTTGTTATAAAAAATATAGAACTAGATAGTATTTTTTTAATCCGAGCGGAAACTTTATATTTTCTTAATCTGGCAGTGCAGGACAAAACTTGATATAACCATACGAAAAAGGGGTTATTTATGGCTCAATGATCTTAAGACTTAACAGTTTCAATAATTGTGCAAAATAGCAGTCATAAATTGTGTTCATGACGTCATTAGCCCCCCGCATTGGGGGGGGGGGAGTACATTTTCAAGAATGGTATCAATCAAAATATTTTTTCAAGTCCTGTAAAGTGAAGTGTAAAACGCTATGATTGCAATCATTTGGACCAACAATATGGATTTTTCAAAATTTTTCTTGTAAAATTTGAAAACACACACACACACACACACACACATAAGCTACTTAAAAATGTATTATGGTATGAGAAAATCGAGTTGAGTCATACTTTATTATTACGGGCCAGGATAACTCGAAATTCTTAAGGCTTATAAAATTGTGGCACATAACAAGTTTACTTTTTGTTATTGTAATAAGGGCTATTCGGTGCTGAAGCGCGCTAAGATTAGTAAAATAGGTTACTTTTAAACGATGCTGGTTACTGCGATAGGCGATTATTTCAAGTTCTTGGACATGCCTCTCATTGCTGGTTTTTGTGATTATACAAAAATGTAATTATTTTTTGAGCTACACATCTCTGCGTAAAATGTTTCTCCAATAGTAAAGGGAATTCATTGTGATGGGAATTCAAAATTCAACCCTCGTTCCAGCTTTCCTGAATACAAATCAATCATTTTTCAACGATGTCTGTCTGTCTGTGAGTCTGTCTTTCTTTTCTGACTATGCTCAAACCAACATTTTCTAGCTATGTCTGACTCTCCTTCATTTTGGGAAAATGAAAAAAAGCAATCCCGTTTGCATAAATTAGTTATACTTCATATTTATGGAATATTTGTTTTCATTTCTACATAACTGTTTTTCAACTTTTAAATCAAAAATTCTCCCCCAAAATATTGTTGAACTAATAGCGGAAAAATTATTTCACTGAAGCCAAGACTGCAGCCACAATGTAATCCACAAAACAAATAAGTGACAATACATAATTTTTATTAATTGTTCCATTACTAATATATTTTTATTCTATTTACAAATTAAAACATTTCTAGAGTCACTTTTTATCATTTCTTATTGCTTGTTTGCTTGATTGTTTGTTACACTTTAATTCCGACTTTGAATTTGTTTGCCACTTTTTAATATTTTATATGTATTTTCTTTATTGATTACCTTTTAACAGATAAGTTCTTATTTTATGCTAGTTATTCTAATTTCATCCTAGCTAAAATGCTGCGGCGTGAATAGTGCACAAGATTGGAATACCAATGATTTTTTCCTCTGTGATGACATGAATCCCAGATTTGAAAGCTGCAGTGTCCCGGTTTCTTGCTGTATTGACAAAGAGGTAGTCTATCTTGTTTAATTAGACACATATTTTATTTCTTAGAGAAGCGATAATTTTCTCATTTATTTTTAATAATGAAAATATGAAATGATGGAAATGATTCATGGTTTATTACAGTCAAACCTATCTAAGAGACCATCTGTATCTAGCGACCACCTGTGTTGAAAACTTGTTATTTTTGTCACAGAAAATTTACCATTATGCATTGTGAAATCAGCATTATGGCTAGTGAAATTACAATTATGCAACATATTTTGAGATCACTTGTTTATCACTTCTGTTCAGCGATCATTTACTGAAAATCTGTGTGAAAGTTTTGGAAGTCCTATATAGTGCTATTCACATAACGGATTAAAACCGGCATATTGAATTTTTCAAAAATTTGCCGAGTAAACTGAAAGACAACTTAAAGGAAGATTAGAAGTTTTAGAAAGTATTTTATTTTTTAGTTTAGGATTTTTTTCTTTCTCATACCATACAGAGGAAATATAATTTGCATGGGCATTTTAAAATTCGAGATTTTGATTCAAAATAATGCTTTAAGGCTACCTAAACGTATTTATACCACTTTTGAAACGATGCTGTTCTGTGTTTGTATGTGACATGCGGACACGATAACTAAAGAAAATGAACGTATCGGTATAGAATTTTATGTGAAGATACGTTATCTGAGAAATTAGAATTAGATAAATATTTTTTGTGATTCATAAGATTTACATGAAATTTGAGTAGTTTAAATTTTTCATAACATTATTTTTCTTAAATATATTAAAGAACGTTTTGATAATTAATAGAGTTTTGTGTGAAATAATACCTGTTCCTACTGTATATTAATATAAATGTTATCCAAAAATATATTCAATATTAGGGAAGTTAATTGGCACTAAACTACTGAATGTTTAATTATGTTACTTAACCTCATAAGACTATAAGAAAAATGAACGATTGTTATCTACAAAGAATCCTATGGGGAAACTTTTTATTAAAGAAACTTCCAGAGTGTTAATAAATGTTTGCTTATAAGAAGTGTCCAATTAGAAAAAGTCCATTGCATAATAAGTTCATTTTGTAAATTTTCAAATAAATTAAATTATTTTTACTTAACTTAGATGGGTTGTGACTACTTCTTTAGTCGTAGTAAAAGCAAGCACATGTTTCACTGTAAGTTTTGCTTCTCTTAAAGATGTCCGAACAGGCTTAATTTTTTTAATTTTAACCATCCCGGCTTGAAAACATGAAATTTGACTCAGCCCGAGTCTAATGATTTTTTGAAATAAAGTACTCCAATTCGACTCAAAGAATTTTCTTCACAATGCAGTGAAAACTGTCTAAAGCTAACACCCGAGGGGCCTGGAAAAAGCGGTTTGTAAGACAGTCGAAGAAAACAGAGTATTAATTAATTTTTTTTTCATTGAAAGTACATACTTGAGCAAAGATGAAGGCTACAATGATACGTTAATTTTTCATTTAATTGTATATTCCTTATTTTAAAACCTTATGATTATGAAATTGGGAATGTAACATAAATGGTGATGATTGTAAGAATACTGGTATGGGCAAACACAATGAAAATATGTAACACAAATCAAAATACTTATTTAAATTTCTCTATGTAATGTCATTTAAACTCACATGCTATAGTTAGTAAAAGTAAAATATGTTTTATAAATGAATAAAAGTATAAAAACTTTCTAATGCATTTAAAATTTACAAAATTTTGTTTTTTAGATAACAAAAGAATAATAGATTTAACAATGTTAACATTATCGAATTTTATAATTTTAACAGAAATATCCTGCTCCATATAGATGTGGGTTTAAGGCTTTGATCAATTCAACCTTTAATGTAAGTGTGTTTATTTACTTTTCCTGTTTGAGAATTTTCTTCCGACCTGATTTTCTATGGTTTAATAAATCTCTTGAGAATATGATATTTTATTTTAACACTTTCTTTGTCTTTTATTAAATAATTTTATGTTGTTTTTAAATGTGTGTTGTTTACATTTGTGCTTTACGTATATAATTTGAATTAATAAGCCCAATGAAACAGAAGAACATGTACAGTGACATTCATATTATACAGAAAAAATGTTATACGTAAATGTATGAAGCAAAATATGCAAGCAATGATATAATTCAAAGTTTATGAGAACTAGAAGGTATTAAGTATAACATTTAGAACTCACATAATAGAAGCCATTTGGAAGGATTTCGATATTGTATAAATGTACTAAAGCTAATTTTAACCTAATTTTTTTTTTACATTTAAAGCAGTAATTTTAATCTCTTCCATTAAAAGAGCCTCAAATACAGAATATATTTCAATTCAGAGTTAAAAGTTTGATTATGTTTCTTGATGCCCATCATCTATTTCCATTTCGTATACAGCCTGTTTTGGAATTGTATTTGTCACACAAAAGAGGGTATTTTTTTCGTATAATTACTTATAATTAATTTTCAAACTGAAAGAAACGCATACTAAAGTATATGTTTTGTTATATAATTCTATTACATGTAGCAGTAATCTTTTAATTTTCAGTATTTAAATTATTTACTAATTTTAAGTCAAAAATATGTATATAATGTTATTTTATTATGTTTTTCAATTTCATACATTAAAAGTTTATAGTTGAGATTTGTTTAACTTTACGTAGTTCTCTCAACATATTGTTGCATACAAAATATTTTTTAATTACATTCTTTTTTAAATTTTAATTTTTCAAAAGTAAAAAGTGCAAACATACTTAATTTATTATAAATAAAATTGAATTAAAAATGCTCTTTCAATGCGTCTTTTGAATATATAAAAGTATAAATGATAAATAATTAAGAAACTTTTGTGCTCATCAGCTTGCTCATTCTGTTCAAAAATTTTTTAAATCTTTCAAAATGAAAATATGCTCAAAGTATATTGTCAAAAAGTTTTAAAACTTCAGCACAAAGTAAAAAGAAGCATATTTTTAGGAGGTTTGACTCCATATAAATTTATGTAAATTGAAAAAAATAATAGTAATAATTTTCACTTTGAAAATAATAATTTTTAATTTTTTATTGAATTATTTTAAATGAATGATAGATAAAAGTTTACCTTTAAAATCATAAAATGGATGTACTGCAGAGCACGTGATTAGAAATTGTGGAAGGTTTTCCAGTTACTCTTCATACTTAAAAAAATTGTGTGATTTATTAATGGGATTATGTTTTGATAAATATATTTCCATGTAGGGAACACGCCGAGAAGACTTCATATATGACAAAGGTTGCAAAGAAGCACTGGAAAGCTTTGAGTTAGTTTCAAGAATCTGCTTAGTTATTGGCATACTTATCCTATCTGTATGTGAGGTAAATATGAATATAATATGGAATCCAGCTATAAGAATATCATGATCAACTTTTTAAACTCTTTTTTAAGATCTATATGTCTTGGTATAGTTCATGTGTCCTATTCTGTCTCATCATCATTATTGTGACATAAAATGAGACAGCAAACTTATTAAACAGGATGATTTTCGTGAATCAATCAATTTGAGTCTAATCTGAAACGCCAAGAAGAAAAGTTTTGTAATGGATGGCATAGCAAATTTAGAACCTCTAATGATAAATTGGCTGAAGAGGTTTTCAGTTCATGAAATACTTTTTCAACTGAAACCGTTTTAATTTAAAAATATATAGTTTGATGACACAAAAGAAATGTTTCGATAAAAATTATCTAACTTTTCTTTGTTAATTAAAAACCGAAAAGGTAAGCAATAAAAAATGTGAATAGCACATATTGATATTTTTTGACGTATTTTTGAACAAATAAATATCAAATTTCGTTGAATTTTATACCTAGAATATTGAAATATATATTATAAAAATTTGCGTTTTAAGAATTTACGTTTTGGTATTGACGATATTTTATTTTTAAAGGTATACGTAGATTAAGATTTCTCGATGTAGATTTAACACTTATACTGAAGTTTTACTTTAACAAATTATTTTTTTGTCTATGTTTTCTCAAAATATGCTATAAGCATAACTAAGATAGAAACAATTATTTGCATATGCAGCTGACCACAAATTATAGTTGCATATTTCCTTTTAAAACTGTATATATTGGAAACTATAAATTCGTTAAAGCATATTTGTGAATTTCCAATTATATTCGGTTTGTACTATTATATAAATTGCATTTCGTCACTGTGAAATGTGATGTATATGATATTGTATATATACATGTGCTCTATATAATATATGTATATCAAAATTGATTTTTCCACAAAACCGAGAAACTATAGAAAACAAGGTTCCTGTATTGCAAGCACATATAAATTTTAATTTTCAATAATTAAGAGGTATATAAAATGCTTTTTATTTATCTAATTTTTCACTTATAACAACCAACATGGATTTATCAAAAGAATAAAAGTATATTTAAAATATATCTAAATGACAATCATTTAAGAATGAGTGATGAATTTATTTAGGATTGATGTAGAAAATCAAGCATCAATCGAGAGCACAATTTTACGATTCTTTTGCATATGATTCTATATATCAGTTGCAAGATTTCTGTGTCTTTAGTAAACGTTTAACATACATCCTAGCAGTTTGCTTTTTATATTTTCTACTCGAAATATTATGTGCTGCAATTAAATTTAATTATATTAAAATTTCTACATTCGTTGGTAATAAAATGGGAAGTACAACTTTTAGGTATAAATAGAGATTTTTAATTGAAAATTTTTTCTTTTGTAGTGCGGCGTTTGGAGGTTGTCATCAATTATTTTGACTATCTACAACAGAAATGTTCATACAGGACCAAATATTTCAGTTCGTTATATACCAAGGGCTGTAAATGAGCTTGATGATGACTATTAATCATCTGTTTATGATTTATGTATAAGTTTTTTAGAAGGCTCATTGTAAAGTTCCTTTTATGAAGTAATGACAATAAAGAATGTATATTTTACTTTTGTTGCAGTTTTATTAATAACTAGATCCCAGGGATCACACACAATATTTGCTATGTTCAAAACTCCGTTATGGATGTGTATATACCTTGATATTTCAAATGTAATAAACTTATTCCATTCTCACTATATTTGTGAGTTTTTGTAAATCATTATTGGATTGGATCTCTATGAATCATGGTATATGGTTCAAATGCACCTCGAAATATGGTTCCTATACCATGCCCTTGGCACTAACGTAAAGGGCACTCTAATAAGATTTCCGTAATTTTAATAATATAAAAATGCTTGTATGCGAAAAATGATTTCTGTTTGAGGGAGATCACAATTTAAGCCTAAAAAATATTTTTTTTTATTTTCTGCATTTACTGATGATAAGAGTGTTTTAAAATAACAATTTTTATTTATATATTTTTAATATTTTTTATTTTAAAAATAGAGTATTCAAAAAAATCCAATTAGAAGGTGTTTATGATAAAACTGGTACATGTGCAAATCCAGCAAGCCTGACTCGCTTTTCTCAAAACTGTTATTAACTGTAACAACCTAGCTGGCGTTGCAATGTTAAAACTAATTAACCCTGAATTTTAAAACTTATACTATTGCCTTATGTGCATATATACTCGTATATACTCCACTTAAAATTAAATGATTATCAGCCAACAAATGTTTATTAAATATTTTCTATGAAAGTTTCCTGACATTTCTAACATTCAATCACAAAACCACGTTAAAATTATTTTTAGTAAGCATTATTATAATTTTAGGTGGTAGTTAAAGTGTAACCTCTTCAGAGGTTATATTAAAAATTTGGAAATGCACGTGTCACAGCTAGAAACCTGCGCGCAGCACTTATATCGTTAGAGATAAGACACACTTCCAAAAACTACCAATTAATCTATCATAAAAACAAGGTGCTATACCAAGAATTTTTGAATGGTTTTTTGCAGCAACAGATAAAGACCACATAACCTAAAAAATTGATATCATTTGAAGAAATATTAACTGGCCCATAAAAATATGAATATTCCACTATAAACAACGGTTTTTGAGCTGGTAAAGGTGATCTCCTTAATAGCATAAAGTGAGGGATTTTCAGGAGTATAGTTTCAGTTCTTAACTCACTTTTATAAACGAGAGCGAGCCCGTTAAAGATGTTAAATGAAGGGACAAAGACAGTCCATGTGAAGTTAATAAGAGGAGGTTCTATTTCCATAACGGGAAGTAGAAATCACCCCCCTCCTTCCCTCTGGAATTTGATGCTGAATTCATATTAGTCATCATCTAAGCTACATCTGTAGTTAATTCTGAGAAATTAATGTTTAAAGAAATTTTTTTTAACTGGAAATGAAAATTTTATCGGAATTGAAAATTCTCAGTGGAAATTTTTTAGTAAATCCATCCTATTTACTCCGGAATATACGGTTGAATTTATATCAGTCATCATCTAAGCTCTGTCTATAGCCTCTTGAGAAATGGATGTTTTAAGAAATTTTTTTCGAATCGGAAACGAAAGACATATCGGAAGTGAAAATCCTTTGTAGCCCTCACAATCTCCCTCAGAAATTGATGCTGAATCCGTATCAGTTTGAAATAGGTGTTTCAAAGAAAATATAAATTTTTTAACCGGAGGTTCTATTTCGATAACGGGAAGTCGAAATCCTTAATGAGTCTCTTAACCCTCTCCGGAATTTGATGCTGAATTCATATCAGTCACTATCTAAGCTCTATAGCTAATAATGAGAAATAGATGTTTTAAGGAAATTTTTTGAACCGGAAGTGGAAGAAACCGGAAGAGTAAATCTGCAGTTATCCTTTCTTCCTCCTCCGGAATTTAATGTTGAATCCATATTAGTTATCATCTAAGCTCTATCTATAGCCAATATGGAGAAATACACGTTTTAAAGAAAACACTCTCGCAAAAACAATAACATGGTAAAATTTTTGCCACGAATTAAAAAAAAAAAAAGGTTAAAAACTGCGGATCTATTTAGATTGCATTACTAAATATGAGAGCCAGGTGTCCTTCTAAAAACATCTGATTCCGGAGGATTTCTGTTTTTTATTTATTCATTTATTATTTTGCAAACAAAGCAATGAGCAATTGCTACACACTTTATTGTTTTTCAAAAAATTGAAAAACCGCTGCGATAAAACTCGCAGAAATTCGCTTCTTGAAATCATCCAACCAGAGAATCTCATTTGTTAGGAATTCTGGTCCTACGTGGAAGAGGACAAAACTGGTGTTTTTGGGGTTGTTGTAACATCACGTCATTCAGAAGCAAACTTTCCATTGGACTGTGGGGCAACTTACCTTGCATAGCCCAGGTATTTAAGAAGTGACCGATCTTCAACTCCTCTTCTTCTTCCTGGGATTTTACTGGTTTGAGGTGAGTTGAACAATCTTTCGCTCTTAATGGATTGTATTCATAACTGGAGTTCGAATACCTTTTACCCAATGATAATCTAAATTCTTTTCTTCATAGATATTTTTTAAATTTTACTGAATGTTATGACTTAAATTTCATTTCAGATATATTTGTTTATATAAATTTTACTGGATATGATAATTTAATTGTTTCTTCTTTGAAATTTCTTTTAAATTGTACTGTGCAAGAATTAAATATCTTCTCTACGTAAGATTCTTTTCTAAATTCATATGATATATTAAGTATTTTCATATTTGAATAAACTTTTCATGTTTCAATGAGCATGGCCAGATTAAAAATGATCTCTTATTAAAAATTAATTCTGATATATGAATTTATTGTTTAAATTATTATTTAAGTTTTTATTTTCTGTAGTTCAGAATTTATATAATTTAGAAATTTATTATTTTTTTTTAATTTTACTGGATGGGACAATTTAATTTTTTTCTGCGGAAATTTCATTGGATGTAGAATTTTTAGTTTTTCATCATAGAAATTTATATGTCAGTTAGGTGAGTACAATTGTTTCGAGGGCGTTAACTTTCTCCGAGAAAATTTGTTTTTAAAATTTTACTGAATATAAATTCAGATTTGGATTATTTTTTAAATTTATACCAGATATGTTAAATTACATTTCTCCCCATTGAAATAAGAATTTCCTGTTTTTATACACATGATAGAGTAAAAATATTCTCCGAGGAAACTTTAAGGTTTTAAAGTTCTGTGAGAATCTCTATAACTTTCAAACAAATTGAATGACATTTTGTACAATCATTCTAATGAATGAATGTCGAAGGCCTATTGATTTTAAGGTAACTTGGACTAGGAGAAGACTCTTAATTTTTTGAGAATTATTTTCAAAATTAAAAAAATAAATGTATTAAAATTTGTTGCAAGAATAACCATTTTATATGCAATTTTTTATTTGTTATTCAGACGCAAAGGATTAATTTACAAAACGATAACAAGTACTTTTCTTGAGATACTGCATGATTTTATTTTTAAAATGGGAAAATGGCTTTTAAAATGTTAAAAATCAAACAGAAGTCAAAATAATTCAATAAAATCATTATTCGAAGCGAGTTCCCAGCGTAGCTTCCTTACCACCAACTCAAATCTGATTCCGTGCGAAAATTTTGTTGGTATAGTAAAACTCATTTGATTCGAATAAATTTCTGCGCATGGCTTGAACTAACCATGTTTTAGGCCATGAAAAAGCACGAATTTTAAATTTCGATCTGCGCACGGAGATACATATCTGAGGTCAAAGGTCAGACAATGTCAAGTCTACGGAGACATCTGAGGTCAAAGGTCAGATAATGTGAAGTTTAAGGAAACATCGATTTTAAAATTTCTCACGTGAAACAGAATTTTCTATTTATTTGGTGTAACTTGTACAATCGTACAAGTTACTAGGCTGTCTTGTACATTAATTATTTAATATTGAATATTTTAAATTTTAATATTTTGAGATTTTTAATATTTTCATGAAATAAGTGTTTCCATTGTACATGCAATTAAATACACTTCTTCACTTCAGCTTCGTGTCCCGAAAGACCGGCAAGAATTGATTTCCCTTTTATCTAAGTCAGTATATTGACGTTATCGATACATCACTAACCAATAATTCTTGCTTTCTTTTCAAACTTTACCGATAATATCTAATAGATAATGTCGATATGCTGTATCAATACATCGCGTAAACCTATCTGTCACTAGGCTGAATACCACTGTCTCAGGCTATAATATGCTTCTTTCGTCATATCCCTATTCAATGTTTTCCGATTGAAATTTTAAATTAAAATACACAACCTTAAGGTTTTCCCCTATGCTGTTCAGCAGCGGTTCAAGATGAAGATATCACTGCTAAAACTTCCTGTCCTATAATTGAAAAAAGAATATGAAACGAAGTCAAGGTTCTCTTCCCATGATGTGTTTGTTCTAAGTAATTTACATTCATTTTTACAAAATTTAACTTCACGTTTTAGAAATCTCTATATACAGGGTGTCCTAAAAAGATTGAAACTCGCTTTAATTCTTTACCTGTTGGAGATAAGTGGGCAATGTAAATTGTAAAAATGTTGAAAGTAAGGTAGGGAATAAGACTACGTTAATGAAATAGTCCTCCCATTAATTTTCAAAAAGTTACACTTTTTAAATTTTTATACGATCCCCTTAGACAAATTTGGTTAATCAGAAAATTTTTATTTTTAATGCAACAAGATCGTTAAAAAAAACCGCATATATGTAACTTTAAAATTGAGAGAGTTGTATTTAATTGAAAATTGAATATTGTGAATGGGGACCATATATCAAATTAAAATGTAAATTTGTGATATGTTACAAAAAAGATAAAATTGGATGATAATACATAGGATACCCAATCGCGTAGTGAGTACCACTGCTTTATATGATCTCTGTCTATGTAATGCTTTATTTAGATGCATTTAAAAAAATTTAAAAACTCCGAAGGTCGGCAACAGTCGGTGCTGGCGTCGAGAAGTGCAATGCCGCGGCATCAAGGACGTGCACGCTGTTAACTGGGGTGTAAGGTATATATATAATAATTTGTTTCGATTTCCGGTTGGAAGTAGCAATATTTTTTACAATGGTGCTTGGACAAATCAACTCTGTAGGTCAGTGCAAATATGTCGGAGGTCTGAAAGTGATTCTAGTACGACTAGCATGGTTTTAGTGCACTCTGGTATATTGAGCGCCGATTTCAAATCGGGAGGTCAACGACCACGCAGGAAGCTAATCTGGAGAGACAAAAAATAGCAGTAGGAGGATAACCTGAGATAAAAATAGCAGTCAGATAGTCAGTCAGATTCTCAGTTGCATGCCAATCTGAATTTAGAGGGTGGAAAATGCAGAGTCCTCTTCGACGATAAGAGCTTGCAATTCCGTCCCAGTAGCTCAATGGTAGAGCGTCAGCTGCCAGTACGAAGATCAATGGTTGGATTCCCGGTTGGGGTAAGCAGTGTTCTTTACAATGGCACCTGAACACATCAACCCTGTAGATTAGTGCAAAGATGTCGGAGGTCTGAAAGTGACCCTAGTATGACTAGCAAGGTTTCAGTGGACTGTGGTAGATTGAGCGTAGATTTAAGATCGAGAGGTCAACGACCACGCAGGAAGCTAACGTGGAGGATAATGACTATCTGACTGTTATTTTACCTCAGGTTATAGCAGCAGGCGTATAATCTGAGGTAAAATAACAGTCAGATAGTCAGTCACATTGCCAGTTGCACGTCAATCTGACATTAGAGGGCTCCAGCATATATATATACACATATATATATATATATATGTCAGAGAACAAAGGTGTCAGAGCCCACTTCGACCATAAGAGCTTGTAATTCTGACTCAACAGCTTAACGGTAGAGCGTCGGCTGGCTAGTGCAAAGATCCGTGGTTCGAGTTCCGGTTGTGGCACCAATGATCTTTATAAGGTCTATGGAGAAATATTAATTCAAAACAATTCGTGCCAAACAGAATTTTCCATTTGTTTGGTATAACTAATACGATTATATAAGTTACTAGGCAATTTTGTACATTAATTTTTTAATATTTAACAATTTGAATTTATTATTTTGAGTTTTATACTATTTTCCTTACGTAAACGTCTCAGTTATTAAACATATAGCTGGGTATTTCTTTCAGTTTCGTGAGAGACAGCCTAGTATTGGTTTGTGAATGGTTTGCAAGTACTTTTAACAAATGAATACCATTGTTTAAGAATTATCATGAGCCGTTATTATGATATTAAAAAATTTAATTTCCTATATGGCACTCGATATATCTCGAGCAAATTTCATAAAATTCGGTATGCTTATTTTAACCGTTAGCAACATAAATTTCATGGATTTTCAGTGAGATCTGTAGTTATAATAAAGCTCTAATTTGTCATACCTTTTCCCTCGCACTATCAAAATTTTGTTAATGAATTCGAAATTTGTCTATAGGAAAAGTTTTGTGTAGGACACGTCATATTTCTTAGATTATCTTTATATTCAGTATTGCTTGAGTTAAAGTTTGTTCTTTTGCATATGTGTTTCTGTTGAATTTCAAACAGTTTGCAGAATAGAATATATATTATACTTTAATTTATTATTTTAGATTGAATTTTAAAATGGACAATTCTGGAGTTAACACTCTCGGGAAAGACTGGGTGTCACCACACTGGAGAACTACGCTGCAAACAATTTTCGGTATGAATTGTGTAAGTATCAAAATTTACATATTTATATTTAAATAAGGCTGAAATAGCCGGTTAAATAAAATGCATACGACGATTTGGCGACACATGATTGGCGACACAGTACTGGATTTAATGTTTTTAAGTTCTAAAATAAAAGTTCAATTTTTCAATTTTTCTTTTATTTTTAAAACTATATGAAAATGATTTTGCATGAAAAAATATTTTTCTGTTTCTCATGTCTCGTGTTTAAATTTCTCCTTTATTAAGATTCACATATTACATTATATATATATATATATATATATATATTTGAAATGTAATAATAAGAATTATGTAAAAATAAAAAAAATAAAAATACAATTCAAGTAATATTAACATCACCATAGATATTATATATATATATATTACAATTATATATATTACAATATTATATATTACAATTATATATATATATATATATATAATTGTCTAACATGTTTCTGTCTTTCCAAACCCCCCAGAAGCCCCCTGGTGACCTAGGAGGCCGAATCTTAGCACACTTAAATTATCGACTACGGTTCAATATCTAACGCAGCTGAATTTTCGATTTCTCACTTTGGACGAAGAAACGGGGGTTTTAAAAGGGATTGAAAAATGTTTTTGACCCACTAGAAACGTCCCTGATGAACTAGAAAGCTAAATCTTTAAACATTTATAGTATCGACCATCGCACAGAATTTAGCCGGATTTTCGATTTGCTCCCCGGAGGCGGAGAAATAGTTTTTCTTCGGAAAGTCTTTTTAGACCCTTCAGTAGCCCCCTGGTGATTTAAAAAAAATAATTATTTGCATACTTATAGTATCGGCCATCAAACAGAACTCAACGTAGCCGGATATTCGAAATAGATATTCAGATATTATAAAACAATAATTTCACATTTAAATTGTGAGCAAATGTATACTTTCTAATAGAACTTAATTTTCATTGGCGTTTTATTTTAAATGGTTTTAATAACTTTAATATTAATGTTTTATGATATAATTGCT
Organism: Amaurobius ferox; assembly: GCA_951213105.1. NCBI lineage: Eukaryota > Metazoa > Arthropoda > Arachnida > Araneae > Amaurobiidae > Amaurobius > Amaurobius ferox. The sequence goes on along the minus strand of OX578142.1, from coordinate 88,570,738 downwards.
TTTTCTTTTCATATATCATATTATTTGGATCATATTTTTATGTATTATAATGTACGTATTGTATATTTAAAACACTGACATGTTAAATTTGCTAAACTACAAGTCATTTACCACTATATGGTTCCAACACTCTTTCAACGGTGACTCCATTTTTCTTATATCACCCTAAGAAGTTTCATTTCTAGCGTGCGTACAGACCACACACTAATATTTGTTTTCTAAGCCATCTTCTTTTTACTTTGTATACATAGTATAATGTTTAAGGAAAGTATTGTGACGGGGTCGAAAATTCGAATTCCGAGTTTTCGACAGGAGAGCACGTTTCAAGAATCCCTGATTACGAATCGAACATTTTTGAGGTGATCTCTCTCTCTCTCTCTCTGTGTGTGTGTATGTGTCAGTGAGTCTGTGGAGACGATATCTCACAAACGAATGGAGCGATTCGAGTGAAATTTAGTACAAAAATTACAATCCGTAAATTCTGGAAGTCTATTGTTTTTGAACACAATTGAATGTTTAGAACCCCTTAAATTTTCAAGTGAGATTTTGAAAAAATCATCAAAAAATCAAAACCTTTAACAAAGTTATACAAATAGACATTTCTTATGTAATTTTTCCTTAGAAAACGATTGACACAAATTTTAGAACGCTAGCATGAACCGTTTTTGAGATGTTGCATATTTTTCAAATAAATTCATAAAAAATCCCATAAATTAAAAAAAATATTAACTGTTGAGAAATATGTTCATTTTTCATATGCAATATCATGTGATACATTTGGGGACATCATTCTCGTGGATCTAGCTCGTTCCATTCAAGAGAAAAGATACTTTGAGTAATATTTTTGTATTTGAACGCCAATAGTCATTTTTCTGCTATAAGAATAACTTATTTCTCCGCCCATAACGCTTGATGAGATTTTGGCGACAAATTTGGCGGAATGTCAAAAACTTGGCGACTTTTTTAAATGTTGCCAAATTAACGAAAATATCGTCAAATGGATAAAAATAACGCTATATCTATGAAAATGACGACTAAATGACGAAAATTCAATATCTTGGAAAGAATAAAAGTATCTACTATAAAAATAACCTATTTTTTCTACTGTAAAAGTAGTAAATTCATTGCCTTATATAAGGAAAGTCATGTGCTGCCCACATTAGATTTTTTCTATTATAACTTAAAATTTTTCTGATATTTTAATCGCATGGGGTTATTTTTCCTTACAATCTTGTTCTACATTTTCCCGAAGAAAAGTTAACACATGATCGTTCAAATTCGGCACCGTTATTTCCAATCTCTTAAATGCCTTTAAAAGTTATTTGTAAAATTTTGCCATTGTTCCAATTGCGATACATCGAAATTCACGAAATATTGAATATTTTTAGCTCTCTATGTATCTTATAATAATAGAGAAAAGTATTACTAAAAATAATTACAAGCAACAAAATATTTTCACCATTTCTTAAACTTTGTTCAATAGTTAGCATTCAGAAAAACGTATTAAAGCAGGGAGTTATATTTTTAAAATGTAGTCAAGCTTAACTATGGTGGAGTAGGTACTAGAGTAGACGCTGTGATGAAACTGGAAAACAGCAGATCACATGCATGAGAAGAACACACAGATCACATACATGAGAAGTCACAGCAGATCACATACATGAGAAGTCACAGCAGATCACATACATGAGAAGTCACAGCAGATCACATGAGTGAGAAGAACAACATATCACATGTGTGAGAAGACACAGCAGATACATGCGTGAGAAGAACAACATATCATATGTGTGAGAAGAACAGCAGATTACATGCGTGAGAAGAATAGAAGATCACATGTCAGAAGAACAGCAGATCACATGTCAAAAGAACAGCAGATCACATGTCAAACGAAAAACAGATTACATGTCAGAAGAAAAGCAGATCACATGGCAGAAGAACAGATCACATGGAATAAGAAGAGTAGATCACATGGCATAAGAACAGTAGATCACATGTCAAAAGAACAGCAGATCACATGTAAAAAAAACAGCAGATCACATGGCAGAAGAACAGATCAAAGGGCAGAAGAACAGATCAAAGGGCAGAAGAACAGTTCAAATGGCAGAAGAACAATAGATCCCATGGCAGAACAGCAGATCATATGGCAGAAGAATAGCAGATCACATGGCAAAATAATAGCAGATCGCACAGCAGAAGAACAGCAGATCACATGGCAGAAGAGTAGCAGATCACAGGGCAAAATATCAGCAGATCGCACGGCAGAAAAACAGCAGATCACATGGCAGAAGAACAACGGATCATACATATATATTAAAGACTCGTGCTTGTTTTTATTACTGGCGCTCAGTATTTTATCCTGAAGAAGAAGACTATTTACCTTTAAAATCATTTTAGACTTCATATCAATCTTTAATGCTAAGATATGCTTAAGATAATTTCATAAGGCAGTTTAAAATATATAATAATGGAAATATATTTACATACTTTATATATAAACTATATTTTACATATAATGGAAATGAATTTTAAATTCTAGATAACTCTAGATAATCCTATTTTACATATATTAACTTCCGCATAGCTTTGGGTGGGTCTGGCTGTCTTCTCTGAGTGACATACCAGCAAATAGGAAGAGAAATCGTCACAACTTTACTTTTAAGTTTTCAGTAACTTTGCGAATGGTGATACAAGTGCAACTGCAGCATAGGTATATTTTATGTTTTAGATTGATTTACATACTTTTTACAAATTTATATTTATGTATAACACATATTTAGTTAATAATTAATTTATACTTTTAAAAAATAAAAAATTGCTTCTGCTTCTTATGAAGCTTTTTATAAGAGAAATAATGTATAAAGTAGGATAGAGACAGTTAAGGTGCGTTTTTCGAACATATAAATATACTCAGTTTGGAGAGTACTGCCTAACTACTAAATTTTGACAGTGCTCAGAATTAATGACCGAGGCGATCGGGGATTGATACGTCTTAAAATGGATCATTTAGGGTAATTCAATTGACTAATGCTAACTCAATTGTCCTACCGGGACAACTGGGCTTGACTTCTGAACATAGCGCCTTTGTTAACAATTCTTAAAATGATTTATTTTAAGCAATGAAGAGATTATTTTTTTTAGACTGAAAAGAGATACTTTCATTATTTATTATTTAATTTTACTATTTTGGTAGTGGACATTTCGTAAATTATCAAATTGAAAACGTAAAATATATAAGGCATATTTAGCTTATTTTGTGCTTGACAATTATTGTTAAACCCGCTGAAAAGTTTTAGATATTGGCAAGAATTCGAGAAAAATTATTCACAAAGTTTAACATAACAAAACTGAGCGGTACCTAAACAAATACTTTGAAGATTTTTTAGGACAAACAATTACCTCTAATGAGGAATCGGCTTCTTTTGACCATGTCGCAATCAAGTTTTATATGCAGGTTATATTTTTTTATTATACAGTTAGGTTTTAGAAAAATATTTTAATCTTCATATTATCATTTTATTACACCATCTCCAATAATTTATAGTCATAAAACCATTTGATAGGATCTGGTTTAAAGCTTGAAATTGTGCTCCAAGTAAACAACTAGCATCAATGGAAGAGTTTTAGTCACAATTCATCGACAAAGCATTGCAGCCTAGAGCAAGAAAACTTGTTCTAAACCGCAATTTTGTATGTTCCTAATTTTGCAAGATTAGGAAAATTGCAAGTTTTCTTGTTGTTGTTGCATCGGAAGCTCACAATTATGAGAGCTCTAACAAAAACTGATGAAGAGCTTTAACAAAAATGGGTTGCTGCATTGATGATTCATTAATATTTCATCCTAGTTCTAAAAAACCTAGTTTTATGAACATGTTCCCATAAATATATGTACAATTTGCTTGTTTCATGGTAATTATTACTTATTTGGTAATACGTTTATGGGTATTACTGTTTACTTGTCAGACTGCTCAGGGGCATTATTTTTTTTATTTGTGCTGTTAATAATAGGTATTATTGTTTATTTGTAAATCTGATTATTGGTATTAATTGTTATTTGTGCTCATGAAAATAGGTGATTTAATTATTCTCACGATCACGGAAAGTGTTGTTTGTATTGTTATTAAGTAGTTATTAAACATATACATTTTTAAACATATTTTGAAAGTATAATATTAATATTATATCTTTGTTCTTTCAGATATTTGGCTTTTGTGCTTTTATATTTGCTATGGGTGCGATGCTTAAAGTAATTGCTCCCATTATGGATATGTCTACTTTCCTGTTACCTCCTTTATATGCAATCATGTTTGTTGGATTTATTTTTCCTTATTCAACTTATATTGGATACCAAGGTGCAAAGCAAGGAAATTTTAACAAGATTCAAAAGGTATTTCTTTTAATATTATATTCATGATACCATTCATAAGCTTGAGTACACCTTTGAATTTCTTTATTTAGAGGGAACTACTAGAACATGAGTACATTAAAAAATTAATTTTATGTTAATTTTTCACGACATTTTCTCCACGCGAATTTATTAATTTCTTAGTAACTACTTTCTTTTTGAATAACATAACAGATTAGACATAACTTTTAAACAGTCTTACAAATCTTAAATTTGCTACATAAATTATTAAAAAATATTCGATAAACACGATCTTGAATGAATGTTTATAAAATAAAATATATTTTGTTTGATCAAAATCAGCATCTAGATAATATGCACTGAACTGACTGGGTGACATATCGAAATTAATGAACACTTCTACTATAGCTAGAATATTGGTTTTGATGTTATTCGATTCATCTTAGCTTCGAGACCAAGAGAAAAATTTTAAAAATTTGACAATTCGAATTAAGGGTGGTGGTGCGAAGAGATAATCAAAAATACTCGAAATTACTTTCTGAAATTATCGAACACTTTCACAAACCAGAATCTCCGTTTTGGTCTCATTTGATGCGTCTCAGCTTTCAGGTCAACGGAAAGATTCAATACTTCGAAAATTTGAATTAGGGCTGAAGATGCAAAGGAATAATCAGAAAAAACTAAATCCACTTTGCTTAGTTATGGAGCACTTTCTCTCTAGATGAGATCTCGGTTTTGGTCTCATTCGATTCGTCTCATCCTGGTCAACGAAGAAATCCAATATTTTGAAAAATTGCTCTACTTAATTATCGAGCGCTTCCTCTCTAGCTAGTATGGTGGATATGGGTCTCATTCAATCTGTCGCAATTTCCAGATCAAATGGGAAAATTTAATATTTCAAAAATTCGAATCAGAGGAAAAATATTCGAATCAGAGGGAAAATATTCGAATCAGAGGGAAAATATTCGAATCAGAGGGAAAATATTCGAATCAGAGGGAATCTATGCAAAAGAATATCCAAAATATCAAAATTATTTAGTACTTTCGCACGCGAGCTAGGAACTTAGATTTGGTCCTATTGATTGGTCCTTAGATTTGGTCCTTAGATTAGGACCAGCATCCGCTTTCAGGTCACACACACACACACACACAGGAAAAAAAAAATGAGTATTCGCATTAGGAGTGACGATAAGGGATTTTCGAAAAACTTACACCACTTTGCTTCTCAGAAAAGTTTAAAAAAATCACACTCTGATATCCTTTCGCTGCCAAGAGGAAAAATTAAACAATTAAATCCCTTTGTCACTCGCGGATAAGATTGAATAAATTTTCCTATTTAACATGTTAGAATTATAAAATATGTGCTATTTTTATGCTAAGCCTGAAATATTTTCTGATATTCACGTTATTGATATTGAGACGTTATCAAAAACTTTTATTAAGTTTGTAGGTGTTACATTTAGTGCCAATTACATGACTATTTCAAACGTGCGAAGCATTGATGTCTCAAACGTACGACCAGTATCATAAGTCTACATATTACAGCCATTTAACGATATCCTATTTTGCTTTTCAGTGCCACTTTATCATGGAGGTATTGATTTACATTGCTTTTGTTTTCTGTATTTATTCTTCTGTTGCTGCACATCTGTGCAAAGAAAGAAGATATTTCATTGAAACAACTATCAGGGATTACCACACAAGCATACCTGTGGCAGACAACATCGACAAAATTCAAAGAAATGTAAGTCCCTAATTTAATTCAGATTTATTTGACACCAATAAAGTAATAACTATCATCATAAATGGTTGCACATATTACTAAAAGAAGTTTCTTAATTTTTTTTATAAATTCTGGTTAAAAAATTAATTATTAAAAGAAATTGTCCATTCTGCATTTTTAAAGACCCTTTATAGTAAATTGTCGTCAGAATTGGTTTACATACAATGAAAAAATTTGATATGGGCAGCACATGACTTTATATAATGCAATGAATTTACTTCTTACACAGCGAAAAAATGATGTATAAAATCTACGTCGCATTGTTTTTAATGTGGAATTGTACGTTTGGAGCTTTTCCAGATGACAAGTAAAACTATTTCGAAGTGACCAATTAACTTATATTTCATTCAACTCTAAATAGACAATTATAAATATTGATAGCATTCGCAATAAGCAATACAGTTCATATATTAAAATATTTTAATAATTAATTCATAAATTTGGCGTTACTTTTGTTAGTTCAGCGTCATTTTTAAAATTATAACAATATTTTCGTCACTCTGGGACGAAATATCGCCAATTTTAGATAAATAATGGAGAAATAATTGACATAATTGAGATATTTTGCTAAATTAATCACTAAGCATAAGAAGTTCGCATAATTTATCACCAAGCGTTACAGACAAACGGAGAGAAAAATATTTTTTTTTTTATAAATGACTGTTGGCCAAAGGTTAGCAGTCAAAATACAAAATTGTTACACAAAGTACCTTCTCTCCGTCAATGGCACGAGCTAAATCCGCAAGAATGATGTTAAGAAATTTATCGCATAATATTACATATGGAAAGGGAACATATTTCATAATAGCTAATACTGTTTTCTAATTTTATGTGACTTTTTTTAATAAATTTACTTTAAAAAGTGCAATATCTGGGAAAATGTTCATGCTAACATTCTAAAATTGATGTCAACCGTTTTCTAATAAAAAATTACATAAGAAATGATTATTTACGTAACATGATTGAAGGTTATGATATTTTAATGATTTTTTCAAAATGCTATTCAAAAATTTTTTAGGGGGGGGGGGGAGGGTCTTCCGAACATTCGATTGCGTATAAAATCAGTAGGCTTCCAGTATTCACGGATTGAAATTTTTTTTTTTCAGAATCGAGTGAAACGTTCAATTCGACCTTGAGGCGTCCATTCTCCTATTTCGAATATAATTTATGGCGTATTGTCGTTAGAACTGTTGAACATTTTTTTTTACTGATTTATTGTAAATATTGCTGATCATATGGGAAGATTGATATGCATTGCAATTGACCATGGATTTTTGTTTATGTCGCAGTAGACACAATCATTGGAAGACTTTTTTTCTTGTAAAAATATTGAAGATATATTTTTTATAATAATCTGCAGCAGATCAAATTGACTAGATAAAAAATCCCCGCTTACATAGAATGTTTCCGTTTCACACAATTGCTGTGCAAACGCACAAATGTTTGGTAATTTGGCACACTTCAGTTAGGGTGCCGTTCACAACTGTCTTATTCACAACTATCTTACAGCAGATCTTCCGCGATTTCATTGGCAGAGATCATAACCTTGATGTATGTCAGCCATCTCAGCATTCGTGAAATGTTCCATGTTATACGAAGTCCACGTTACGAATGACGACGGCGAAAAATAGCTAATTGCCGCGCCGCACACTGGTGCCATGGCGGAAAAAACCCCGAAACCCGAAAATAATATTTTTCGATACCAACCGAAGTATCTTGCTATGTAAATAAATGTATTTTATTCAGTATAACTAGAAGGAAAAACTGATCTTAAACAAGACTTCCACATTCTAATTGAAATCTTGTTTATTCTAACTAAAATTTCAATATTTTTTCCAAAATTTTTGTGGATATTTATAATTATATGTCTCACGTATTTTCAATATATGTAACCTTAGCTTATTTCTGACATAAATACATTTCGTATAAGCATAGCCAAAATCATACTATAAAGCGTAAAATATAGATATATAATTTTTTTTATTTTTCTTCATTTCTTTAAGCCTATAAAAAAAGCTACACGTTCCTACACGCTCTGGATGAGTTATTTCGAAAGCAGATACTATTATGCAACTGTTCTGTGAAAATCAGCTGCAACTCTTTGCAACCTTCGCTGTTTTGGCATGCATATAAAATCTTACTTTTAACTTATCTACATGCGCAAAAAGTATGCAAAACTATTAAGAAATGCATAAGTTGTGAGTTTTTTTTCTCAAATTCCTCATTTGGCACCACTGTGCGCCGTCCAACAGTGCCCTCTAGCACCAAAGGATTGTGTCGGCGGACATATATTCATCAACAAAAAATGTTTATTTTTAGTATTCTCTATCTCTCATTAAAGTTTGCACAGAGTTTCGAATTGGCCTGTATATGGATTAGATGTTTTGTGTTTGAAAACTATACATACAAAGAATTTCTTGTTGTACAATTATTTTGAAAATGAAGTAGATAAAATTTCAAGGTACGTTTCATTACTTTTTCACGTAGGAGATCAATAGAGAAAAATTTTAAGATTACGTATTCATTTTATTCTAGTTCGAATGCTGTGGGGTTAATCGATTGGAAGACTGGCATCACAGTAGTTACTTCAGTTGCGACGACAATAATGAGAACATCGAGAGATGCAGTGTGCCAGCTTCTTGTTGCATCAAAGAGGTAAACATGTTTTCTGAATTACAACGTAAATAATTTCCTCGCGATTCCTTTATTGCAAAGGAAATTTGTTTTCAAAAATATAGGGTGTCAGAAAAGAAGCATAATCCTTTTGTTTTGCAGTCATTTTTTTTCTGTTAAAGTTATGGCAGTTTTCACTTAACAGTTATGCAGTGTGGATCATCCAATTTTATGATGGACCGTTTGACGATTCAATAATATGTCATTGTGATAAAACCTTATTATCAAAATCGATCGTCCGTTGTTAAAACACAAAAATTACGAGAACCTCCTCATTCTTTTGATCTTTTTTTGGGGGGCACTTAAATGGATGGGTCAATGCAAACAAGCCGACCACATTTACGCAACTGAAGTCCAATATTCGTCAATAGATTCAACATGTGTCAAAAAATTTAACATTTGTCAAAAAATTCATTTGACAAAAAATTCAACATTTGACAAAAAAATTCAACATTTGTCAAAAAATTCACTAAAACACACAAAAACATGTGAAAATGTTGTGGTTTTGATAATAAGTTTTTATCCCAATAACAAGTTATTGAGGCGTCAAACGTTCCGTAATAAAATTGGATGGCCCATACTACACGACTGTTAAATGAAGACTGGCATAACTTTGATATAAAGAGTGGCGGAAAAACTACAGACCAACGCTTCTTTCATGACATCCTGTACAACGATTTTGAGCCAAGGAACAACTTGATAAAATATTTTCCAGAGTAACAATCATAGACATTTTACATACAGGGGCTTTTTTAAGAGTCCGGGGCCTAATTGTGGCCAAGCAGTTTGCACTTCAGCTTTGAGTTTCATTAGTGCTAGATTTCAATCTCGGGTACAGATAGGGAGCCCTAAATATGCATGCATGGTTATAGTACTTGGAAATTAATTTTAAAATATAGGTATAGACCAAAATATTCTTTGCGTACATAACATAGGCAACAGAGCATCAAAATTATCTATTTGAGTATTTTAGTTCATCTGAGATCTGCAACTCATTCATAGAAGCAAATATTCTTTATTTAAAAAGAAAAAGTCTCTTAATTTTATAGGAAATTTAGAATTCTTTATCCTATTTTGGAACTCTTCATTCTACATTTTTATTAGTGTACCAGGAACTTTTCATATAGCTAAAACTATATTTTGAAAACACATTACTTTAAACATTCAGTTACAACCTTTCAATTCCAACTGTTGAGTTAACAACCGTTCAGTTCCAAACAGCCAAGCCGTTATGTAATTTGAGAAAGTTATATCTACAACAATGTTTGACTTATATACGAAGAGGTAAATACACTGATATTTGCCATTTAAGCTAATTTAGACAGATAAAAAAAAATAGAAAATTAGATATCGATTTATCCACTCCTGACTATCCATCGCAGCCGTTTAATAATATCTACATAATAACTGTCTAACGTGTTTTCGTCTTTACAAATTCTGCAGAAGCCCGTTCTCCTGCTGACTTAGAAGACTGCCTTTTACACATTTATAACATCTACAAACCACAGAATCTAACAGAATCGAATTTTCGATTTCCGCAGGGGTGGATAAAACGGTGGGCTTGGTGAAAGTTCTCCTAGAACTCCCCAAAGCCCTCTCGATGAGGAGACTGACTCTTTGTACACTTATTTGCGACTATATGCATACTTTCAAAGTACATGCAGCTACATGTATACTTGAAACGTACAGTTAAACAATTAAAAACATGTTAAAAGTTTAATATCTCAAAATATTTTATAACATATTATTTTTAACAGCCTGTAGGTGTTGAACAGACATGTGGACGGAACGCCCTAAATGCTTCACGATGGCTGGTAAGAAATACTATTTAATTATTCATAAATGTTGGCACCAAACTTTCTGTTGAATTTTAGATTTTTCCTTCACAAACATATATAGCTGTCCTGTTAAAAATTTTAAAAAACTAATTTTTGTAAGATTCTATTCATCATTTTTTTACGTCTATTTAGAAAGGAGAACATGATACATATACATCTTGAGAAATAGATGTTTCAAGTAAAATAAATATTTTCGAACCGAAAATGAAAAAAGAAAAAACACGGAAGTTGAGGAAATGGGAAGGAGTGGAAATCCTTAGTGAAGCCATAAAGGTCCTCTGGAATTTGATGATGAATGGATTTTAGTCATCGTTTAAACTCTATCTATAGTAGATCCTGAGAGATAGATGCTTCAAAATTTTTTTTTAGTAAAATTGATAGTACGGCAGCATTTTTACCACCAATAATATATATTTTATATAAGCCTACATATAAGAAATAAAACACAAGAAACCAATCTTCGGATTTCATTGCATCTAAATAGTTTGGAGAATTTCCATGAATATGAATTAATCATTTTTCCTAACATGTCTGTCTGCGTGTATGTTAGCCTGACATGAATGGTCGCCATTTTTAGAAGCCATTCTCGAGATATTAGAAATTATTTTTCTCTTACTTGGGGAGCTATCTCTCTCGACTAAATAGAGTAAAATAATTAAAACTTAGTACGATTTTCCCATCAGTAAATATTAGAATGGTATGCATTTTTCAAGACCTCGGATGAGAAAGAACATCTTCAAATTTTTTTTTTTTTTTTTTCGAAATCTGAAACAATTTTTGAAAAGTTGATCATGTTAGAATTTGTGTTCAAATTAATAAATTTAAATGCAATTTTTATTATCTGGAAGTGCATGGAATAATTTAGAGAACGATACCATGCTCCATTTGAGAGATATTGCATGTTTTCGATTTAAAACAAAAATGCTTCGTAAATACTTTAAATTGAAAATAAATAGAATGGACACCACTGATAAGCACTGGTCACTATCCTTTATCGAGATATTAAAATTATACTTTTATAATTGAAGCGTGATATCTCTTAAGATAATCAAACGAATTACATGAAATTTGGTACTCTAATTTTAATCGGAAACAGCAGTAATCCTATTGATATTTACCGAGATTTAATAATTGAAATAGAACGCCCATTTTATGCTATCGTTTCCTCCCCAAAATTGAAATTCATTACCCGTAGGGAAAGTTATGTATTGGACACATCAGATTTTTTCTATAGTATGCACTTTATAATGTAATAGGTAAATATTTTAAATACAGAGTTGTAGGTTGAGTATACAAGGTTGGCTGAAAAGTTAGAGATTTCAATTCTTGTTAGACTTTCGATCCACTGATAACAGTAGGTCTCGATCAATATCCCCAACACTACAAAAAATCATGCTCTAACTTTAAATTATTTTCTGCCGCAATTCCTTATTTAGTCTCTTCAATTATTATCTTACTCCTACATTTCTTCTTCAACTTTTCTCAAAATATTAAGTATTATTTCACTCGTTTCCATTCCATAATAAATTAAGGTAAGTGCTTAGGTAAGTTACATTTATCACAAATTAAATACTCCTACACAATTAATAAAGATGCTTAAGAGATGTGTAGTAAATTAGTTTGTGTTAATTACTTTATGATATATTGCTTTAGTTGGAAGAATTACAAAATTGTAATTTTCCCTCTTTGGAAACGTTTAAAATGCACATTAAGAAGAGTAATTGATTACCTCAAACTGCAATTTCTTATATTTCACAAGCTATGCAATGTTGTTGATAATATTTTTACCAATTGCTTTTGCCGGAAGTTGAATAAAAATAATCAAATGTTGATTTTTGTGCTGTTGAAATTATTAAAAAGTATAATGAAGAGTAATTTCTTAAATAACTGTAAAATTGTAAAGAACTCTGGGTGAGTACTTGGATCACTGATCTATAACTGGCTAGTAGATGACTTAAACAGCTAGCAGATGACTTAAACAAAACAGCTAGCAGATGACTTAAACAGAACAGCTAGTAGGTGACTTAAACAAAACAGCTAGTAGATGACTTAAGCTACTGAGACAATCACCTTTCAACCTACTACGATTCAGGAATACATACAAAATTAGTAAATATGGGGATAATTAATTGGTTGACACCTTTAGTTTAAAAATAAAATCGTTAATAATCTCAGAGTAAATTTTGAAGAATGTGTATACAATTTCGCCTCGATTTCAGATTTGTATTTCATAGGGATATAATATTAGTTAAAAGTACTTTAATTAGTTAATAAGACATTAGTTTGTACTGAATGAATACCATTTTCTATTTTTCATGAGTTGAAGTTGAAGGATAAAGTCAAACTTTTGTGAGAACCACTTTAAGAAGTTCATAAGAGCACCAGCTTTTCTTCATTGGTGGTATTTTAAAGTATGGTGGAATTCTACAGCATGAGGTTGTAATTGTACGTATTACATGTGAAAACATTACATGCTAAAGCATATACATTACGTTTAATATAAGCAGTTACGAGACCAATTAAACAATCTTTATCAATTTATTTACAGTAATAATAATGAGAAAAAAACAGGACAATTAATTTAAAAGCAACAATATCTAAAAGGCATTTAGATCATTATCTGCCATTTGTAAAAAATTCTATACATGTGTTAGATAGAATGGTTTGCAAGATCTTATATACTTCTTAACTATTCACATTAAATTTTTTATCATATTTCTATCTGTTATATTATAATAATTATATTCGTATTACGTATTTAATTAATGCGTTTTCCATTATTTCTACGAAATTGAAATAATTCGAATGAACTTAGTATAATTAAATTGCTAGAAAAAACCCTATAAAAGTACTGAAACAAAAAATAGAGAGGGGGGGGGGGGGAGAGGAAAAAGAGGGAAAGAGTGGTTTAGCAGATAAAGGAATACTTTTGCCACGTCCAGCATCTTTTGTCAATTACCCTAAAAATATTCTTAAAGTTGGTATCCTTTTTTAAAAGAATAAACATGTCTGGTTCTTATGAAATATAATTTTCTAATCACAATGTTCATACAGTACAGTAAAGCACCATTTATACGCTTCTAAAGGGGCAAAAAAAAAAAGCTTATAACTGCAAAAATATATAATCAAAAGTTATATCAAGATGTGCCCCAAAGGGAATACTATAGTACGTTTGAATAGGCGCTTCATTTTTATTTTTTACTTTATTTACATGCACTTATTAGAAAACAGTAATATACATTTTCATGTAATGCGTAAATATTGAAATTTGCAATATACAGAGTGTCAAGAACAATCATGGATCAGGCCAATAACTAAAGAGTATTAGGGTTATCATATATATTTTATGAAAGTGTATAAAAAAAACCCTATGGCGATATATGATGAAACAGCTTATTGGGGGCTAAACCCTTTTTTCAGGGGGGCTATCTTGTTTCCTGTTAGGAATAGGGAAAATATTTCTATTAGGAAGTGAAATAGCAACCGGTCACTCCAAAAAAGGGGCCAGTCCCCTAAAATTGTCTTATTGTGTAGCGTCATTAGGGTTTCCTATAAACCTGTATAAAAATATACGACAACCCTAATACTTCTTGAGTTCTTAGCCTGGTTGATGACCTCCATTGATACCCTAAATAATTTTTATAGGGCCCCAAGAAATTTATTCTTGCTTGTCTTATGTGAATTGCAGTCAAAGAATCTGAATATTTAATTCGTTAACATCAAGAATGTTAACATATAAAATGTTTTTACACCTGCTTGATAAAAATTTCTAATCAATAAAGAGAAGGGGAAAAACAAAGGAGGTGTCCCAGAAATCAACAGGAGAAAGAATTATGATGGGGAAAATAATTTGGATTCAGAAAGTAAAAGAGTAAAGTTTGGTAGAAAATTATGTTTTTGTGATAGGCTAATTCATAGTTTTTGAAAGTATGTCTTATTATACAAATGCTAAGATTTCTGAATAATCTGTAACATATTCATTTTCAATTTTTTTATTATAATTTTTTAAGATGTTGTATTTTAATCTCCAACTAAAATTATATGGATGTTTGAAGATAATAATAGTAATAATAATTATAACAATAATTAAATATAAGAGAGTTTGTGATCAATTACGAATAATAATAATAATAATAAAAAAAAAGTTATACACTTTTTTAATGAATGTTTTCAACAGATAGCTATTTGAATTTAGGTGGAGTATGTATATATGCACATTATACAATAGCATTCACAGTTTAATGGTTCTGGGTTACTTAGTTTTGACGTTAGAATGAACGTATATTGAAAATAATAGTTTGAGAAAAATCATCTCAAGGTCAGGGTGTCTTCCTTGATTTGTGCATGCATTGCTTTACCAATGTCATTATGAAACGCGTTCTAATTAGAATATTTTGATAATTATTCTTTTTAATAAATATAGAAAATTAATTCTTTTTTAGATATACATATAGAACCTTAGATATACATAGAACCTTAGAGCTTTTGAATGCTTTCCTCTTAAAACATTAAAATGTTCTAAATAAAAAATTATCCAAAATAGTATTTGAAAACTTTTAATTAATCTACATTTTCATTACCTCATTGGTTTAATAAATATGATATGAATCGCAAAGTTCTATCACTATTATTAATTAATTTTCCATCTATATGAAAATTATCTTTTCAATTTAGGATTCACAAAAAGAAGAGATCTATTTTATGACAGGATGTGAGCTGACAATTCAGATACTTCTTCAGCAAGTATCAAGATACATCATTATAGTATTCCTTTTCTTTGTGACATGGCAGGTAAATATAACAAATTTCACCGTGGTGGTGGGAGCAGTACGCCTTTAAAATTTTGAAACAACGTTATGTAAAAAATTCAAAAAATTCATGCATTTAAATCAGATCTTCGAGCTGGTCGAATTATGCTCTATGCATCAAGCTGCTGGAAAAAATGTTTTATAACATATATTGGAATTTGATCCTAGCCATCTTTTCTAAATTAACATAATTTTGTAGACAATTCTTAAAATATTGATAAAATATGTTATTGAACTTTAAGTATACAGTGAGATAGTTAAAAAATAAAACTCTAAACACGTTGTTTTGATGCTTATCTTGCAGTTTTTAACCGCGTTTATCTCAAAACAGGATTTCCCCTTCTTCACTTATGATATCTGGTGAACAAATTAATAAACTTTGCTGAAATCTTCTTATTAGAAGTATAGAATAATGATGCTGCAATTGATTTACTACCTTTGCCTTAGCTTGCAATACAAGCATTTTGTTACTTCTATTATTAAAATAATAAAGTTTAAAACAGGTTGTTATAAACAGTTATCTAATTAAATTACTGAAAATTGAAATAGAGAATATTCTATAGTTTTCAATAAATAAACATTGATGAGATCTGTGTTCAGATGTAACAATTATGTAAATTAAGCCATACCAAAATAGATTGATTATTTTGAGTCCAATGTTAAAGAAACAACAATTTTAGGGGGAAAAAAATTTTATTAATTAGTTTTTAATAATTTTAATAACAACATTTTACCTTTTTTAAACTTTCCGCATAATCAAATATATGGGTGTTTGTCAGTCTGAGCATTTTATGTTGTAGCGAGAAGACGGAATCACCTACTTAATACTGTATTTGTCTGCATCTTAAATGCTTTGAACTGCCCACAGAATTTTATGAAATTTAATGCAGCCGTTCTCACGCGCTGATGGGGCAAACATACAGACAGATAGACAGAAAACAGGCAGATTATCAGTTTTATATATGTAGATAATAACTAAAATTTGGATTATCTATGTTTTTTTTTCTGAAAATATTTTCAGTTATATCACAGATGTAACTTTATCTCTTGGAGCTGATTTTAATTTAAAATGTATAGCTCGATGACCCAAACGAAATGCCGCAATGACAAATTTTCTCAATCAATTTTTCAATATGAGAAAAGCAAATAGAGAAAAAAAGTGAACTGTAACAAATCTGTATTTGATCTGTGATGTGACTATTAGTCACCTAATAGTCACATCACTCTAAATTTAAAATTTCGACGAATCAAAACATAAGTTTTCGAATGCAAATAAAAAAAAGAAAATCAATATAAATATTTCTAAAGTATTATGTTCGAATCAAAATATTTTTTTATTTAAACGTTTATTAATACGTAGATCGGGAATATGTAAATGATTGATACGTCAAAGTTCGCTTTTTCACCTTTCTTTCAAATTATAGAAATGGGTCAGAAAAATGTTCACCACAGAATTTATTTAGGGTCACCAAACTACACATTTTTAAGTGAAACAGTTTTAATAAATAGATTAATGAGTTATGACTGAAAACACAAGATGGTTCGAACTTGCGTTGCCAACAGTTAAAGCTGTTTCTACCACTTAGGACGAAGGTTTTATAGATTTTTTCTATCCGATAATTCAATTGGTGCACAAAATTCCCTGTTTCACATGTTCAACTCTGTGCACATGTTTCTACTTTCATCCAGATATATACTTATTTTTACTTTTATAAAATTTCTGGTTCGGTAGCTGAGAGAGATATAAGGCACGTGTTTCCTCATGCTCTCTCAACTGTGCAGTTGTGGATTCCAATCCCACTTGCGGGCATGGATGTTGTGGTGTCCGTTTAGCTTAAGGGTGTAATGTGATCCGTCCTCATGGTGCGCCAGGATACCGTCATGTGACGGCTAAATGTTTCACGATGTAGCCGCTAAAATTGGGTGAATGTTTAGGCACTTAAGTATCTGGCCATTAAAAAAGGAAAATTGTAAATTCAAGATCTAACAGCAAGATATATTGTATTATAAATATTTTATGCAATACCGTAATAATGTATTATTAACAATAATATCCTAGCCATCACAAATGTGCAAATGAATGCCTAATATATGGTACCGTGATCCACTGGTGGGTCACGGTGGGTTGAACTTGTTAATTAGAGTGAGTTTCATTTTTGTACCGATGATGTTGATTAGACAGACTGGGACAAGAGTGGACAATTAGCATCTAAATGTATCCCAATGAGCTAAACAGAATATAAGTTGAACGGTGTTAAAAAAAAAGGTTGAAAACTGTGTTGAAACGGTGTGATCAGCATATGTAAACAGGTTTTGAGCTGTTTACTTCTTTTTAGCATGGAATAGCCAGTTCCTGCAAATACAGTAAGAAAAGTGCAATATGCCACAATTTACGAGCCTTTATGTTGACTGACAAATCCAGTTTTTTACGGAGCTGGCTTCAAAATTCATAAAGATTGGACCCAAACTGCACAAGGCTGCAATGTCTTTCATACAGCAAAATAGTTTGAAACTGGTTTACACCTGCTTTTATAACTGCAATAGAAGCGTGATCCCAGACTGTGTATTTCATTCCTGTGCACGTTCATAATTGTAAATGCAAGTTTTAAAAATATGTATATTTCTTTTCACTTTGTATCTTTCAGATGGCCGTTTGGATTATTACATTAGCTCTCATGATTGACTATTCAAAGGCTTGGGTTCTAGAAAGACTTGGTTTTCCTACTGTTCCGATAGTTCTACCTGACATCACCTCACCAAGCTTCAGGCTTTAAACTAGTCTATCTACGTTTTGTAGATGTCTCACTGAGAACATAACTTATAAACCCCTATTTATGTAATGTCTACTTTAAGCATTCTTATTTGTAACAAATGTAACAATAAACGTGTTTCTGTATACTAACAAGGTGAATAGATTATATCTGTATTAATATTATATGTATAAATAAAATTGAAAATCTGTCTGTGTGTTTCTCTCATCATCACGGGAAAACGGCTGCACCGATTTTCGTGAACTTTTGTGGATAGCCTTGGAATAGCCCCTGTTAAAATTTAGTCCATGTTTCGAGTTACTAGATATTGTTTAGATATTAATATCTCGACATGCATAAGTATTGCATCACATACATAAACATTCATGCATCTTGTGATATGCAAGTGATAAGCATTGCATCACATGCATATCACATGTGCATCACATGTGCATCACATGCATAAGCATTGATTATGAAATACTTTCCAACTGAAATGCAATTGTATTTAAACATCCCTAAAATGTGATACATTCAGTTTTGATACAATTTAAATTATCACAGTACTACAATAATTTATTATACTTGGAAACTTAAAACTTCATCGAAAAAGACAATTCTAGTTACACAAAATGAACTTTATTCAAATGACGTCATCGAAATATAAATCGTCTGCCTCTCAATGCAAAATCATTGAATATTTCATTGATATCACTTATATTCTAGACTCCGGAGCTGAATACTTTTGCGTGAAAAAAAATTCAGCAATTCTTATACAACTCACCTTACAATCGCCTGAATTGTTTACATTTTGCATGCGTTAAAATTAGGCTTCGTTGTACAAAATAATCAAAGTTTAGCGATCATTCACAATAAAAAATATTGTAACTGGGTTGGCGGAGAATTTAGATACACATATAATAGGCAAAAATAAAGCAGTTTTAGGACGGATGCAACACTAAATAAAAATTTAACCTATCTTTAAAAATCACGATCTTTACATAGCGGAAAAAAATGAATGCCACATTTTATTTTGCGATGAGTCACGTGATCTCTTCAAATATCATGGGTGTTATTATTATTTCAATTTTTATGTAAAAAACTATCCAACATATTTTTCTGAATTTTTTTTTATACATTTTATGTAATAATTTTAATATTTCATAAAATTTTCGAAGTCATTTGTGAATTTTAACTTCACTTAAAAAATGTTTGAAAAATTAAGTCCCATTGAGTTTAATGTATTTCAGTTTTTCAACCCGAATAAACTAATTGGTAGATAATATTTATTTCCATTCCCATATGTTCCGCAGACCATCACAACAACATACTAAAATTTCATTTCCATAAAGTCATTTTTACGACAGTTATCGTGCGAATGGATAGACATACATACAGACAGGCAGAATGACCAAAGCCATAACACTTTTCAACTATGTTGGTAGAGTAGTCTATTTTCCTACATGTTTTATTTTCTTACATGTTTTTCTTGATTTGTTATATTCTCTTTAAAATCTTGGTGAGTAGTCTATTTTCCTACATGTTTTATTTTCTTACATGGTTTCCTTGATTCTTTATATTTTCCTTAAAATGGAGTTTCTTGTGTGTTGAGTTTTCTCACATATAACGTTTTCTAATGGTTTCCATCACAGAGAAATGCACAAACCAGGATTCCACAATAATAAAATTGCAAAATGTCATTAATTTATTTTCAGTGTAAATCAGTTTTTACTGTAAACTTACCGGATAAACAGTGGTTTATTCGGGTCCAATGTTTCGGAAAGTCCGATATTCCGGCATGCTTCTCGAATCTTCCTCGAAATAGCTTTATGCTGCATTATTATTTTATTTGTGCTTAAATACGTTGCTCGCGTTTTCCTTATTTTTTGCACAAAATTTTTTATAATTATTAAAAGAAAATAGACCTTAAAATATTAAAACCTTGATAGCGAAAAAATTGAGGTCAGGTAACGCCTTACTCAAACATATGCAGGCCAAAGCTGAAGGACAGATAATACGTTGACTCAGGACTATTCAAATTTCTTTCTTTATTTATACCTCTGTGTATACAGGAAATGATTCTATGCCTTTGAAACTAAAGGAGAAACAGTAATGAACCCTGCGATGATTTATGTTGTGTTGACAAATACTGGATGTGCAAACCAGAAACCCGATTATAAAGGTAAAGTCAGAACTTTTATTTTGCCTACTATACAGGGTGTAAAATACTGACCAGATTTTTGAACCTTTAGCGTTATACACATATACTTCCAATTGGAAAATTGTTTTATACTTATAAATAGTTATGTTAAAACATTTTCAAAATTGTGTGACATTTTGGCATTAAAATACAGAAAACACCTTTTCATTTAGTTCTTACTATACAGGGTGCAAAATACTGACCAGGCTTCTGAACCTTTACCGTTATACACATATATATTCCCAATTGGAAAATTGTTTTATAATTATGAAAAATTATGTTAAAACACTTTCAAATTGTGTGACATTTTAGCATTAACATACAGAAAATACCTTTTCATTTAGTTCTTACTATACAGGGTGTAAAATACTGACCAGGCCTCTGAACTTTTATATACTCCCAATTGGAAAATTGTTTTATATTTATGAAAAATTATGTTAAAACGCTTTCAAAATTGTGTGACATTTTAGCATTAAAATACAGAAAATACCTTTTCATTTAGTTCTTGCTATACAGGGTGTATAATACTGACCAGGCTTCTGAACCTTTACCGTTATACACATATATACTCCCAATTGAAAAATTGTTTTATATTTAAAAAAAATATATGTTAAAACACTTTCAAAATTGTGTGACGTTTTAACATAAAAATACCTTTTCATTTAATCCCCTTCGCATTGATAGTTCGATTACTGAAAAAAATATTGCATAAAATCTGGACAGTAGCGCAACTCCCTAGTCGCATACCAAAATGGAACCAATATTGTATGTTTTGGCGACTCATTGGAAATATTCCCCATATGCCAATGTTGGGGATACATGGGTCGCCAATATTGGCTAGATATTGGTATTACAATATTACACCAATATATGCGTTACATTCGAGATATTTGGAATATATTTGTAACCAATACTAGCCAATATTGTATATATTGGCATGCCAATATCGGAATGCCAATTTTGCCTATAAATAACCACACAATATTAGGGCAATGTTGTCAGAATATTCACATTTTTATATTTGCTTAATATTTGCTTAATTTTGGTTTTGGCAGATATTCCTCCACCATAGGCTGTAATTACTGCAAACCTTCGGGTCGGTGCCTATAGGTGGTTAATCTGCTTAATATTTGGTATATATTAGCTGCCAATATCGGGCCACTATTGGCAATCTGCTAGGAAGAGTTTTGGCACCATTGAGCAAATAATTTCAAGGTGCTCTTATCCATAAAACATAGTCTTTGATTTTGTACCAACACTTTTTTCAGCGCAACTGTTCCTGGAGCAAGTGCGCCGGGCCAGCTCCATAACGACACGCTGCTGAATTTGGAGTCCATTGAACAAAAATTGACGGTTTTAAGTGAAAAATTATTTGCAAAAAATGCAAATTATATGTAAAAAAATTATTTATGCGACAAATTTTTTTATTTCATATAGCAATCGAATAGTGGTTTGTAGCAAAAACAAGTACACAAAGACACTAAACCTTTATTTTGTTGATGGCTTCTAAATTCTTCTCAAAATTGTTTGGTAAAAGCGTGTTTTTTTTTTGGATATCAGGATTTTTGTTCTATTTTCCATGCATTTAAAGAAAGAAGTGTCAAATATTTTTCAAGTCATTGGACGTTTTGCCTTAAAGGGGACGCACAAAAAGCAATGCAAATATATCATGCAAATACTTACTCCAATTTTGAATATATTTTAGACAAACTGTTCTTACGATTCGAAGCAATTTTCCAATTGGAAGTATGTTTAACTCCTGGTCAAATATTTAAAGAAATAAATCATTGAAACCGTGATTTGATACTTTGAAGCTTTAACGGCATTTATCTCAAAACACGGTTCTGTGTCCTTTTACGCATCATATCTCATGAACAAATTAATAAAGTTAGCTGAAACACTTTTTGAGTAGAAGAAGGATATTATAATACTTCACTTGATCTATAATATTTGCTTTTGCTGCAAAAATAAATATTTTGTTGTTTATAATGTTAAAAAATGCTAGAGGACCGGGACAATACCGAGATGTTCAACGCGTAGCAAAAAGGCATTCGACCTCTGAGCTAAAGTATATATATCTTTGAAAAAAAAATCTGCGTTCACATCTAAATATACGTCGTATACCACTTCAATTTGGTCTAAATCGTTTTAGCGGTTTTTGAGATTACGAAGGGTCAATTATTTTGAAAAAATTCCGTTTTATAATTAAACTGCTATATATATATATATATATATATATATATATATATATATATATATATATATATATATATATATTCGGACATTTATTTTATTTGCGAAATATCTACATAATATATAAAATTTGAGAAACAAGAGGTAGTAATTAGTAAACAAGTAAAACAAGAGACAAGACCATTTTCTTGTTTTTTTAGAGACATTAAATTAAAATTTTGTCTAAGTTTACTAGTATGCATATCATATGGATAATAGCCGGAAATTCTGGCATTTGTAATTAATAGTACGTAAAAATTTATTTTGAATGAATTCTATTTGTTGAGAATGGAGTCCCAGATCATTAAACAATATTCTAAAATTGGTCAGCAAGGGCATTATAAAGACAAATAATAGTTTCAGTCCTGATAAAACACAAACCTTGAGCAATCGTCTCAAGGTGATGTCAAGTCTTTGGAAGGTTCTTTTAATAGTGTTATTGACATGTCGCTGAAAGTTAAATGCATAATCGAAAGTGACACGTAAATCAATAAAACGAGTATACCAAGGTAGAGGTAAATTGTTTAGAGGTAGGTGTATTTGTGAATATTATGGGCCCTAGCTATGCTCATAACATAGCACTTAGAAATAATTAAATGGAGTCTATTTAAAACAGACCAGTTATACAGTTTATGTAGATCATTCTGCATCAATTCACAATCAGTTAATAAGTTGATTTTCACAAAGTTTCAGATCGTCGGCAAACCTATGACATTTGGCAGTTTTAAAAAATTGCCAAAGCACCCACTGGAAAATTGTTACATTGCGTGAAAGCCGTTTTCTATGGAATGTTTTGTTAACAGTGCAATAAGATTTTTCCTAAAAAATCGTAGTTTGAACACGATCGTGACAAAATCAGGGAATTCTTAATAAAGTTTCACACTGTTTAAATACCATGTATCCCGCATACAATCTAATAGGAGTATAATAGCTCATGTTTAAAGGAGTGAAAAACGAAAAACAAAAGGAAAATGCCGTAAACAATTTACACTTTTTGCTTATATCTGAAGCATAGAAGAAGGGAATGTGTTGTAGAATTGAAAACAAAATCTTTACTGTGTCTGGAATTTGCACCTGCTTCCTATATGCTAATAAAATTATCATCCTATAAAAAAATTATAAGTAGAAAGTAGAACACTCCATTGTGTTTTTTGACAGATAGAAGCCATTTTCATTTTGACTTTTGCAAATTAAGAAAGAGCCTAGTGCATTTTAAAATCGAAATTTAAATCTTTTATTTATTTCTGCTTTCCTTTTAGAAAAGACAAATTGAATATTTTATTCAACTATGAATTTTCGTATGCTTAAAAGAATTATTTGTATTTAGAGTGACGAAAATTCATCCCGAGTAAGTAGCTAAGCCTTGGTTCTTGTTCATGGGTGTATTTGGAAGCGGTCAGGGAGGTGCTAAAGGTAGTTTGCACTATCTATGCACTACCATGTATTATAAATAGTAAATGTTTATTTCACATCTTGATGATTTTTGCAGGGCCATTTCGCAAAAAAAGGAAGGTTATTTTTTTCGAATCGTACCCAAACTTAAACAGCACTAACTCGACATATTTTAGATTTTTAGTATTTTCTCTACGCCACCTTTGAAAATAAGTCCAGTTACCAAATGAGAACGAAAAGTGAATTAAATTTAATTAAAATAAAGAGAACGTGGATGCAAGTCTCCAGGGAAAGTCATGTGCTGCCCACATCAGATTTTTATTTATCTGTACCGTTATTCTATTTGTAATTTTGATCGTGTTCAAATCCTAAGCATGCATGTCGACTCGTATCCCTCCTTACATGGCGACTCGTTGGCGTCCTTATGCATGGCGACTCGTTTTCGACGACTCCATGTGAGTCAAACCTTTACATAATTTTCTGTAAATTTAACTATTGATGTGATTTGTGTTTCGACGACATACATTTTGGTTATGAACCTTCCACCTTATTGCAATTTGTATTTAAAAATTATTTAAATTTAAATGCCTTTATTTATAAAATAAAATAATGTAACTATTGTAAAATCGTAAATGGATAATATGTAAATTATGCCTGCCGATTTGGTCTATATGTAAGCATTTATTGGCAACTGTATTTTTCACTTCGCCACTGATGAAGGGTATGGTGATGCCCGAAAGCGCTTTGGCTTTGTAAATTTACGTACGTCGAGGAAAGGAGTTTATTAAACGACTTTTTAAACCTATTTTGGTTGTCTTTAATTTTAAAAGTTTAATAAATTCGACGTGCATCCATTCTATTTACATGAATATATGTTGTTCGATGGTAAAGTGAAATTTGCAATGTCTGCTGCATCATTGTTTCGTAATCATATTGACATATGTTTCAACGAAAAGCATTGAAATCTCACATAAAAGCTACTTCCTGGTAGAAAACAAGAATCAACAAGAAAAACAATGAAATAACTCTCCACAAACGTAAAGAAATCACAAAATTATTTATGCCAAGTTCCCATAGTAACTGAAACTGCACTTACTGTTTCAGAGTATTTTCAAATTGAATTTCATCCTCTGGCTTATATATATATATATATATATATATATATATATATATATATACACACACACACACACACACACACACACACACACACACACACACACACACACACACACACACACACACACACACACACACACACACACACACACACACACACACACACACATACATACATACATACATACATACATACATACATACATACATACATACATACATACATACATACATACATACATACATACATATATATATGTTAGCAGTATACCCGTTCTTCGTACGGAATATGCAATATAAAGAAACTTAAAATTCCCAATCATGTGCAAATTCCTATAATATTCTAAAGGACATTGTTAGTCAAAGCATTCTATTAAAATATTTAAAGTAATGCTCCTAAAAAGAAGTTTAAGTAACTTTATTCTCTCTATGCAAAATTATCTTCACAGGTAGATCTGAAAAATAGAACATCCTGATCCCGTTAGTAAACAAACTTACAGAAAATATGAAATTAAATTAATATATACCAAAATAAAAGCGCTAAAATTGTATACCCGTACAAATTATATTCTCGTGGATTAGAAGATATATTCGTAGGACTTATATTTTCGCAGAATAGAAGATTATAAATGTGTATAAAAAGATATACCCATGCTACAATATATGGATTTAAAAAATATTTTACCAAAGTAAACACATGGCGGAAGAATTTGAAAATATCAATAATCTCCGTAATTTTTAAACCTAAAGGCTATAATGGATATAATACAATCCAAAAATGCAATTCCGATAAAATTTATATATATACAACACTTGTATTATTTAAATCACAAAATATTTACAGCTGTATTAACTCATTGGGTTTAATTCCGTTATTTAGCAATATATATATATATATATATATATATTCAAATATAAACTCAATGGGTTTAATTTCGCTGATTAGCAACATGATATAATTTTTTCTCAAATAACTTTGCAAGACAAATATTATATGCACAATGCTATCTCAACGGAAGGTTTAATAGTGAGTTTTTTAACACTTTCCAACGTAGTTGAAAAATATTTGTGACTTTGGTCATTCTGCCCTTTCGCACAATAACTTCCGTAAAAATAACTTTATCGAAACGGCATTTTAGTATGCTGTTGAGACGATCTGTGGGATGTTTGGGAATGAAGATGAATAATATCACCTAATTAGTTTTAGATTGAACACTATGGACTTGATATTTTAAACACTCTTTAAGCGGATTTAAAATTCCCAAATTGTTTCGAAAATGTTAGGCAATATTCAAATTATTACATAAAATGCGTAAAAAAAAATTCGGCAAAATATGTTTGAAAGTTCTTTAAATAAAACTTAAAATAATACTTACACCCATATTATATGAATAGTTCACTTGACTTATTGCAAAATAAAACATGGCTTCCATATTTTTCCGTTCTGTGTTTTTTCTGAAAATGCTTAAAGATCATTTAAATTTATATTCAGTATAGCATTCGCCATAAAACCCTTTTATTTTTGCGTATTACTTGTGCATCTAAATTTTGTGCAAACACAATTGCAATATTTTTATATTAAATGATCACTAAACTCTTTTTATTCCTATAATGGAGCCTAATTTTAACGCTAAACTAAAGCATACAAAATGTAAACAAATCAAGCAATTATAAGGCGAGTCGTATAAGAATTGCTAAATTTTTTTTCACGCAAAATTATTTAGCTCTGGAGTCTGGAATGTAAATGGTATGAATAAAATATTTATTGATTTTCCATTGTGAGACAGTCGATTTTTAAAATGAAATGGTTTATCATAGTTACAACAATTTCGAAGAACTAATTTAATATGAGATAATCAAATGATTTAGTTTCTATAATAATAAAATATTATAATTGGGACGTAATATTAACAGAAAAAGCATTGTAAACATTTCGCACATTATATTTTCGATGAGGTCATTTGAATAAAGTTCCTTTTGTGTAACTGGTACTTTCTTTTTTGATGATATTTTAAGATTAATTTTGTCGATGGCAATTCTTGAAACAGCTTAAATTGTAAATAAAATTGCATTTCAATTGGAAAGTTTGTCATAATCAATGCTTTATGTATGATTGATCTTTCTTGTTGATAACATCTGGACAATCCGAAAAACTCGAAACATGCACGGGGTTACTAAATTTAAAAAAATAAATAAAATAAAATAAAAAAAAATGTGGATTTGCATACGGAAGAGAAACAAACAAACATATCTTTAATTTTTTTTCCGATTTATATTTCCTGGTTTGTAAAATCTTCTCACAATTAGATGCAAAGGTCTGAATACTTTATTTAATTTATCTAAAAATTCACACTTCATCTCAAGGTCAGGGTGTCTTCCTTGATTTGTGCATGCATTGCTTTACCAATGTCATTATGAAACGCGTTCTAATTAGAATATTTTGATAATTATTCTTTTTAATAAATATAGAAAATTAATTCTTTTTTAGATATACATATAGAACCTTAGATATACATAGAACCTTAGAGCTTTTGAATGCTTTCCTCTTAAAACATTAAAATGTTCTAAATAAAAAATTATCCAAAATAGTATTTGAAAACTTTTAATTAATCTACATTTTCATTACCTCATTGGTTTAATAAATATGATATGAATCGCAAAGTTCTATCACTATTATTAATTAATTTTCCATCTATATGAAAATTATCTTTTCAATTTAGGATTCACAAAAAGAAGAGATCTATTTTATGACAGGATAAATTTATATATATACAACACTTGTATTATTTAAATCACAAAATATTTACAGCTGTATTAACTCATTGGGTTTAATTCCGTTATTTAGCAATATATATATATATATATATATATTCAAATATAAACTCAATGGGTTTAATTTCGCTGATTAGCAACATGATATAATTTTTTCTCAAATAACTTTGCAAGACAAATATTATATGCACAATGCTATCTCAACGGAAGGTTTAATAGTGAGTTTTTTAACACTTTCCAACGTAGTTGAAAAATATTTGTGACTTTGGTCATTCTGCCCTTTCGCACAATAACTTCCGTAAAAATAACTTTATCGAAACGGCATTTTAGTATGCTGTTAATATTAACAGAAAAAGCATTGTAAACATTTCGCACATTATATTTTCGATGAGGTCATTTGAATAAAGTTCCTTTTGTGTAACTGGTACTTTCTTTTTTGATGATATTTTAAGATTAATTTTGTCGATGGCAATTCTTGAAACAGCTTAAATTGTAAATAAAATTGCATTTCAATTGGAAAGTTTGTCATAATCAATGCTTTATGTATGATTGATCTTTCTTGTTGATAACATCTGGACAATCCGAAAAACTCGAAACATGCACGGGGTTACTAAATTTAAAAAAATAAATAAAAAAAAATAAAAAAAAATGTGGATTTGCATACGGAAGAGAAACAAACAAACATATCTTTAATTTTTTTTCCGATTTATATTTCCTGGTTTGTAAAATCTTCTCACAATTAGATGCAAAGGTCTGAATACTTTATTTAATTTATCTAAAAATTCACACTTAGACTACATTTCAAACGTTATTTACATGTTAAAGGTATGCTGTCGTCTTAAATAGTAATAATTCGCAACGTATCTTATTATTTGCTACCGGATACATTCAAGTGTCACCATTTTAATTCTATTTTTAACTTTCCATTATCTTCGAGTTCAAGAATAACAAAAATTTTAATAAAATATGTCAGTAACATTTATTCAGAGCATCTTTTTCAATGATCCAAATAATCAGAAAAATTCAACTTCAGTTTTTCCTATTGTTTTTTTTTCACGTTATTAAAGAAAAGTTCAAAGTACTCACTGATTCAGAAAAGAAACAGAGAAGCTTGGTATTGTTGTAGGAAAGACTAAGGACGCCAGTTGAAGAAGAGGACGCCAGTTGAAGACTGTCGTCCAAGGGAGAAGATTATTTATTAATCGCTTGTGTAGCACTAGGAAAGAAAGTTATCTTTTTGCATTAAACATTGCGTTTATTCGGTAAGTAATATAGATCTATATTAAAGATTTATGTTGTGATGCGATTTTTTGAATGCATATTTATTAAGAATATTAATGCATATTTATTTATTAAGTTTTAATGCATATTTTATTGTTACTTCTGATCTTATGAAATATTTTTATGACATGTTCGTGAAGTAAATTTGGGGTATTTTTAAAGGATTTGCAGAACTTTCGTACTTTATAACTTCCATTAATATTGATAAAAGTTCTTATTTTATTAAAATTTATTAAATTGCATTTCTCCCATTTTTATAGAGGAAAAACTATCATTTAAAATGTCTGACAGTAGAGAAAACATAGCAGCAGAGCCAATTTTACCAAACCATTTGAAAATTGGTATGATTATAGTAACTTCGCTTGCCATGGTGAGTACTATAGTTATTAAATTCAAGGAGTGTATCTCATCTGATAAAAGAAAATGTCTGCCTGTGTTTTTATTAAATTCAAGGAGTGTATTTCACATGATAAAAGAAAATGTCTGCCTGTGCTTTTATTAAATTCAAGGAGTGTATTTCACATGATAAAAGAAAATGTCTGCCTGTGCTTTTATTAAATTCAAGGAGTGTATTTCACATGATAAAAGAAAATGTCTGCTTGTGTTTTTATTAAATTCAAGGAGTGTATTTTACATGATAAAAGAAAATGTCTGCCTGTGTTTTTATTAAATTCAAGGAGTGTATTTAACACGATAAAAGAAAATGTCCGCCTGTGTTTTTATTAAATTCAAGGAGTGTATTTCACATGATAAAATAAAATGTCTGCCTGTGTTTTTATTAAATTCAAGGAGTGTATTTCACATGGTAAAAGAAAATGTCTGCCTGTGTTTTTTGCATCGAAAAATCGAAGGGTCAGCCGGCCGCTAAATTCGGTACAGGGCACTGAACTCTTCTGACCTTTTCGAGTTTTATTTTTTATTCGAATTAGTTAAAAGGTTATAAACTTAGAAAGTCGAAATTCAACCGAATGGTTTCTTATTTTTAAATTCAATTTATCGAGCAGACGATTTTGCTCGAATGCGCGAACTTTCTCTCGTAGGTATTCTGAGAAAGATAGTTCAGACTTTTGGTCAATAATTAAGATTGTGAAATTTGCGACTTTTTAATTTCGCAGATTTTAAAGATGAATTTCCAAATATAGAATTATTTCAATATTGTATTGAATTATATAGAATATAGAATTATTTCAATATTGTATTGAATTATATAGAATATAGAATTATTTCAATATTATATGTTTGTTCTAAAATTTTAAAGTTAATCGGGCATAAATTTTTTAAAATAGCATACACAAATGCATTTTTACTTTCCCTGCAATACATGGTAATGTATAGAGAAAGTGTTGGAATCGTGCCGAAAATCACACCTCGAGTTTTCGACGGATCTACACGTTTTGGGACCTTTAGAATATGAAAATACTATTTTTAGCGTGACGTCTGACTGTCTGCGTGTCTGTTTGTGCAATGTATGTATCCATTCTAACTCAAAAACTAATGGATCGAATTTCATAAAATTTAGTACGTAAGTCATTTGGGTGTGACCCTGGTGCTGATTATATTTTGGAATGATTCGAGATAAAATAACCCGCCTTTTTTGGGGAAATGGCCCTAAAAAAACTCATGTATCCACTCTAGCTGAAATATTAATTGACCAAATTTCACAAAATTTGGTAAATAAGTTACTTATGGGATTTTCTGGTGATGATTAGATTTTGGTAAGATTCGGAGAAGAACAACCTGCCTTTTTTTACGAAATGGCCCTCGAAAATCGCCAAATTCTAAAAAAAAAAAGAAAAATACGTATGTTCAAATGTATCAGTTAAATGCTTCATTTTTGGCGAGGAAAATAATAAGAACAACTCTATTACTCTAGGACCAACCGTTCTCGAGATATTTTAGATTTCTTGCATTTTTGTTACGCCGCTTTCGGAAAAATGTCCAATTACCAAATAAAAACAAAAATTGAATTAAAAATGCAATTCGGTGTTTTTGTGTGAAATTAAACTCAATCTAATGAATTATTAAAGAAACAAGAAACAACGAACTTGAGTCTGCAGGGAAAGTCATGTGCTGCCTACATGAGATTTTTACTTCTGTAGGGAAATAGGCTTTCTTTTTAAGAAGTTTCATTAGTGAATTGTGATCGGATAGTGAGGTACTTTTCAGCCTATTTTTCAGACTTCTGTTTTAGAATGTTCTTTAAACTTAATTTTTAATGCATATGCAAGCTATTTATTTTCTTTATAAATCTGTAGTTTCGATTTAAGTGTATTTGGGTGCTTAAACGGAGCCTGCTCGCGTGCTATGGACTCAACTCCCTACCAAATATTGAACCTGATTAACGCGGAAACACAGAGTTTTAGGGCGATCACGTATATTGTGCGGATGTACCCAGATTGCATAAGTGGATATATATATATATATATATATATATATAATTGTGTGTGTAAATATAAATATATAACAATACATAAAATGTTATTTATATACTCTAAGACAAAAAAAAAATCGACGCACCAAGAAAGAATTATCCAAATGAGGCAAAATTTGGTACGTGTAATATGGATGTACAGAAAAGGAAATATTTAGAATTTCAGAACAATTGGATGATTTATTGCACTGAAAGATCTACTCAAAATGAACACGTCAATATGGCGTGTCCACCTCTGGTCTTGATACAAGCTGTTACCCAACGTGACATTGATGCATAAATTTGCCGGATGGTGTTCTGAGGTATGTCGTTCCATATGACCTCCAATTGACGAGCTAATTCGTCTACATTCTGGGATGGTCGCAGGCGACGCCCCATCTTAGCCCAAATGTGCTCAATAAGCGAGAGATCTGTGGATCTGGTTGGCCAAGGAAGTGTGTCGTAAGCGCGCAGATAATCAATAGAGAGGAGTGCCGCGTGTGGCCTGGCATTATCTTGTTGATAAGTTAGCCAGGGGTATTGCGAAAGGAATGACAATATAACGGGTCGTAGAATGTCGGCAACGTACCGCTGTGCTGTGATGGTACCATGGAGGACTACCAAAGGGGTCCGGCTATCAAACAAAATGACACTTCCGGACCATAACTCCCTCTAGGCCGTCCGCTTGCCGCTGAAATCTACCATTCCGGACCCATTCCTGCCAACATCGTCTAATTGCTGCATCGCTCCTACCCAAATGCCGAGCTATTCGTCGGTGCGCCCATCCAGCCCGACCGCAATCCCTCTTGCAAACTCCTTCATATGCTCGTAGTGATCGCGAATTCGCCGGCGAGGCATTGTTATAATCAAGGTACGTAAACGTAATCGAAATCCATTGCACGTTTTGTTCCTGAAAGCGAGGTTCGCTTCTTATATACACCACCATGGTGCTCAGTTTCAATGTGCTGTAGTTCCGATTTCATTCATTGGCTGCGAATTTTTGATCATTTGCATATTCGGTCGACAGGTGTTTGCATGTACAGTTTCATTACTATCGGATTATTTTGTGGGGTGTGTCGATTTTTTTGTTTCAGACTGTATATAATATTTATATTTGGCAAAGTAGATATGTGATTTATTTTACGAGTAGAAGTAATGTTCAGTAATAAATTATGTTTATCTTAGTAGAAATGTGTTTAGTTTCATACTTTTGATAACATTACATTGATTGTTTAGATAAATGTGTTTGTAATTTTAGGCAGGGGGAATATTTTCATCCATTTATGCTCTCTACGCCTTAGTAACTATAATTGCTCCCACTTTGTTGATTACCTTCTTCTTCGTTGTACCTGTAGCAGTTCTTGTACTCCTAGGATCTATACTACCAATTTTCGCGTTCATTGGGTGCTATGCAGCTTTGAAGGGAATTCGCCACTATTTACAAATGGTAATTATTATATTTGCATCAATGTATTTTTTATCACATTGCCTATAGGAATTTCAGCAACGTATGACACCCCAATTATATTATGTCTTTAACTTTATCTAATCCTTTTTCTTTCAGTGCTGTCTAGTGATGTGCATGTGTTTGTTCATGTCTGTGATTATTGCGGCGTTTACCGGTACAGTATACTTAACTCTCACAGGGCTTGGGACCAGATTGCCTCTAGAAAAAGCTATAACAACTTATCATTTAAATTTGCAGATAGCAGGGCAAATAGACAGTATTCAAGAAACAGTAAGTGGCTTCTTTTAGTATTTAATGTATTTAATTTAAGAATCTTCTATTATGAAAGAGCTATTATAATTTAGTTAAGGAAGCAAAATGCAATGAATAAATTTTAAAATATGGTAAAATATTCATTTAGTTATCATCATGAGTGAAAAGCTAAGGTTTCAGAGGAAAATCATGACCAATGCATATAACATTTAAAGAAAAAACCCAGAGTCATAAAATTTGACTAAGAAAGCTAAACTGATTATGTCTGATCAAAGATTGTGACTGCACCACCCTTCATGGTGAATTTAAGGAATTAGTTAATTGAATGACAACTAGGGAAGATGCTGTAAAATGTCAGTCCTAACGTTGCATTGTACCATTTAATTAGTAGAACAGCGCGTAGGGAAAAATATGGATTAAATAATTTTCGAAATACTGCTGAATAAAAAACCATGTTTGGATCAGAATGCATCAGAATTTAATTCTTACAAGCCACAAATGAGTTTAGAATATGCGTCATGTCTATTATTTTCCCATGTATACAAGTAATTGTACACCATGGTAAAATACAATTCATATGGAGTTGCTTGCACACTATTTTGGAATCCGCTTTCAGATTTGTGATGCTTAAATACTGTGTAATAAATTTTTAGGCATTAAAGTTACTTTTTTGTAAATAGGCTTTCCTTAGGGTGGGTTTTGATCAAAATGAGTCCATGCAACTTGGTTTTGTTTCTAAAAATGTAAACGGAAACATGTTTTTGTTTCTGAAACACGACAGAAACTCTTTTTAAACCAAACTGACTGAATATAATTTGCTGTTTTGATTTGTTTTTCACCAACAGGACAGTCATCATCATGTCCGACGAAGACGAATTATTTATTCTCGGTTGTGGTTTCTTCGTTATTAATTCTCTGGAAAAACAAGGGAAAACACGAAGGAAGGGTCAAGATACTGGGAAAGTGCGCTTGTAAAACGGATATGAGAAGATGTAGCAGAAGAAATGGCAGACTTTGTAAAATGACGACATAGTTATGAATGGGGAATTGAGATCTAATTTTAACAATATTGCAAGGATGTCTAGCACCGATTTTTGAGGCCTTGGTACGCCTAGTGGGACCGAAAATTTGCAAGAAAAACAAAAATTATAAAAAATCTCATTTTGGTGAAGGATCGTTTTATCGCTATAAATTCTGGTACCTGCAAAGATTAGATGTAATAGAATAAATAGCCAATGATAATAATACAAGAACAAAATTTTACTCGAACTGAATGCAAAGAAAAAAATTACTGTTTTCACCGGATTTCAACCAAGCAAACTCACATTTCAGAAACACAAACAAAACATGTAAATCTTTTGATCTTTCCGAAAGAGATGAGTCTCGAGGTCGTTACCAAAAAAGTCATGGCGACACAAAATCTCCGAATTGTTTCTGATTTCGTATACTCGAGTTGCTGTTTTGACGAAAACGCAGACTCTATGTTTTATAGAGATTTTGTCCATTTGGTGGAAATACACTTTTAGATATGATCAATAGACCCCTATCAAATAGATAACACTTAACAATTTTCCTGTATCTTGTTTAGTCACAAAGCTTGATTCTGTAATGTTCTTCCATTTTAACTGAGATGATTTTATCAGCTAATGCCTTATTCGAATTTGTGTTTCAAAGGTCTGCAACTTGGAGCTCACGAGCACAAACTTATCTCCTGTGCCTTTAAAAGATGTTTGAAAGCATTTGATTGGACATTTTATTTTTCAATCTTCGTATATGAAAGAAAACACTTTCGTATGAGTACAAATTTTAGTGCTCTCTTGTGCTTTTAAAGAATACTCGAAATCATTTGATTGGAAGTTTTATTTTTTAATATTAGTTTATGATGGAAAATACTTTCATTTTTAATCAAATAATTATTGACTGGAATACTTTACTTATAAATGCTTTCATATAAAAAACTTTCTTTTTATGATATGGCGATTTTATGATATTAAATATACTTTGAGTCCATATAAATGCGTTTATAATGAAAGGACAAAGCTCTATTCATGAGAATTTTATGATCACACCTCCTGGTAAAGTTTAAAGAATAGGCTGTGAATGTTTTATCTGACAAATAATTTTTATCACTGCATTTCATTAGAACAAGAAAGATCAATCATGCATAAGCATTGATTATGAAACACTTTCCAACTGAAATGCAATTTCATTTAAAAAATTTTAAAATGTGATACATTCAGTGGTGATATCTTTTACATTATCACAGTAGTGCAGTAATTTATTATACATAATTATTTAAAACTGTATCGAAATATAAATCATCTGATTCTCTATGCAAAATCAATGAATATTTCATTCATATAAATTGTATTCCAGACTCCAGAGCTAAATAATTTTGTGTGAAAAAAATTCAGCAATTCTTATGTAACTTACCTTACAATCGCTTGAGATATTTGCATTCTGCATAAGTTAAAATTAGGTTTCGTTGAAGAAATAATAAAAGTTTAGGGATCATTTAAAATCACAATTATTGTAATTGCATAGGCACGGAATTTAGATACACAGATAATACACAGATACACAGATAATATATATGTGTGTGTGTGTGTATGTATTCAACGTAGTGGAATCGTGCCGAAGATCGGAACTCGAATTTTCGAAGGATCTACACGTTTTGGGTACTTCTAGAACACGAAAAACTATTTTTAGGAAGACGTCTGTGTGTGTAAGGGTGTATCTGTGTAAGTTTCTGTGTGTCTGTGAGGTTATTACATCCACTCTAATTGAAAAACTAATGGACCGAAATTCATAAAATTTGGTAGGTTTGTTTTTTGTGGGAAATCTTGATGTTCATTAGATTATAGTACGATTCGTAACAAAAGAATCTGCTTTCTTTGCGAAATGACCGGCAGAAATTGCCTTTATCCACTCTAGCTAAAAACTAATGGAACAAATTTAACAAAATTTGGTGTATAATATTTCAATGACCTATAAGTGATTTATATACCAAATTTAACAAAATTTGGTATATAAATCATTTGTAGGTTATTCTAGTACGATTCGGGAAAAGGGAACGGGCTATTTTTGCGAAATGGCCCGCAAAAATCGTTAAATATAAAAATAAAAGACTACGTGTGCTCAATTATATCAATTAAATTCCTATTTTAAACGTGATTTTTGACAACAAAAAGAATAAGACTAACCCTATTACTCTAGGACTAGCTGTTCTTGAGATATTCTAGTTTTTTCGCGTTTTCGCAACGCCACCTTTGACAATAAGTCCAGCTATCAAATGAGAACCAAATTTAAGTTTAACGTGCAAATTCAATGTCATTTAAAATACTTATGGCTGTTATTTTGTGCAGATAAATTCAAATTATTATTGAAGAAATAAAGAGAACGTGAATATGAGTCTGCAGGGAAAGGCATGTGCTGTCCACATCAGAATTTTTAACAATATTACAACAATGATTTATAGAAGTGAACGGGGATTATTTGCAGGCCATTTCGATAAAAATATATGATCTATTTTTAAAGATCCACCAAATTTTTGTAGAATAAAATGTTCAACAAATTTAAGTTTCTAGGACGTAGGAAAGTGCATTAAAATTGCCATCAAATAAGTATATTATGAAGAGTTATATAAAATTAAAAAAAATTTAAAAAATTGTTATCTACCAAATTTAATTTTAAAATGTGAAGCCTTTCTCATATACAAAATGATTAAACTCTTGGAAGGATATTTATTATATAATATATCTCTTTTTTCTTTCTGGAGGATATCCCAAAAGTCAGAATATAATTGAATTTGCTTTTTTTTCCCTATATTAAATAATTTTTAATTAAAAAACTACTTCACATATTTTACTGAAATTTTTTTTATATATTTTATGGGATAATGTGAATATTTCCTAAAAATTTCGAAGCAATTTGTGAATTTTAAATTTGCTTAAAAAATGTTTGAAAAATTAGGTCCCATAGGGTTCAATGTATTTCATTTTTTCAACCCGGGTTCAATAAAAAACTAATTGGGTGATATTATTTATTTATAATCCCATAGGTCCCACAGACCGTCTGAAAAACATACTAAAATTTTATTTTGATAAAGTCATTTTTACGGCAGTTATCGTGCTAACGGACAGACAGATAGACAGACAGACAGAATGAACAAAGTCATTTATTAACACTTTTCAACTATGTTGTAAAGTGTTAATAAATTATAGTTTTATCATGCTATTACATATTAATGCATTAAATTCACATTATCATGTCATTACATTATCATGCCATTACATTAGACTCATAATATAAATATTGAATATTTTAATTCTTTATTAACACTTTACAACAAAGTTGAAAAGTGTTTATGACTTTGTTCATTTTGTCTGTCTGTCTGTCTGTCCGTTAGCACGATAACTGCCGTAAAAATGACTTAATCAAAATGAAATTTTAGTATGTTGTTCAGACGGTCTGTAGGACCTATGGGAATATAAATGAATAATATCACCCAATTAGTTTTGGATTGAACCCGGGTTGAAAAAATGAAATACATTGAACCCTATGGGATCTAATTTTTCAAACTTTTTTTAAGCGGATTTAAAATTTACAAATTGCTTCGAAAATTTTAGGTAATATTGAAATTGTTCCATAAAATATATAAAAAAAAATTCAGCGAAATATATACAGTAGTTTTTAAATAAAAATTAAAATATTAATTACATCTCTTATACGAAACGATCATGTGACCATGATATGAAACGATCACATGACCCACTTTAAAATGATATATGGCATCCATCTTGTTTCAAAATCGTGATTTTTTAAGGGGACTCGGTACCCTTTGAACAATTTTTTTTGTTTAAGCACTTTACAATACTCTTTTTGCATATTATTGAATGATTTTATTAAGGAAAATTATTTTATCAAGAAAAAAGACAATTCTACTGATACAATTTGAAAAATTTAAATTTTTTTTAAAAATTTAAATAATTTTTAAAACGTATCTTCTCCTACAATTTCTGACTTTTTGCAACCCTTTTTTTTTATAAGGTTCCTTGAAGTGTCTTCTATAACTTTAAGGATCGGATTTTTGAAAAGTTAATTAGTTCGGGAGAAAAAAAATAAAATGTTGATACATATGTAAAAATTCAACAAAAAATTGTGTTTTTTGTACATATCTATTTTTTTTTTAAAACTTTTAATTTTATTGCAAATCCGATCCTTAGTTTCATAAAATGCACTATAATGAACATCCAGAAAAAAAATCAAGTCAATTGAGAAATATATATTTAAGTTTTAGCATTTTGAGCATATTGATATATTGAAAAAACACGAACTGAGAAAAAGCACTTTAAAGGTTTTAACTTTGAAACATTATTCCAAATCCATTTTAAATTACTTTAAATGTTATTTTAAATTATTTATTATACACTTACCTTTAAAATTGTAGCTGTTTCATTGAATTTAACTATATTTATTTTATATAAGTGACCATTAGCCGAAACCTTAGTTGTCACACATTGAATAGAAAATCGAGAAAAAATATAAATAAAAATTGATTTTACCAAATTCATTACTATTTTTACACCATGAAATACATTTGACTCATTTCATTAGGATATAGTTTAACTATAAATATGATGATATTTATATTATAAAAGAAATACAAGATTTGAAAATATATTCATATCCTAAAAAGACACAATATTTCGCAACCTTATGCATATCATTTCTGCATAACTACCATTATTTCTTCTTTTAAAAATACCCTGAACTGTATGTTACACCTTCCTTCTTTTTTAACTAATACGTCTCTTTTTAAAATTGCTTTTTTAACCAGTTTACATGCAAGTTGATATTTTGCACTTCG
Source organism: Amaurobius ferox (assembly GCA_951213105.1). NCBI lineage: Eukaryota > Metazoa > Arthropoda > Arachnida > Araneae > Amaurobiidae > Amaurobius > Amaurobius ferox. Next base: position 88,531,528 of record OX578142.1, on the reverse strand, counting down.
TCGTTTTTGTCGAAACATTTTTTTTCGAAAATCGAGCGCAACACCGAGATTCATGGAGAACTTTCCTAAAGGTATACCTAAGGCATTCTGTGCTTCTTTTATACAGCGCAGTGTACCTTTATTATATTCACACACAGCTCTTCCATTACACAGAGTTTTGCAAGTTTTTTATGTACAAATGTTTCTTTAGGACATTTTGCCCACGTCACACTGTGCAAGCTTTCGTTTGCATTTTGAGTTCCACAGTTTATGTACGATATTAACGAACGAAAGCAAATCGGAAAGAGTAAACAAAGTTTCTTTATCAATTAAAATTACGATTGAGCACTTTCATCTTCTTCCTGGTAGAAATATTTTGTAAAACAGGGAGTATTCAGTTGCAGATGCGATGTAAACAAAGCGTAAACAGAGAAGTAAGCGTGGTATTTAAAGGGACACAGTTGCAGTCAAAAGCCTTTTTAATATATTTATAGTTCTCGGATCTTCACGAAACTTTGTCAGGATATACTAGGGGTGTCAAGGTATATTTTAAGCAAAAAATTTGAAAATCGGTATTTTCGTCATTTTTCGCCAAATGAAGGGTACTGAGTCCCCTTAAGTTCTTTTTAATTCATATTGAGTGTTGTATCAGTCCTAAAACTACTTCATTTTTGTTTAAATTCTGTGCATCTACATACTGAAACAACGCAAATACAATAAATTTGAGTTAAAATGCTCATCCAAATTTGATTATTTCTACAACGAAGCCTATTTTTCACCTATGTAAAATGTAAACAGCGAAATATGTAGAAAGAGTTGTATTAGAATTGCTGTATTTCTTTAACACAAAATAATTTAGCCCATGGAGTCTGCATGGCTGATATGAATGAAATATTCTTTGACTTTACAAAGAGAAGGACGATTTTTTTCGATGAAGTTTTAAGCATAGAGTTTAATTACTTGTAGCTCCATGGTCTTAATTTTTAAATAAAATAAATTATTATAGTATTGTGATGAATGAAATGAATGGGAGAAAGTTATGAATGAAATGCTGTTTTTATAGAGAGATCCAGGCGTGTTATTTTTTTCTATGACGTCATTTGAATGAATTTCAGTTGTTTTCGATGAAGTTTTCAAATATAATAAATTATCGTAGTATTATGATAGTTTTAAAAATATTACCGTGGAATGTATCGCATTTTAGAGATATTTAAACCAGGCAATTTATATTTCAATGCCGTCATTTGAATGAAGTGCATTTTTTTCAATGACGGTTTAAGTTTTCAAATATAATAAATTAATGTAGTATTGTGATAAGTTTTAAAATATTATCGAGGAATGTATTGCATTTTAGACTTGTTTAAATAAAATTGCATTGAAGTTGGAAAGTGTTTCATAATCAATGCTTTAAGCATGATTGATCTTTCTTGTTAAAATTATTCATTTTACATTTTCCTATAACTTCTTATGACATAAGACTAATCATATTTTGTGATTTAACTGATATGCTATTACATTAAATTTATTAATATAAAAATTAAAAATGTTGATTTTTTATATTAAACCCACGGGTTTTAAACCACCCTATAACTTTAATATATCATCAAAAGTTAATCATACTTTGTCTAAAAAAATATTGCAATGTATTTACAACAGTTCTGAAATTTGGGAAGGTTTATAAATTTTTGAAAACAAAACATTATATTATAGCCCAAAAAATGTTTAAGAATGTTTAATGTCTATCGTGATATTTTTCGTTTCAATTGTAGCTCCAGTGTTGTGGAATTAATGGAAAGAATGACTGGAATAACAATGCAAAATTTTTGTGTGATACATTGAATTTGTCATATCAAAAATGCAATGTCCCGTCATCCTGCTGCTACATGGAAGAAGTAATGTACCTCTTGACTTCAAATTTTTATACCATTTTAAAAAGAAAATATACTCTAATTATGATCACTCTGTATGTAGCTATAAAGTATCTAAAAGGTATTTATTGATTAAAAAAAAACAAAAATAGACAATAACTTCCACCAAAACACGTAGAAGCGATTTTATATAAAAATGTTAAAAATCTCCGCCATAGGAAGGAATATTTTACTGACTTTCGTAAAATGCATTACGATCTTGAAGAGCGCAATTTTGATTGAAAAGATTCAGAAAATTAGATCTTAATATGTGATCAATATTTTTTTTTGTTTTTCTGGATTATTTTTCCTAAGCACATCAAGAAAAACAATGGCAATAAAATAATGGGAAGATTACTGCCATTGCTTTTAAAAAACAGCTTCTCAAGCAAGAAAAAAACACCATGATTAACGGCAATTAAGTTCATTAGCAATAATCTACAATTAACTCCAGGTAAGTTCTAATGAACTTAATTAGTAACTATCTTTCAAAAAACAATAATTGATTTATTAATACATCAAATAGTTTACAAGTTGAGCAGCTGTATTGTCCACAACCCGTGTGTAGTTTGTAGCGGAAAATCTAAGCATTGCATGACCATGCAATTTGGTACACAGTTACTCCAGGATCCGAATAGGTGCACCTAGGCGTTATTTTTTTGAATTTCGAATTAATTTTCTAGTTATTTTACGCTTTAGCCCAAATTACAACGATTTGGGGTGATTTCCACAGAAATTCATACCTTAGCGCCTAAAATATGATCAAAGAATTTCCATCTTAATACCGTCGGAAATCTCGAAGGATGTTCTTTCCAACAAGGTTTAAATAAAAACAGTAGGATAATTCCTTCATCTTTTTTTAAAATACATCGATATTTGCACTTTTTACATGATTATATATATATATATTTATCGCCGCATCAGAAGAACTAAGATTAGCACAATTCTATAATTTGGCTAAAACCATATGAGTATTCTAACAAAAAAATGCTTTCAATTTCATAAGTAATTTTAATTTTTGCATTCTTTTAAGTTATCGCATTTGGGGATGAGACAGTCCAGTGGTTAGCGCCTATTTTGTATTTACAAAATACTCAAAATACATTTCTTCAGATAATGTTTCAACCGCAAGTGAAAGATTTGCAAAAGAGAAAACACGGCAAATCAGTATTTTGTCTAGTCATGGAATTCGTTTTTATGAGTTAATCAAAACATCTTTTTTCAACCTGCTAATAAACATATTAGTTCTTAGAATGTTTATGGTCTCTGAAAATTATAATTTCTGTTATGAACTTCACGTAAATATAATGATGTTGTTTAGTAGATGGCCCTTTTCTGTCTATGTATGGAAAGGAGAAGAGAGCTTGAAGTTGCATTCTTTGTAAAAACAGAAACATAGGCAATCCGACTTCTGCTGTGCATTCAATTTTATTTTATTATTATTTTTTAAGTAAATTAAAAAGTAGCAATATAGTTAGTTATTACAAAGACATGGGGAAAGATGGAAGATGCTTCTATTTGTGATGAAAATGTATCAAGGAAATTTGTGGATTATGAAATACAGGGTGTGCTGTGTTAGATCGAAAATGTTTTATAGAGATATCTATTGAAGATAATAGAAAAGTTGAGAGGGAACACTAATTATGTAACCCAAAATGTGCGGTTATAAATGGATCAAATTTTAAAAAGCATCTAAAGGTAATATTTTAGTTTTATGCAATAGTACCTCCATTTAACGAATATTATTGTTAATCCCTTGACTTTCGTTCAATTGTGATTGCCCAATATTATGTAATAAATTTTATTGGTAAAAAAATTGCTGTATTATTTTCACAAAAATGTTTCCTTGAAGCATGTACTTCTCGGGATTTGCTATAGATAAAGCTTAGGTGGATGACTGATTTAGAGTTATCATCATATCTGAAGGGGGGGAGTTTAATAAGGATTTTCATTTCCTGTTCAAAATTTTTTATTTTGCTTGTAATGTCTATATTTCAAAATTGGCCATAGATTGACTTTAAATGATAACTGATATGGATTTAAAATGAAATTTTGGAGGAGGATTTTTGTTCACTAAGAATTTTCACTTCTAGTTTCTTTTCAACTTTCTGTTAAAATTTTTTCTTTTTTATTTAGTATCACTACTGTTTTTTTTTCCGATTAAAATGTTTTCGTGAAACATCTTCTTTTACGGATTGGCTACAGATAGAGGTTAGATGACGACTGATATGGATTCAACGTTCTGATATGGATTCGACATTCTAGAGGGGGTGTGGGGTTAACAAAGTATTTCTATTTCCAGTTTTGGAGATATTACTTTAGTTTTTCTGAAAATTCATATGCCTGTACGAAATATGTATGCAAAAGAGAAATAAAATGCTTAGCAGTTCCGTCAAAAATAAAGTGAATAAACCATTTGCCACCATATGACAGTTTTTTTCATAATTTTTTTAAATTATATCTTTGTTTTATGAAATGTGTTCTGCCAGAGATTCATTTATTTTCTTTATTTGTGTTTACTTTATTATTATGGAGATTTAAAATGTCAAAGAGTTTAGTCTTTAAAGTCATATTCTCTTAATACATTCTAATCCTTTTAAAATGCCAATGTTAATATTTATCAATCCTAAAAGGTTTGTTTATTTCCAATAAAATGCACGATAACTGTTGTTTTGCATTGAAAATTCAATCCAGTCCAACACACAGCGAAGTTCAAGTTTTTTAAATGTAATTTGTATTTTGAATGTATTTTGAAAATATATGTACTTTGTAGTTGTAATTTTGAATTTTTTAAAAAGTATTTTATATTTTGTATTTTATGTCCTTAAACCTATGTATTTTATATCAAAAGTACATTTTCAATGTAATTTGCCCAACTCTGATATATATATATATATATATATATATATATATATATATATATATGACTTTTAGCATTTAGGTATTATGGAATGGTTAAACGCCAGATAATTCTGACTACATCAGTTCAGAATTGATTTATTTAATGTTTAGCCCATTCTAGTAGTATTAATTCACTTCTACACTTTTTCAGAATGCCACTTCGTCTTGGGAATGTGGATATAATGCTTTGAATGTGACAAATCAAGTAAAAGACTTCATCATATTACAAATTTACTTATAATTCTATAATCTAAACTTTTATATTCCTAAAGAACTGTTAATCCCTTATTTCACAAAACCAAATTTGTTATACTTTAAAACTCCATCTCTTATGACCATCAAATCGATACATGATGCAATGTTCTAATCCCCATTTATCTATTGAACCTTTCAAAAGTAGTTACTTATTCTTCATAAATCAGAAGACGTTGTAATTGAAGAAAAGCTCTAGTACAGAAAATTGTAACTATATACTGAGACTGAGTAGTGGCTGTAAAAGTGGACTCTGGGTATATTATTGGGAAAACAGATACATAAAGTGCCTTCAAAATATATATTTTTCAAATTAAAATGTCATTATTATATGTCTATTGCTCATTAGAAGGTGTATAATGATTTCAATATTGAGTTTGCCCCCTAAAAAAACGTTGGGGTCCAAATAGCTTCAAAATATTCTAGGGGGGATATAAATGTGTATATGTTTCTCACATCTGCGAGTATAAAGACATTTTGCTAAGACTTGTCTAATATTTTGAGCTAACATCTGAGGGCTCCAGATTTAAGATTTTTAGGAGTATCCCATATGCAAGCATATGAAAATTGGGTGACTACATTTGTATCGAGTGCGCTTTTTAGCCATTTTATGCAGGCCAAAAAACAGTATTTTCTCTTAAAATGTTCTAAGAAAGAACTGCAAAGCCTTTTTTAGTAGTTTCTAAGAAAAAACACTGTTTATTGGCGTGAACGTGAAGAAGAGGTTTCAAGACGCCATCAAAACAATTGCAAATACATAATTTTGCTGATTTATTTAAGGAAGTATTAGGGAGTTATTATATTCAAGCAGCAGTTTTATTTATTGCGATATCAAAATTAGAATTGGATCTACCTAATATTGCAAATTTGTGAATATAACATTTGTTTGCCATGATGGAGATTGGAGGTCCAAAAATTTAAGAGAACTCCATTTTCTTGGGATCAGTTACTTCTCCTACCCCTAAAAAACTTTAATAAAATGCAATTTTTATATCAATATATTACATTTTCAATACAAAGCTTTCAAAGCTTCAAGGTTAAAAAAAGTTATGTTTATTATCGAGCTTGGGCTGTCTTTTCATATGCCCTAATTTGCCCGATGGCTTTGTTACACCGAAACTCAAATTTTACTAAATTAATCAAAACCATCATTTCCAATGCAACACCAATATTGGTGAAATATTTGTCGCCAATACTAGCATTCCAATATTGTTTAACGACATCCAAATTGGAACAACGCCATTATTGCTCCACTATTAGAATGATAATATTTAGCCGATATTGGAGTCCAATATATTCCCTATATTGATATTACATAAAAAGTCAATATTAGTCAGTATTCGCACAATATTTATCCTATGTTTATGTTGCATTGGAAATAACTTACATTGCAAAAGAAGATGTATGTGTGTCTTTTTGTGTATTTACTGTGCATCTGTCTGTACATTTGTGTCATCTATAGCGAAAATCGAAGCTTTGAACAGCGGAGAAATTCTGTACAGAGGTATTTCAGGTCACCGGACGAAACGGCGAGATTGGTTTTAAAATTCGAATGAGTTTAAAAGTTATGAACATTTAAAGTCAAAAATCCTATGAAATTTCGGCTTCAAAATTACATTAAATTTAGCAGACAATTTTCCAATGCAAAATATACAAAAGTAGACGTTTTAATAAAATGAGAGCGTTTTGGTCGAGACTTAAAAACAGCTGATTCTCAAACAAAGTGGATTTAATTTATTAGTTGCGAATTTAAAGCAACATGCTCTATTTTTTAATACGATATTATATTATCATTATGAGCATTGTACTAAGAAGGTGTAAAATCTGATGAAAAGTTACAGATATAGCATTTGATTATTTTAATTTTAATATTTTGGCCCTGCGCTCCGGGGACAAAGGTGAGTTTCTTTTCATTTTTGTTGTATCGAGTATATTTAGGGCGTTGTACAATGGACAAGGTTGCATATGGAAAAAAAAAAAAAAAAAAAAAAAAAAAAAAACGGAGCGCGGAATTAATTTTTGTACAAAACAGGCGATATGCAAATCGAGTGGTGCTATTTGTATTATTTACGTAGCGGGCGCTTGTTTAAGACCCGGACAAGGGCGGGTAATTCGTTTTACTTTTTAATAAAACACCAAGATGCACAACACTGGGCCAACATTGGCATTCTACTAAGTACAATGTGGTTTTATATGCCACCTTGCTTTACATTATTACATGTACTTCAAACATCGTAATTTCTTTTTTAAAGCTTTTTATAAAAATCATTTTTTATTTACTAGGAATTGGACAAGCAAATGGTGATTCATATATGCACATCTAAGAAAAAAAAAATTCTCCAATTTCCGTTTTCCAAGGAATTTCTTTTATAATATCCTTTCCTCGAAATTTTTACTTTACTTCTCATGTCCATTCTCATCAAATTACCTTCTCTATTCTAGAAAAAATATCTGTTTTAGACATTTTCTTAAATTTCTATTTAATTGCTTGAATACCTCTTCTAACAGCATTTGTTCCGCTTTACTTGGTTTGTACAATCGGAAAACGTAATCTAGATGATTTAAGTCTGAGTTAAAACTAATTTAGAAAGTACAGTTCACCTGATATCTGTAATTTAAAGAGTGCAATGCACCTACACTTAGTTTTACACCTTTGACTCACACTGGTCAAAGATTATTAGTTCAGGACAGGAAGCATTGATAGATCTCTTTTTAATAGCAGGGTATTGTTGACGCCGGGAAAAATAAAAGGAAAACAAAGAAATTGACTTAGTTCTGCGAAATCACGAGGATACTTTTATATATTATTTTTCTGATCTACGAATGGGGAGAATAAGTTCAATTTTGGAGACATTATTTGTTGGTGGCAAAAATTTTATCATACTGTTATTTTTATGGCAATGTTTTTCTTGAAACAGCCATTTCTCTGGATCTGTTATAGATAGAGCTCAGATGATGCTTGCTTTGTATTCAGCATTATATTCCAGACTAGAATGATGTGGGGATCATTAAGGATTGCCACCTCCGGTTCTTTTTCTATTTCGGATTTAAAATTTTCCATTTCACTTGAAATATTAAATTCTCGGGATAGTTTATTGATAGAGCTATGGATTTAGCATGAAATTTTGTAGGAGGTAGAGTGGTTCATCAAGAATTCTCATATATATATATATATATATATATATATATATATATATATATATGGATTCAAATGAATAAGAAATGAAAGAAGTAAAAACGGATGGGGATGCTTACAAGGAAGTCGAACGGCCAAGGGGGATTACGACCCCTTGTTCCCGGTTGAAGCACGCTTTTAATCCCAGGAAACGTTCCCGGAACCAGACTCGCCTGAAGCAGTCCTCCATATACCAACGCTGGAAAAGCAAAATCCAATCCACTGAAAAAGCAAATCCAATCCATTGAAAAAGCCAAATTCAATCCATTGAAAAACGTACTTGAAAACCCAGATCACCAACATGAAACGATACCAATAGCAAGACTACTTGGATGCCTAATGTCTAAACAACCTATAACATCCATATCAGCACTGACTTTTCATTACGTGCAAGTCCTTGTAAGTCCTTATAACATGTTACGGTTAAGATACATGTCACAGTTAATCTTTTTGCATCCAGCGTGACGTAACTATAATAGTTCATAGAATTTTGCATAAAAGTCCTGATCATACTTTTTGTATGATTTTTCATAATAATGCTTTAGGAAATGTAACGGATATAGCTGTTTTTTCGCTTCACATACCAAATTACGTTCGCATATAATGCGTTCGGTCTTGGTTGTATTTAATCTTTTAATCCTGTTAAGATGATTGAGTATTAAGTTACGTAGTACGCCTATACTCAAGTTGGAATTCCAGCTGATGATATAGTTTATGCTGACATCAAAGGTCTTTCTTTTATCATACATTTTAAAGCAAATACTTTCTTTGTTGTCGTAATAAATGCTTATATCTAAAAACTCTGTTATTTCTTTCTTCACTTGTTTTGTTTCGATCAATTCCAAATTTGCGGGATAAAAGTTGAAGTTAAATTGATAATTACTTTCAAAATTTCCAATAAGCACATCGTCCACAAATCTGAAATAGGGAATTTCATTTAGATAATGAGTTCCGATCTCATACTTATTCAAATAGATATCAGCCAACATGTTATAAGGACTTACAAGGACTTGCACGTAATGAAAAGTCAGTGCTGATATGGATGTTATAGGTTGTTTAGACATTAGGCATCCAAGTAGTCTTGCTATTGGTATCGTTTCATGTTGGTGATCTGGGTTTTCAAGTACGTTTTTCAATGGATTGAATTTGGCTTTTTCAATGGATTGGATTTGCTTTTTCAGTGGATTGGATTTTGCTTTTCCAGCGTTGGTATATGGAGGACTGCTTCAAGCGAGTCTGGTTCCGGGAACGTTTCCTGGGATTAAAAGCGTGCTTCAACCGGGAACAAGGGGTCGTAATCCCTCTTGGCCGTTCGACTTCCTTGTAAGCATCCCCATCCGTTTTTACTTCTTTCATTTCTTATTCATTTGAATCCATATTCGTGCTTATATTGTATGTGCTGCAATGCGCCTTATGATAGTATGGGCATATCCCGTTTTAATATTTCTAGTAAAAGTTATATTTTACTTAACATTTGTATTGTATAGTATGGAAAGTTTTAATAGCTGCAATGCGCTTTCGGATTTTCTGTTATGACTTTTGATGTTTTGGAGGTTGTTGTAGCGAGTTGGCATCTTTCTTTTCGGGGAACATCTCGGACTACTGGCGTGCTTGGAGTGGTCTTCCGTGTGTCGAAATTGGAATGCATAATTGTAGTTTGAGGTTTAAGATAGTACTTGACGACAATTAAATGTGTTTATATAATTAGTGGGTTTTTATCTATATTGAGACTTTTGGGATTTTGATCTCTCGAAACTTAGCTATATCTATGACAATAGCATTATTGTGTTGCTTCTGTATTTTAGCCTACATTTTAGTTACATTTTATACTTTTATAACTTAAACGTTTTGTATATATGTTTTAATGTGTTAATGTCTATGACGAGAAGCTTTGAAAAGTCTCTATCAAATAATTTAAACTCTTTTACATATGTTGTATACTTATAGTATAGAACGTATATATTGGAATAAAAAAACTAATAGATATTGTAACAAATTTTCCACTCGTCTACGCAGAATATGGAATGGTTTTGGATACGTATGAGTCATGAGCAAAATGAATCACGATGTGTATTTGATAAAAGTTACAATGATATGGTATGTAAATACTGAGAAGGCATAAACTTCACGTTCAACTACTTAAAAATCTATGATATGTACAACCTTTATATTTAGCGACTGGCAACGTTGTGAATAATAATTTTAATAATATTTTTGCAATGGCCCGGTAATGCAGCAATAAAGGTAGCTGTAGGATCGATATCAAGTGACCTTTAGAAATGAACTCTATACTGAGATACTTCAAACCTACAAGAAGCGATGTAGTGGAAAAACAAAATAACGTGTGTGGTTTACCTATAGATATAAACGACAAGTGTTACAAAAACAACACTTTGAAAACAAATACCGACAACGATAAAGTATTTTATTATAAGAATATGAAAGATTTTAAATATCTACGTTGTAAATCTAAACGTTGTAAATTGTGTCCTAGTGCTGATTCCAGACAAATCACCCTTGACATATCCAATTATAAAACATTCTGCAAAGTATATAATTGCGTATATTGCTTATACTGCAGTGTTTGTGGCATGAAATATATAGGACAAACCAAAAATTATCTCAATATAAGGATAAATTTGCATCGGAGTCAAGTTAAAAAAGTGAAAAATAATACGACCTTTGATACCAACTTGGAGTTAAACCATTTTTCGGAACACGGTTTTGAAAATGTTAAAGTAACAATTCTTGATATTGTAAAAGATCATAACGAAAGACTTTGGTGGGAAAATAAGCATATACAACAATATAAAACAGTATATCCATATGGATTAAATACTATCAACTTTAATAACACGCACAATTTGGAATATAGTACAGATGTAAAACAATCTCCCGTATATAAAAATAAAGTAAATAAGAAAACAACTCGTGGTAAACGAGGTGGTAGGCGCAAGAAAGTAAAATTTGAAGTTGTTTTAAACAACCTGAAACATTTTATAGAAGAAATCAAGACATATAAAACTATAAAGGAAAATTGGATTAAAAATAAAGTGTTCGGAATAAAGAAAAAGTTTTTATATCGTATTTGGTTGGAATGGATGAAAAACCCCATTATGCAAGATAACGATAAAGACGATCCTATCCTTACAGCAAACATTGCCATTTTTTACGCTATATTTAAATTAAAAGCAAAGAAATTGGAAATTATGCTAGAACAAAATAATAATAATCCATATGGGAAGGAATATCTAATTACAACTTTTTGTAATAAGAATTATGATGCAATACCATTTAAGACAATTTTGAAAAAACATAATTATCTCCTACCGATAAAAAAGACCGAAGTTTATTTAACATATCGATATATGAAAACTAACGGACGTAAAATCTTCAATTATAATATGATCGGAAGACAGTTGGACAAAAATGATAACTTGATATGTCAATGTGAAATAAGTAAATTTCGCAATAGAGATCATGATCACATTGTTACTGGTGATTTAGAAGTTGCAATGGATTCGGATTTTAGAGAATTTTTACAATTGGGCACTAAATTCAGATTTCAGAATTTTTATAATCACGGAAAACTTTTTAAAAAGGATCTAGATGATTTTATTTACAAACTAGCTGTAAAGTACAGTTTTCCAATGGAAACCTTTCAAGAATGGAAGAGTGCAGTTTTAGCTGATTTTAATCTTTATTACAAAAACCGACAAAATAAAATTACTAATTATAAAATGGACAAGAACCGGTTGAAAATATTTCAAAATATGTATGTGATCACTTATATGGACAAAGTTACCTCAAACTATGCATTTACTTGCAAAAAATACTATGTAGAGCAATTAAAAAAATGTTACGACAACGAAACAATGTATAAACTAAATGTTTTGTCTAAAACGGCAAATGAAAACAAAATCACAGCATTGTATAAAAGGATCGGTATTGAAATCACTACAATCAAATTTCCATACCTGGTATTAATACCTAAAATGCATAAGTCACCCGTCAAATTTAGACCGGTGACTGTGGGATGTGGAACTTATTTAACTAAGGCAAATGCTATCCTGCTGAATATTTTAAGACCTACAATGGCGAAAATAAAATCAAGTGGTACGGTAATGGTATCAAATAGTAATGAAGTCATAGAAAAGTTGAGCAAAATACCAGAGAGATTACACCTTAAAAGCTACGATTTTAAAGATTTATTCAATAACATAAATTTAAAGGATCTGTTTGAGATCATGATCGAAACATTTCATGAATACAATTTGCATCTATTTATCAACATCAATAGTTACGAAAACCTCATCAAATTCGTTTTATATGAAAACTTACTTTACAACGGAGATTCATTCTATCAACAAATTCAAGGTATTCCCATGGGGGGTGGCTGTTCCTCCATGTTGGCTGATATCTATTTGAATAAGTATGAGATCGGAACTCATTATCTAAATGAAATTCCCTATTTCAGATTTGTGGACGATGTGCTTATTGGAAATTTTGAAAGTAATTATCAATTTAACTTCAACTTTTATCCCGCAAATTTGGAATTGATCGAAACAAAACAAGTGAAGAAAGAAATAACAGAGTTTTTAGATATAAGCATTTATTACGACAACAAAGAAAGTATTTGCTTTAAAATGTATGATAAAAGAAAGACCTTTGATGTCAGCATAAACTATATCATCAGCTGGAATTCCAACTTGAGTATAGGCGTACTACGTAACTTAATACTCAATCATCTTAACAGGATTAAAAGATTAAATACAACCAAGACCGAACGCATTATATGCGAACGTAATTTGGTATGTGAAGCGAAAAAACAGCTATATCCGTTACATTTCCTAAAGCATTATTATGAAAAATCATACAAAAAGTATGATCAGGACTTTTATGCAAAATTCTATGAACTATTATAGTTACGTCACGCTGGATGCAAAAAGATTAACTGTGACATGTATCTTAACCGTAACATGTTATAAGGACTTACAAGGACTTGCACGTAATGAAAAGTCAGTGCTGATATGGATGTTATAGGTTGTTTAGACATTAGGCATCCAAGTAGTCTTGCTATTGGTATCGTTTCATGTTGGTGATCTGGGTTTTCAAGTACGTTTTTCAATGGATTGAATTTGGCTTTTTCAATGGATTGGATTTGCTTTTTCAGTGGATTGGATTTTGCTTTTCCAGCGTTGGTATATGGAGGACTGCTTCAGGCGAGTCTGGTTCCGGGAACGTTTCCTGGGATTAAAAGCGTGCTTCAACCGGGAACAAGGGGTCGTAATCCCCCTTGGCCGTTCGACTTCCTTGTAAGCATCCCCATCCGTTTTTACTTCTTTCATTTCTTATTCATTTGAATCCATATTCGTGCTTATATTGTATGTGCTGCAATGCGCCTTATGATAGTATGGGCATATCCCGTTTTAATATTTCTAGTAAAAGTTATATTTTACTTAACATTTGTATTGTATATATATATATATATGTATATATATATATATATATATATATATATATAAATAATGGAGAGAATTCTTGGTATACATAGGGTAATTAAATTATCAGACTTTCTTTAAAAATAAAATTTTTACATATACACATATAAAATATACATATATAAAAAATATATATACACTTGTCTGCAAAATCTACATTAGTTACTTACGGAAAGAATTTAATACTGTGTCGTTGATATTTGGAATATGTTAGCACAATGGCTGTGTTTATACAGTGCTGACGCTCTCTGATAGTACGTACAATGCTGTGTATTCTTGGCAGTAGGATATGGGTAGGACATTCATTCAATCAGGCAGCTCCTTTGCATTCAAATGTGTCCAATTTCTAGTTTTCACGTTGCTAATACAATTTACGCATGACCTATGTCATACATTTCGTGTTTCAGATGCCAACATACTAATCAGACGCTCATAGGCAAACTTTTTACTCAATTAAACAACTGTTGTGCATTCAAATATGCGCACGATTAGTGCAATAAATGCTATTTTTTGTATTTCAGCTTCCTAATTACTCGGCCATGGATGGGCTCTTTATTTTACGAAGCAGGCCTTGTATGTGCAAATGTGTTCAAATATTAAAATATTTATTTAAGCATTTCCATATTGACTAAAGTCGGTCATTTTTGTATGAGGCTAGGACAGCTTGATGGTTAGGGTGAGAGGATTGCACGAGGGACTAGAGTTTGGCCATCACCATCGTCTAAACCTATGCTAGTGTCTATGCAGAGTATGGTCATACTAAATCTGTTTCCAGCCGTTCAAATTGCTACTCATGTCCCAGGACGAGTTGGATAGTCTGGACTTTCGGTCTCAAGGACGGGGTTATACGGAGTGCCCAGGAGGGGAAAAATTCTCCCCTTTAAACTCCGGGCGAAAAGGAAAAGAGATACTAAAAGGGAGAAAAAGGAAAATATGGACTTTCGGCTAAATCTGTAAGTCCCAAAGACCTTTTGAGAAGTGATGGATTAGGGGAAGAAGGGTACGGCTCCAGTCTTGAGGAGAGATACACTTCTTATTCCTGCTCTAATGATTTAGTGGTTGCCACTACTGGGTTTCAATCTATATTGGATGGGCTCAAGGGCGTAATAAGATCAGCCTCCCCCCCCCCATGTGGAGTGCCGAGAGGACGCGGTATGATGGTAAAATGGTTAACACTTCGACCGCTAAAGAGGCGAATGATTTAATAATCAAGTGTTCGGCCATTTAGAAAAAATAATTTTTGCATGCAAATCCAATTAACATATTTCATTTTAACCTAGATAACACTTAACGGAACTTCTGTAAATGAGAATGGATGCTTGGATGAATTAGATGATATTATCATGACTACAGCACTGGACTTTTCACTCATCTATACTTACATGATTCCATTAGAGGTAAATATTAAAATAATTCCAGAATTATATATTATTTATTAGAAAATGTGTCTTGTATCTTTCTGTAATTTATGTAACATTAAATTTATTTCTTTTTAAATACCGTAATCTTTAGATGTATTTCCTTTTTGTTAAATTAGCTTTCATTTTAATGGGATATATTAGTGTTTGAGGGTGAAAACAAGATGTATTTTGTTATGATTTCGGTTTTGAATAAAGGAGCAGGTTTTTCATATTTGTAAATGGAAAATTTCATACTCTAATATTTGCATGTTATTAATATGAAAATATTACTGTTATAAATACATATCTAGGCTGATGCTTAAACATGTGATTTGGAAGATATCACATAGTCCAGAAAATAAATAATAGAGTTTACTGTTTATAAGATTATTTTTCAATTAAAATCACCAAAAATAATTTTTTTTTATTAAAGTGAAGTTATTTAATACTTCTGCACACTAAAATTAAAATATTTGGAAATATTTCATCAAAAACTATTTTTGAAAAATGATAAATGCTAATTTTCATATTTTCTTTTTTTTCAATCAGCCAAATATACTTTGTATTACAAATTTATTTTTCAAAAATTAAAAAAAAATAGATTGCATTATGTGGAGGAAAATTCATTGCATAAAAAAATTCTTTACATTATGTGTGGGAAGTCATGTGCTGCCCACATCAGATTTTTACTTTCCCTGCAATACATGGTAATGTATAGGGAAAGTATTGGAATCATGTCGAAAATCGCAACTCTAGTTTTTGACGGATCTACACATTTTGAAACCTCTAAAATATGAAAAAACTATTTTTATCGTGACGTCTGTGTGTGTGTGTCTGTCTGTACAATGTATGTATCCTCCGTAACTCAAAAACTAATGGACCGAATTTCATAAAATTTGGTAGATAAGTCACTTGGGTATGACCCTGGTGTTGATTAGTTTTTGGTACGATTCGTAAAAACAGAATCCGCCTCTTTTTGCGAAATGGCCCGAAAAAATTTCATGCATCCACTCTATCTAAAATATTAATTGATCAAATTTCACGAAATTTGGTAGATAAGTTACTTGTAGGATAAGCTGCTGTTGATTAGATTTTGGTAAGATTCGGAAAAGAACAACCTGCCATTTTTTACGAAATGATCCTCAAAAATGCCATTTATCCACTCTAGCTAAAATACTAATTGACTAAATTTCACAAAATTTGGTAGATATGTTACTTGCGGGATATTCTGGTGCTGATTAGATTTTAATACGATTCGAAAAAGAACAACCTGCCTTTTTTTACGAAATGACCCGCAAAAATTGTCAAAATCTAAAATAAAAAAAATACTACGTATGATCAAATGTATCAAATAAATGCTTGTTTTATACGCAATTTTTGACGAGGAAAAGAATACAACATACTCCATTATACTTTAAGACTAACCGTTCTCAAGATATTTGAGATTTCTTGAGTTTTTGTTAAGCCGCTTTCTGAAAAATGTCCAATTACCAAATAAAAACAAAATTGAATTAAAAATGTAAATTTAGTGCCATTTTGTGTAATTAAACTCAGTCCAATGAATTATTAAAGAAATAAAGAAAATATGAATTTGAGTCTGCAGGGAAAGTCATGTGCTGCCCACATCAGATTTTATATATTGGAAATGTGAATTCTTGCTCTTCTGAAGTAACGTATTGAACTTTATTTCATCTGTGCTTTAAAACATCATTTAAGGTTTGACTGATGAATTTTCTTTTTCCGTGCTTTAGATATTCGTTTGGAAGATGTCTTCATTAATCCTTGTTATTCTTAAAGATCTAGATCTTCAAAGAAGAAATAATCAATTTGAGCTCTCATATAATGCCCATAATTACATATAAGCTTAGTTTACATTTCCTAAGAGGGCATCATACTTAAAAATTTGTGTAAATAGTTTTTTTCTACAACTTGTCTTGAACTGAGGTTAATTTTAATAATTAAATAAGTTCTATGAATACAAACTGTATTATTTTATCTGATTTAAATTGCCTAGATGAATTGACATTATTTCTATCATATATATATGACTCCTAGGAATATCCTTAAGAACCTCAATTATTTGGAAATCACTCCTACTGCAGATACCGGCATCCATGGATCAGTTCCGCGCTTATTAACAAGCCCGAAACTGATCCATGGATGCGTGTTTCTGCAATGGGAGGGCCTTCCAAAATTTTCGGAACGCTCCTTACAGGCGGATTTTGTGATTATAAACATGAGCTTTGCAGCTTGTGGTAGTCTGGCTAAATTGTATATGAATGTGAGGCCGGTTACGTGAAAGGACTGCAATTGTCTGTTCCCATAGAAGTTCGTAAAAATTGTGTCTCTTTCTGCCTTATGGCAAGTTCTTTGCATGCAGGTATAGGCTATTTCCTGCTGACGAGCATATAATTAGCGCGAAAGCAGTCTATGGACGTTGGTATCTACAATAGGAGTGCCTTCCAAATTTTTTGGAACGCTTCTTACAGGTGGGTTTTGTGATTATGTCACACCAATAAGTAAAGTGTACATGTTAGATCTATTCATAATAAAGTAACCGTGGCAAATCGAATAAAAGTAATCGCAACGTCCTCATGCAGAATAATTTCTGTCTCATACGCATACCGTTATTAACGGCTGTTGAAAGCACATACTGTTTTTTTGACCTGTTCAAGGGGGCTTAAAATGCCCCCGAAACAATTATTGTCATTTATCTGACACATGTCTGCTTTCTTGAAGGGCGTATTGAAAGTTTTATGTTAGACAGTGATCTATAATTTTGTAAATGCATGGCTTTTTTCATCTATTTCATTCTGTTGAAGAGTTTGTTATGATAAATATTTTATATTCTCTGTTAGAGACGCTACAATCACTTTTATTCTGTTGGGTATATTCACTTTACTATAGATAGATCTAACGTGTTCACTTATGGACTTTTTTTTACTAAGTTATTGGATTGCTTAAGGATATTTCTAGGAACCCTGAACATGCAAAAGGTTTATTTTCATTGCTTCTGTATTTTACTTTATTTTCTGTGCATTGTGTAACATATATAGCCACGCAGTTTGTTTCATTCTCAATAAATGTGGTTTTCTATATTTTGAGTGCAATGTTGAGAAGTTTAATAAAATATTTTTTATAAAGTTCAGCATTTTTGTTTTGAGTTATTTGGTATAGTATATTGAAATAATAAAAAAATATAATTTTATTTAAAAAAAAAATCGATCGATTTTTTGCTAAAAAGGTGAATTTTCGTTATCTACAAGAAAGAGAAGTGATATGATGACTGAGGGGCATGATTATCATACAAGCTTCCATAAATTAAATTAGAAATCTATCTGTTCATTTGTGTGTTTGTATCCTCATCATGGAAGAACGGCTGCACTAGCTTTGGAATAGTGCCACTTAAAATTTGGTCCACGCTTTGAGTTTCTAGGACAATTGGTTGTTTAGATATTAATAACAAGAAAGATCAATCATGCTTAAAGCATTGATTATGAAACACTTTCCAACTTCAATGCAATTTTATTTAAACAAGTCTAAAATGCAATACACTCCTCGGTAATATTTTAAAACTTATCACAAAACTACATTAATTTATTATATTTGAAAACTTCAACCTTCATCGAAAAAAATGAACTTCATTCAAATGACGGCATTGAAATATAAATTGCCTGGTTTAAACATCTCTAAAATGCGATACATTCCTCGGTAATATTTTTAAAACTATCATAATGCTACGATAATTTATTATATTTGAAAACTTCATCGAAAACAACTGAAATTCATTCAAATGACGTCATAGAAAAAATAACACGTCTGGATCTCTCTATAAAAACAGAATTTCATTCATCACATTTTCCCATGCATTTCATTCATCACAATACTACAATAATTTATTTTATTTAAAAATTAAGACCATGGAACTACAAGTAATTAAACTCTATGCTTAAAACTTCATCGAAAAAAATCGTCCTTCTCTTTGTAAAATCAATGAATATTTCATTCATATCAGCTATGCTGACTCCACGGGCTAAATAATTTTGTGTTAAAGAAATACAGCAATTCCAATACAACTCATTCTACATATTTTGCTGTTTACATTTTACATAGGTGAAAAATAGGCTTCGCTGTAGAAATAATCAAATTTGGATGATCATTTAAACTCAAATGTATTGTAATTGCGTTGTTTCAGTATGTAGATGCACAGAATTTAAGCAAAAATAAAGTGGTTTTAGGACGGATACAACACTCAATATGAATTAAAAAGAACTTAAAAAATCACGATTTTGAGGCAAGATGGATGCCATATATCATTTTGAAGTGGGTCATGTGATCTTTTTATATCATGGTCACGTGATCGCTTCATATAAGAGGTGTAATTATTATTTTAATGTTTATTTAAAAAACTACTGAATATATTTCGCTGAATTTTTTTTTATATATTTTATGGCGCAATTTGAATATTACCTAAAATTTTCGGAGCAATTTGTGAATTTAAATCCGCTTAAAAAATGTTTGAAAAACTAGGTCCCATAGGGCTCAATATATTTCTTTTTTCAATCCGGTTTTAATCCCAAACTAATTGGGTGATATTATTCATTTATATTCCCATAGGTCCTACAGACCGTCTGAACAACATACAAAACTTTCATTTTTATTAAGTCATTTTTACGGCAGTTATCGTGCTGATAGACAGACAGACAGACAGCAGAATGAACAAAGTCATAAACACTTAATGACTTTGTTGTACAGTGTTAAAAAACGTAAAATTAAACTTTTCATAGACATAGACGATATATTTTCAGCAAATTTTTTTGAAGAATATGATATG
The DNA here is from genome assembly GCA_951213105.1 of Amaurobius ferox. Lineage (NCBI taxonomy): Eukaryota > Metazoa > Arthropoda > Arachnida > Araneae > Amaurobiidae > Amaurobius > Amaurobius ferox. Next base: position 88,511,579 of record OX578142.1, on the reverse strand, counting down.
TTGCTAAGCAACGAAATTAAATCCAATGAGATTATACAGCAGATGATTTTTATTAAATCATTTTCGATTTAAATAATTAAGAAATGCATATAAAATAAATTTTATTGGAATTACATTTTTACTGTATTACATGAATTGTGGCTTTTGGGTTGAAAGGTTACGGGGGATAATTGATATTTTCAATTTCTCAAGTCATAGGTTTTATTTTGGCAAATAATTTTTAAATCATATATTATGTTTAGCCCGCCAATTGTTATAACAGAATAAAGATGGTACGGCTATATCTTGTAATACCATTTTAGAGCTTTCATTTTGGCATATGTTGATCCAATTTTATAGCGATTTTATTTTGGCACGTATTGATCCAATTTCATATATTTCGTAAATTTGTTTGCAAACGGGACCTGGATGTTTTATTATTTAGATCTGTTTGTGAAGATAAATTTGTATAGCGAGAACAGAGATTCTTATACTAATTAATTACTACTGAATTCTTTCACTAAAAATTAAATATTTTAGGATGTTTTGAATAACAATGTCATTTGAAATACTATAGGAATTTGCACATAATTGTGAATTTTAAGTTTATTTATATTATATATTCCGTACAAAGAACGGGTATGCTGCCAATATACACTATGGAAGGATATTTCCGTAACCCATCATGGGATGAAATGACTGAGTGGTATGATCTTTGTATTGCACAAATCCCTCTACGTAGGAACAGGAAGTTGTCTCCAGGAAAGTTCCTTATTAGACCAAGGTAAATAGATAAATACTAGCAAGAAAGGATATTTCTGTAAATTAATGGAGTGAGAAGACGTGAAGATGATATGACCAAACAACATGGCCATTGTATCTCGCCAACGCCTATAACTATGAATTTAAAAATTTACAAGAATATTCCTTATGGGTCTTACGTAACCAATAAAAAGGTATACTTTCGTAACCCACTTCCAAATGTTGAGAAGAGGTGGAATGACTAAATAGCATGACACCATTGTCTTTACAACCCTTCGATCAAGGAACCTGTGATTTTATAAGAATATTTCTCAAGGGTCGTAAGAAAGCATCAAGGAGCTACGTTCCTGTAATCCACTTCTAAAGGGCCGAGAAGAGGTGGAATGACAGAGCCGCATTGTACCTTCTCAACTTCTCAAATTAGATATCTGATTTATTACAGAGATGTTACTTATTGGTCACAGTTAAATTCCAGGAAGGGATATGGCCGGCATCATACCAAATGGTACGAGAAGTCAGTACCTTTAAGGGGGTTTACTCTTTTCTGAGGCACATGCTGTTTTGGAAACCTGTAGTTAAAGTCACTAATACTAAAAGTCAGTGCGTCTTTTTTAGAGATCGAGTACTCAGCTAGTAATTCTGCAAAAGTCGTGGTCAAGCTGTGTGTTTACCCGCACAACAATTTTTCTTAATTTTATTTTTGTTATAAATGAGTTTATTGTTAAAACGTTCTTTGGTTTTTGGGAATTCCCTTTGAGTTTCGGTGCAGTTTTTATTAGATATTTGCATCTTAAGTTCCGGACAGCTCCGGAATGTTCTAGAAAATGTACATGGTGTTGACAGGGATTTAGATTGCAAATCTTTGATTACAATCACACTGGAATTCACAGCAAATTCTGGAAAACCAAATAATTCTTTAACAGTACTCCCGCTTACAACAACAAACAAACAATAAATAAATAAATAAATAAATAAGTAAAATAAATGAAATAAAATAAAAAACTCTGCCGATGGTGTTAAGATTCAAACTGTGCGAGAATATCTTGGGAGCTGAATATATCTGAATCTTTAACACGCGATATTTTAAAAACTCACGAAAATTTGAATATTAATCGTGTGGATTCCGTTCAAAGTTTCTTTGAAAGAGAATTCTTTGGTCTTTCTGATAGTGTCAGAATAGAAACTCTGAAATAATATTTTTGAGTCTCTAAGGAAAGCATTTTTGTGACAATCGTATTAAAACATGAAATAACTAAAAATACTAATTTAAATTAAAAGAATAACGTCAAGTTCAACTTCTTTGGTCCTACAGTACCTGTGTACCAAATTTCATGGCCGTACGTTGCTTAGATTATTCGCTACAGACAAAAAGACATATATTCCTTTATTATTATAGATAAGAAAATTATAAAGGAGCATTTATATGGTAGTAATTTTTGACGGAACTTTAAAACATTTTTATACTCTTTTCCACACATACTTCGTACATTTCGTACAACCATACTAATTTTTGGAAAAACCGCAAGTGTAAATACTTTTTCTGTACTAAGAGGGTATATTAGATATCTATAGCTAATCTTGAGAAATAGATGTTTAATCAGAAATGATATCTCTAAAACTAGGAGAGGAAACCCTTAGTGAGCCTCCCTATCCCTCCATAATTTGATGCTGAAATTACATCCGTCATCATCTAAGTTCTATTTATAGCCGATTATGGAATAAAGTAGATGTTTCAATAAAATTTTTTGAACTGTAAACGAGGAAAAACTAGTGGTTGAAATATTTAGTGAATTTTCTAACCTCAAACGGAATTTGATGCTTAATCAATGTGAGTCATCATCTAATCTCATCCATAGCAGATGCAGAGAAAGAAATGCTTCAAAATGTTTAAAAAAAATAATGGTTATGGTAACATTTCCCCCACCAATTATTAAAACGGATATTTATAACAGAAATAAAGAAAGTTTTCCTTGTAGTAGAATAAGTCCCAGTAGCGTAGTCAGAAAAATGGGGAGGAGTTTAGCAACCAAATATTTTATTTCTTATTTTTCCAAATATCATTTCTCTGAACTTCAACGGGTTCCGATGGGTTCGTGGGGGTGGTATGACCCCCCCCCTCTCCGGCGACGGCATTGGTAAATCCTATCAAAAATTTGAAACCCATGGATTTATCGAACCATTACGAATATAGATATTCTTTGAATTACTAATAAATAGGTTACTGATGGTAAAGGTATTGTGCAGGAAGAAAGACGCATTTTTGTTTTCATAACTATTATTCAATTGTTTGAGACAACTTTGAAGAATTTCCACTTCACAAGGACGCAATACTTAGACTGTTGCAACGAACAACGTGTAAGCATCTTTGAATGCGTACATGCTTTTATCAAACAATTCGGCTAGTTCATTTCGGCTATGTATTACCGTTTTTTTTCTGTATTGAAAACCATAAAATCTTCAGTAAGAAATAATGTTTGCATGCAAATTGGTTTTGAAATATAAAAACAATACTTTTCCTTTGCATACTTCGTTGTTTATATTTGATTTGTTCTGAATAAATATAAAATTGAACATATACAGGGTGTCCCGAAAACATTGACTTTGGTTTTTATTCCTTAAATATTGATCTTAGACATACATAATAAATTACAAAGTTGCGTAAAAAAGGTGCAGAATTTTATGAAATCGATTAAAATTTTCAAGGGAATTAAATTTTTAGAAATACAAAATTTAAATTTTTATACGGCCCCCGTACAAAAAACATTTCCAATGAGTAAAATGGGCCCCATACACTAATAAGGTGATGTACAAAATTTCAGCATTTTATCATAAAATGTCCCAGAGATATGAAAAGACAAAATTGGTGACTTAAATCATTTTTCGATGTATTTACATGGGTTCTCAGAGGGAAAAATCATGTCAGCAGATCGCGCTTCAGGGGTCATACACAAATTACGAAAGAAAACAATGATTACATAAATAAATAATAACTTTGCTATTATTGGTACAAAAGTATCTACACTGTGTAGAAAAAATAATTTTATACAGAGATTACAAAGCTTGTTTAAAATATTTTCCACACATGCCAAAGATCCATTAAAGATAAGAGGCAGATATTATTTGCCTATGATGCATTTCTGCGTTGCGTCATTTGCACTTTTGCTGTAAACATTTACATTTTAATTTGTGATTAATCCCACACCAACTTTGTTTAAACATATCTCTGGGACTTTTTATGATAAAATGCTGAAATTTTGTACATCATCTTATTAGTATATGGGGCACATTTTACTCATTGGAGATGTTTTTGTACGGGGGCCGTATAAAAATTTAAATTTTGTATTTCTTCAAATTTAATCCCCTGAAAAGTGTTATTGATTTCATAAAATTCTGTACCTTTTTTACGCAACTTTGTAATATATTATATATGCCTAAGATCAATATTTAAGGAATAAAAGCCGAGGTCAATGTTTTTGGGACACCCTGTATATTACTTTGATAGCGTAAAAGATGGCAATATTTGGGTAGGAATTCTAACGCGATGTAATTCGAGGAATTTATTGAAAATTGAAACAATCCGCTGTGATTTCTAACTGCAGTATATTTTACCTTTCATAGAAACGAATAAAGTTAAGTAAAAGAATTAGTTTTTAACTTTCAAAAACCGGATTTTTCAAATTTAATTTAAAACTATATTGTATTTTTAAGATTAATTTAAAGCAAAGCACATTAAAATTAGACTTAAATTAAGCGTGCAACGATAAAAAATGAACTTGTATACATTTCAATTTACCCCAGTTTAAAGTCTTTAACTTCTTTTTTCTTAATTTAAAATTTTTGTGTATGTCTATACGTTTCCAAACAAAAAGCTGTTACACTATTTGTTTAGAAATTAATATACATGCTGAACTAATAAGCATGCATGCACCAAATTTGAAATTTTTGATTTTTGAAAAAAAAATATGTCAAATTTGAAAGAAAATATGAAATTAAGCATTTAAGATTTTCTAAAACTATATTTTAGTAAAATATTTTTAAATATTTTAGGCTTAGCGCTTAGAAGCACTAAATAGCTTAACTTTAAGAATAATACTGTTGCTGATGACTTTAGTTAAAAAATAATCTTCTGACAGTGAATTATTATTTATCTTTTGAGTTATGGTATAGCTAAAAAATTATGTGTCTAAAGATCGGCTAAGATATGTATTAATAAAAAAAGTAATATTTTTATATTAATAACATTCAAATATTGAAGTGCAAAAAATTTCTTTTAAAAATATAAAAACCCTGCTTCTTTATTATTGGAGTTGTTAAAATCTGTGTGTGTGTGTGTGAATTAACGAATTATACTCATATTGGTTGTCCACATATTAGTAAGAAATAAGGAAATATTTCCGTGTTTTTATTATTTCGGGATTTAATTTAAAAATGCTGCCAACATTTTGTATTCCTTTGAAATGATAAATTTGCTAAAGAGCATCACTTTACAAAAATTTCCGCGATAAAAAAATATTAGCAATACAAATAAATTATTAATTTTAATTAATAATTTAACAATAAAAATAAAAGATTGAAATGTTTAAGTATAAAAAAAAATATAATGTGGGCAGCACATGACTTCCTTACATAATTCAATGACTTTGCTTCTCTCACAGAGGGGGAAAAAAAAGCCCACGCACAATGATTTTGTCATTGAATTAACAACACGTAAATTCAGATTGGGAGCTTTTGGCAATTTATGAAGCCAATCAGAGTGACTTTTTCATACTCAGGTGCAAAATCTTCATCAAAAAGCAATTAACTGTCACTGAATATCTCGTGAAATAAATGACCATTGGCGAATTCTTGGGCGACTAATTACAAAATTAGTACACAAAATATCTTCTGCCATGAATGGAATAAACTAGATCCAAGACAATGATGTTAGCAGATTATGTTGTATAATATTGCATGTAAAAAGTGAATATACACTGCTGGCCATCCAAAATGCAACACCATGAAAGACAAGAGATATCAAAGCCAAATTTATTGGACAAAGAACATAAAGTAAAAGGATGAATTGATTGAAAATACAGCCCCGTTCGACTTGCGGAACATGAAGAAATCAGTATTTTGTGCAGCCGCCATGGCTGACAATAACTTCTGCTACGCGCCTCGGCATTGAAAGAAAGAGACTTTGAATGTGTTCTTGGGGTATGTCAGTCCATACTGCTTCCACACGTTGCCAAACTTCATCTGTCGTAGCCGCTGGTGGTGTTTACTGGGCCAGTCGTTTGCCAATCATCGACCAGAAGTTTTCAATGGGCGACAGATCTGGAGAACGGGCGGGCCAAGGAAGCAGTGAAACTTGGTGGGCATTGAAGAAATGCTGAACGATATGTGCCACGTGTGGTCACGCATTGTCCTGTTGAAACTTGGCAGCAGGCAAGCCTTGAAAGTAAGGTAAGACAACAGGCTCCAAAACTTCAGAAATGTAGTGGTGGCTGTTGAATGTATCGGCAATGCCTATTAGGGGGGTGCGGGAGTAAAATCCAATGCCACCCCAAACCATAACGCCAGGTGAAGGACCGGTATGGCGATGCATAATGCAAGAGTTATGCACTCTCTCGCCACGGTGCCGCCAAACCCGGATACGACCATCGTCGTGTTGTAGACAGAATCGTGATTCGTCTGAAAACACAATGCCGTGCCATTCGTTTGTCCATGTCCGGTGTTCAACGCACCATTGCAGCCGCATACGCCTATAGTCTGGAGTCAAAGGTAATCGCAGCAATGAACGCCTTGCTGAAATTGTCCGTTGCTGCAGACGACGTCGAATGGTATGTGCTGACACAGATTGCTGTGAAACAGACCTTAATTCTTGCGCTAGGGTTGTTGATGTTGCAGTACGATCCATCATTGCCATGGGCACAATATGCCTGTCCTCACGTTCGGTGGTGCGACGAGGCTGGTGCAATCGTTCCTGTCGGTTGGTCCGTCCCTCCTGCACCCACTGATTCCATATTCGCATCACTGTGGCTTGATTTCGTCCAACACGAGCACCGATTTCTCGGAAGGGTAATCCGCAATCTCTATAAGCCACAATTCTTCCTCTGTCAAACTCAGAAACTTGCTGAAATGACTGCCGTATTCTTCGACGAGGCATACTGAAGCTTCCCACACAAAAATACAGGGTGAAAACAACATTCCTGTACTTCTAAACATCCTTCTCTTCTCTCCTTATATAGCTCTTGTAGGTGGCGCACATGATTTGCATATGAGCTGAAATTCTAATCATTTGTATTCCCTATCGAGGTCTACGTATGGTGAAAATTTCATGCTTATTGGATGCTTCCTTTATGGTGTTGCATTTTGGATGGCCAGCAGTGTATGTGAGCTTTTTACAATATCTTTAATTTTCTGTAATTTTTTGCATAAATTTATTTTAAAAATTATATCTCGAGAGAGTATCTCGAGAATGATTCATGCTAGCGGTCAAAAATTGGTGTTATCCTTTTTCCAATTAAAAATTACGTCGAAAATGATTATTTATTTATCATTATTGAAGTTCCTGATTTTTATGATTTTTAAAAATCCGTCCGAAAATTAGGGAGAAGATTTTCCAGACATTTCATCTTGTTTAAAATCAATAGAGTTCCAGTATTCACCGTATGTAATAATTATTTTAAATTATTTTCTAAACGCTTTTTTTTGTGAGATATCGCGTCCACACACACACACACACACACACACACATTTCAGATATCTCTATGATAAAAAACTTTCGACTCAAATTCAGGAAAGCTGAAAACGTTATTTTCCGTCGAAAACACGAATTTAAATTTTCGACTCCGTCACAATACCTACCCTATACATTTCATTATGCATATAGATAAAGTTATAACTAATGAAATATATACATACATTAAAATCAAAAATATTCCACATATATCTAAAGCTCTCTCTCTCTCACTCTCTGTGTGTATATATATATATATATATATATATATATACAGTATTGTGGCAATTAATTGAGAAATGTCATTTTTTTCGTTTTATCACACGTAAGCTTAAGAAGAAGCACTCCAAATTAGCTCAGAGTTCAAATTGCAGTTATTATCAAAGTAGCAGGTATTCGTACGCACCTAGTAAGTAGCAGGTGTTCAAATTCCTCCGCCAGGTGGCAGGTGTTCCGCAATGGTAGTTTCTCAGTTGTTGCGGGGCTCATTAGCGTCATGGATATCAACGCGGAAACACGTGCTAAAGTGATTGCGCTTAGAGAACACACTTCTAAGACGTTCGAGGAAATAGGTAAAATATGTGGAGTGAGTACAGCAAGTGTCGGGAGGATCTGGAAACGGTTTCAGGAAACAGGAAATGCTGGAACCAACCGCTCTGGAAGATGCGGCCGAAAAAGATCAACTTCGACTCGTGACGACAAAACTTTACATCGAATGAGTGTTAAAAATCCTCGATTAACCAGTTTTTACCTGTCTAAGTCCATGGTGGCAGCTGGTGTTGATATTGCACCTTCAACAGTGCGATACAGGCTGTTAGAACGCGGACGGAGAGCACATCGACCGTACAAGAAGCAGCTTCTGACGCTTCCCATGAAGAAAAAAAGGTTGGAATGGACACGGCAATACAAAATATGGACTGGGAGAAAGTTCTCTTTTCTGACGAAACACATTTTGTGGTTTAGGGATTTAGATCTATGTTCGTGAGAAGGAGCCAAGGAAAACCTCTCAATCAGCACCACATCAATCAAGCATCCGCCCAAAAAGATGTTTTGGGGTTGTTTCAGCATTTTGGGGACAGAATCTCTTGTTCCCGTAGAGGGAATGATGAACAGTGCCAGTTACGAAGTCATATTGACCCGAAAAGTGCTTCCAACCATGGCTAAACTGTGGCCGAACGGAGATTGCGTTTTCCAACAAGACAGCGCGCCATGTCACACTTCGAAGCGAATCAAAAATTTCTGCTCAAAAAAAATATTACCGTACTGGATTGGCCCGGGAATTCACCAGACTTGAATCCCATAGAAAATTTGTGGGCTATTGTCAAAAAACGGCTTCACAAATTTGTCTCTACGACGATGGACAAGCTAATTTCGGCCGTTATTGACATATGGTTCAGAGACGTTGAAATTAAAACTACATGTGCTAGTCTAGTACATTCCATGCCGAAACGTGTCTATGATGTTATAAAGTCTCGGAGAGGTCATATCACTTATTAGTTTTAAATGTATCCTAGAAAACTTGAATAAAACTGAATTTTATAAAAAAAACTGCATTTCTCAATTAATTGCCACAATACTGTATATATATATATATATATATATACACATATAAAATACTGGTGGTAATAATTAAAATTAAAATGTTGATTCAATAGCAAAAACCTGGTATAAAATAGTATAGTTATATGTAGATAGCTTTCAACAAATAACAATTTGTTATGACTATGTGATAAATATAATAAGATATTGAATTTATGTACTTTTTCTATATTGTAGCATGTAGCACGAGAAAGTAAATACAAATATTTTTTCACTATCAAACCACTACACAAGGCAAAGATTTTCTGTTTGAGCAAATACCCTAAAAAGCTGCATACTAGCGCAAAAACAAAATTTTCACTGCCGGAGGAAAAAAAGTTGTTTGCAACGATTTCGACTCTAATGTTGACGAACCAGTCTCGAAACCGTCACAGGACAAAAGGGAATGAAAATAAACCATCTCAACTTCACCGTTATTTTTATTTGATTTAACAACGGGTTCTTTACCGTTCTCTCCTGTTTAATTCTATATACTTATTCACAGTTTCTTCAAGTGTGTGTGTGTGTGTGTGTGTGTGTGTGTGTGTGGGGGGGGGGGGTGATGGTGGTTATGAAATATGATTTTGAGACGTATGTTATCAGACATGATTAATATGGGTAATTTATAGCCTTGGTTTATTCGAAAAATTGCGGGTTTGATATAAATTCTGAGAGAAGCAATTTGCAAACTTTTTCGCATAGGTAGGTGTTACTTTTTGTGTATGTTCTTGCATTCAGGGGATTTTATTTTCTGCTGAAATAAAAGTACATTTCAACGAGGTATCGTTACTTTCTGAATCAGACTAATTGTATAAATAATCTCGCTACAGTCTTTCTTAAACCTTTTTCAGTCTTTCTACCTCCACATATAAATTCCCGCTATCACCATAACCAGAAAATTGTTGCTTCCAATATATTTGCACATCGTGCTTTGAACGTTTGTACTACTGCGGATTTGCTCAATTCTGAGATTAATTTTTTAAAAGCTGTTACTGTCGATCGTGGTTTCTCTCCCAGCATTGTTGATAGTGTTATTAAATTTTTTTTTCTAAACCTTCCTCTAAACTTGCTTCTGAAAAAGATTTCAATAACTTTATAATTTTACCAATTTTTCCAAACATCAGTCATCAGATTGCTAAAATCCTTAAAAAATTCAAATTCAATATTGCGTTTAAACCTTCTAATAGACTCAGATTTTCTAATCTTAAAGGTCTTATAGAAATTTCTAATAATTGAGGCTTTTACAGTATGTCTTGCCAGCCAGTGTGGTCTTTCTTATATAAGTCAAACTAAATGTACTTTAAAATTTCGTATTAAGGAAGAAAACTACGTCAAAAAACAGGAATTTGATAAATCTTCAATTGCTTAACATTGCTATCATTTTGACCACCGATTTTCTTTTCTTCGGCAAGGATCATACAAAAATGCACTTCGATCTATGATCTTGACTTCTTTGAAGCCTTCCATATCCAGAAAAATTCAGTTAATGATTTGTCCAGTACTTCAGTTTGTGTGCCGTCTGATGGAATGTTCTACAACCTCCCCCTCCTCTTTGTTTCTATTTTTTAGCCTTTGGGGCTCTTATGTGTTATTTTAACTTATTTTTCGTCTAGTTGAGCCTCATTTATTCCTGTTCTGACTGGACTCGTCTTGTCGGATATTCCTGTTATGTGTTGGCGTACACCAATCTTGAGTGTTACTCCTCGCTTCGAATTGGCTGGACTGTTCTTCATGCGGCTGTCTGAATGGTTCTTTCAGGTGAACTCTTAATCCAGGTTTTAGATATATAAACCCCTCTTTCTCTTCTATTTGAGCCCATTTTGTCGATTTGATTTCGGGTTTGTTGGTTCTCTTGCCTTGACAAGGGGATCCAACGAATCTTTGAAACAGCTGTATGCTGTATTATTATCTTATTTGTGCTTAAATACATTAATTAAAGTTCTGAATCACATAACATTTATATACTGCTCGAAAATGTACCCGACGTTGCCTGGGATTTAAGATAAGTGCACCCAAACAATAGGTCTAATTTTATTTTATTTTGTTATAAGCTAGCGTATTGTTAAAACGTTTTACGGTGTAGTTTTTAACAGACCATCTAAAACACTGGACAACGCCAAAACATTCTAAAAAATGTACTCGGCGATGCCCGGGATTTAAGATGCAAAACTGATTACAATCACTTCGGAACTCACAGAGAATTCATGAAAACCATATAAAGCTTTAACAATACTCCCGCTTACAATAGTACATACATAAAAAAGAGAAAAATAAACCGCTGCTCCGATGGTGTTAAGATAGAAACTGTAAGTAGTAACTGTTCATATTTCTATTGCATCGAATATTTATTACATTTTCATTAGTTATAGTGCCAGTTTGAAATCATGATGGCTATCCTAGTAGCATGCCAATATTGGCACTCAAAATTGGGCTAGCATTGGATGTACACATTTTACTAATGTTGATGTTTACCAATGATGATGTTTTGGCTATATCTTGGCAGTCAATAAAGGCATAACTAATATTTGGCCGGTATTGGCAGCCAATATTAGTGTGCCAAAATATAACCAAAGTTTAGACAATATATGCTGGACTGTATGCATTAACTTTTTTAATGTGATTTATTAGAGTATATACAGACTACATACACTATTTACAACTTATTTACAATTGATGCAAATAATTAAAGATATCTGAGGTCCCATTATATTATCCAGGCTTCAGTGCTGGATGGTATGACCTCTCTTATCAATATCAAAAATATAACTGATTAATTCTTGGCGCGGTAGGCGCAAAACACACCCGCCAAGAACGAGTTCGACGCCAAGGCCGATTTGCGCGCGGACATATGCTAAATAGAGCTTAAATAAAATATTACATAATAAAAGAAGATATTTTGTGTGTCTGTAGTGAGAGATCTAAGCTTCGAATAGAGACGAAATTTGGTCCAGAGGTACTTTAAGACCCGGGACAAAACGGCTAGGCGAGATTAGAAAAAAAAATTGAATTAGGTTTTTAGTATTTCTTTATGTTAAAGCACGATTTTGAGCGATATTCATACAAATCGGTTCCCTAGGAATCGAAAATATTATCACAGACTTTCTATCTTGACATAATCGGAAAGAAGGAAAACCGTTCTTTCTAACCATCTATGAACTGAATTTGTGGAACAATTCTTTGCTATTTATTTCTTTCTTTATTTATTTTCAAATACATCGCAATTTACTTTTTTTAGGTTATCTGATACTTATCTTGCCGTATCGGAAAAAAGAGGATTGAAGCGGTTCTATAGTTCGACAAAAATGTGTGTGTATATCTTTGCATTTTAACAAAAAAAGTTAACTAAAATATTATTTGATTATTTGTGAATTTTCAAGCAAACGCATAAAAATTGAAATTGTAGCAGATACTTTTAACGAAGTTAGTCTAATTTTGCACCCCTTCCCCGTGGACATTTGTGAGCATGCCGGTCAAATGGTTGTTTGAGAAACACATGCCTTGAAACTAAAGGATTTGAATTGAAAGAAAAGTGGGAATGATTTTGATTCAAAACAGGGTATTTGGAATTGAGGGTTGTTATCTGTATCATCTAAATAACCAGTGCTTTGACAAATAGGTGCACGCCAATACACATGCGTTAAAAAAAATAGAAGAATCTAGAATGAAACAAAGGAAGGGAATGATTTTGGTTCAATTCAGACAATTTGCAATATGAGTAGTGTTATTTGTACGTAGACTAGTATTTAAGTTTTTAGAAAATAATATATAAAACAATTTTGTATAGAAATAAATCGTTTTATTGTTTTTCAAAATATTCGCCTTTAGCAACAAATCATTTTTTTCATTCGAATAATACAATTTTCAAAACAGTTATGTCATTCAGAAGTTGGACAGAAGCGTGTGATTTGTAAGCTGCTTCTACTGGGCTGTTAAATTGTTGACTACACATTTTATTTTCCACTAGCCGCCATCGGCGACCAGCCTGTTCGCTACCCTTGAAAATTCTGACCGTGGCAAACTAGCTGGCGCCATAACTCCGTGGAGTTAACAAAGTTTGTTTTAGTTTAATGACGTTAAAACTAATAATGAAATTTTAAGATGAAAAATAATGTTCTAGGAGGGTGGGGGGTTCTTAAAAATTGATTTGTAAAGTGATTTTATTCTAATGTTTATGAACTGTGAGATTCTGAGGATTTCTATATCTGTAACCCTAGGAAAGGGATCCGTTTGATGTGTACTCACGACGCAACCTCGTCAGAACCGTGACGTCATAACCTCGCCCACCTCCTCTTCACACTAGAAACATCGTGCGCCTGCGCACGCATGGGGGTGAAAAATCCATCTCTTCTTTCACGGTTTGGCCGAGAAATTGAAAATCATTACTTCCTTGAAATCCGGATCGTGCGGCTACTTTTTCTTATTTCTTGACCAGATTGGGCTTGTAAGAAGACCTGATCTTTGAGCTTTCTAAAAATGTAAATTATTAGTCGAAATAGTAGGTACTTTTCCAGACGCGAGGATTTAAAAAAGAATGTTCGTTTTTTTGAACCGAAAGTGACTTTTGTTTTAAAATCTTTAAAAAATATTAGAATTTGTTCCTGAGATTTGAAATTGATATATTTTTACTCGCAATTGTCTGCTCTTTCCGGTCGTGTGATTTGTTTTTTTCTACGATGTCTGGAAGGTGGAGGAAAAAGGGGAAAAACGGTCAAAATCGCATAAAACATTAAATAACAAAAACAATAATTCAAATTTTAAAAATCGGTTTTCACGTGTCACCTTCTCCCCCCTCCCGGGTCTCTGACTGCCAAAGCGTGGTCGCTGAACCTGTAGTGTATAAGACACACAGACAGACACACACACAGACATTACCTTTTATTATATAGATTGAAATTTTAAATTAAAAGTAATTTATTTCGAAAATAATAATTTAGTCCAATAAAATGGATGGTTTGTTTCAGTTTAATGACGTACATTCATTATTTGGCAGGCACAAATATCGAATGTTCCATTCTCAGAACTAAGGCTCCTCTATATACGAGCTGACTCATCAAGCATATTGAAGCCCACCGTAGCTGGAAACGCAATCCATTAGCATTAGCTCTATTCGTATTTCCACTTTAGGAAGTATTATTGAAATAATTATGGATGGTTGTTTTGCACCGAACTGCTCTAATCATTTTAGAAATGATTTTAGGCTATTTCGTTTCTCTAGAAACGAAGAAAGAAGAAAACAATGGCTAATAAATAATCGGCGCGGTAATTGGATACCCGGGACTGGAGCATACTTATGCGAGGTAAGTTCTACAATATTCTAATTGAAACTTCTTTTTTATATAAATTATTTATTTTAAACACTTATTTTATAATTTCTGTAACTGTAATATGAATTATTAATAATTTTTAGTCGTTATAGTTTTATCTTAGGACACTTGGTTTGTAATGTAAACATCACTTTGAATGTATTATACTGTCTTCCAAACCTAGAAGAAAATAGCTTCAAATTACATATATATATATAATTTGAAGCTATATATATATATTAAAGATTTATTGCTGTTACACCAACATCTTTCAAGTTTTATACACTTTGTTGTATTTTTAGATCATAATGAAAATCACAGAATTGGTGAATCCTACTATCAACAAACTGTCGCCAAGTGGAAAACTTGCCATTTTATAGTAATTATGCAAACATAAGCTAAAATGGTAAATAAATCGAAATATGTTTATCATAATAGCTACTTAATGAACAACTATTGTTTGAAAATCTTTGATGAAAAAAAGCCGAGCTCAGTAGGGTTATTAATAGTATTTTCCTCTTTAAATACAAAGTAGTTAACAAACTTTCAAATATGTGAGGCAAACATTCATATATGCTATTAAAAAAACCTTTTATGATAAACGTATTTCGATTTATTTACCATTTTAGCTTATGTTTGCATAACTACTATAACATGGCAAGTTTTCCACTTGGCGACAGTTTGTTGATAGTAGAATTCACCAATTCTGTGATTCATTATGATCTAAAAATACAACAAAGTGTATAAAACTTGAAAGATATTGGTGTAATAGTAATAAATCTTTAATATATATATGTATAATTTGAAGCTATTTACTTCTAGGTTTTGAAGACAGTATAATGCATTCAAGGTGATGTTTACATTACAAACCAAGTGTCCTAAGATAAGACTATAACAAGTAAAAATTATTAATAATCCATATTACAGTTACAGAAATTATAAAATAAGTGTTTAAAATAAATACTTTATATAAAAAAAGAAGTTTCAATTAGAATATTGTAGAACTTGCCTCGCACAAGTATGCTCCATTACCGGGTATCCAATTATCGCGCCGACTATTTATTAGCCATTGTTTTCTTCTTTTTTCGTTTCTATGAAAGCGAAATAACCCAAATCCCTTTCTAGAATGACTAGAGCAGTTTGGTACAGAACAACCACCCATAATTATTTCAATAATATATAATAAAGTGAAAATGCGAATAGAGCTAATGCTAATGGATGGCTCTTCCAGCTATTGTGGGCTTCAATATGCTTGATAAGTCAGCCTGTAGTAGAGGAGCTCTACTCAGAACCGTGACGTCACAACCTCACCGTCCCTCCGCCATAGAAACACCGTGCGTCTGTGCGCGCATGTGGGTGAAAAATCGATCCCTTCTTTTGCGGTTTGGGAAAGAAATTGAAAATCATTACTTCATTAAAATCGGAATCCTGCAGCTACTTTTTCATATTTCTTGACCAGATTGGTCTTGTAAGAAAGTCTGATCTTTGAGCTTTCTAAAAATGTAAATTATTAGTCGAAATTGTCGGTACTTATCTCGACGCGAGGATTTAAAAACGAAAGTTCGTGTTTTTGAGCCAAAAGTGACTTTTGATTTAAAATCTTTAAAGCATATTAGAATTTGTCCTTGAGATTTGAAATTGATATCTTTTTACTCGCAATTGTCTACTCTTTCCGGTCGTGTGATTTGCTTTTTTCTATGACGTCTGGATAGTGGAGAAGAAAAGGGAAAAATGGGAAAAAATGGTCGAAATCGCATAAAACATTACCTAAACATTTCTAAAAATGTAAATTATTAGTCGAAATTGTCGGTACTTTTCCCGACGCGAGGATTTAAAAACGAAAGTTCGTTTATTTGAGCCGAAAGTGACTTTTGTTTTAAAATCTTTAAAAGTATTAAAATTTATCCCTGAAATTTGAAATTGATGTATTTTTATCGCAAATGTCTGCTATTTCCGATCGTGTGATTTGTTTTTTCCTACGACGTCCGGATGGTGGAGAAAAAAGGGGAAGAAGCGGTCGAAATCGCATAAAACATTAAATAACAAAAAAAAAAAAAATTCAAATTTAAAAATCGGTTTTCACGTGTCACCCTCCCACCCCCGGGCCTCCGACTTGCAAATTTCGTAGCTCTGCGACCCGCGTGTATAAGACAGACACACAGATTTTCTTTTTATTTATTTTATCTCCATGGAAACACCGTGACGACCCCTCCATTTCTGCGCGCGCATGTCGGTGAAAAATCGGAACTTCGCCAAGAATTCGTCGAGAAATTTAAAATCATTACTTTTTTGAAATCAGGATCGGGCTGTTATTTATAATTATTTTTTGACCACATTGGACTTGTAAGAATGCCTGATGTTTGAGCTTTCTAAAAATGTAAATTATTAGTCGAAATTGTCGGTACTTCTTACGATGCGAGAATTTAAATGCGAAAGTTCGTTTTTTTGAGACGAAAGTGACTTTTGCTTTAAAATCTTTAAAAAATATTAGAATTTGTCTCTGAGATTTGAAATTGATATATTTTTACTTGCAATTGCCTGCTTTTTTCGGTCGTGTGATTTGTTTTTATTTACGACGTCTGGATAGTGGAGAAAAAAGGGGGAAAAAACGGTCGAAATCGCATAAAACATTAAATAACAAGAAAAATAATTCAAATTTTAAAAATCTGTTTTCACTTGTCCCCTTCCCTCCCCTCCCGGGTCCCCGATTGCCAAATTTCGTAGTGTATAAGACAGACAGACAGACAGACACGCACACACACACCACACACACACACACACACACACACACATTGCATTTTATTATATAGATTGTTGGGAACAAGAAAAAATCATTGGGTACTAAATCAGGCCAATAAGGAAAATGACTCCTGAAATAACTTTTTTCATGCTTCAAATCATTGATAGTTTGAAATGCAGTGTGTGAGCTTGCATTGTCATGATGAAGAATAATGCGGCGTTTCATATTATTTTTCGATGATTTGAGAAACTATTTCAGATAAATAAATTGTCGTATACCAAACATCATTTACTGGTCTACTATCCTCCAAAGCAACGGTTGCAACATGGCCGGATTTACCAAAAAGTGAAACAATTTTCTGTGAAACACTTCGTGCACGAATAACTTTTGTAGGATTTGGTTCATTTTGAAACACGCAAACAGTTGGTTGTTGTTTCGTGTCGGATTCATATGAATAAATCCATGTTTCATCACCTGTTACAATGCCAAATGCATGTTTTGAGAGACTAGAGTTCAATCTTTTGAGATTTTCCTTGTCCTATTTGACACGAGTATCCTTCTGAGCTTGAGTTAAATTGTGTGGAATCTAATGTGCATGTATTTTTTGGATTTTTAAATGATAATGTAAATTTGAATGTATTTAGAAGTCTCAGACGTGATTCAGACGCATTCGTTCAATACTTTTTTACAACTAATAAAAACCAAAAACTTTTCCTCTCCACCCCAACTTCTTTATAAACTTCAAAACAACAGGTATAGTGTGTCCTTCTTTTAAACATTTCACGACAGACTGAGAGTACAATGAAAATATTGGTATCAATGCTTTTAGAATTTATTGAACTACAAAACTATTTTAAAATTTGACAAGAAAGATCAATCATGCTTAAAGCATTGATTATGAAACACTTTCCAACTTCAATGCAATTTTATTTAAACAAGTCTAAAATGCAATACATTCCTCGGTAATATTTTGAAACTTATCACAATACTGCATTAATTTATTATATTTGAAAACTTAAACCTTCATCGAAAAAAATGAACTTCATTTAAATGACGGCATTGAAATATAAATTGCCTGGTTTAAACATCTCTAAAATGTTATACATTCCTCGGTAATAGTTTTAGAATTATCATAATACTACGATAATTTATTATATTTGAAAACTTCATCGAAAACAACTGAAATTAATTCAAATGACGTCATAGAAAAAATAACACGCCTGGATCTCTCTATAAAAACAGCATTTCATTCATAACTTTCTCACATTCATTTCATTCATCACAATACTATAATAATTTATTTTATTCAAACATTTTATTTAAGACCATGGAGCTACAAATAATTAAACTCTATGCTTAAAACTTCATCGAGAAAAATCGTCCTTCTCTTTATAAAATCAATTAATATTTCATTCATATCAGCCATGCAGACTCCATGGACTAAATTATTTTGTGTTAAAAAAATACAGGAATTCTAATACAACTCATTCTACATATTTTGCTGTTTATATTTTACATAGGTGAAAAATAGGCTTAGTTGTAGAAATAATCAAATTTAGATGAGCATTTAAACTCAAATATATTGTCATTGCGTTGTTTCAGTATGTAGATGCACAGAATTTAAGCAAAAATAAAGTAGTTTTAGGACGGATACAACACTCAATATGAATTAAAAAGAACTTAAAAAAATCACGATTTTGAAACAAGATGGATGCCATATATCATTTTGAAGTGGGTCATGTGATCGTTTCATATCATGGTCACGTGATCGTTTCATATAAGATGTGTAATTATTATTTTAATTTTTATTTAAAAAACTGCTGAATATATTTCGCTGAATTTTTTTTATATATTTTATGGAACAATTTGAATATTACCTGAAATTTTCGAAGCAATTTGTGAATTTTAAATCCGCTTAAAAAATGTTTGAAAAATTAGGTCCCATGGGGCTCAATGTATTTCATTTTTTCAACCCGGGTTCAATCCAAAACTAATTGGGTGATATTATTCATTTATATTCCATAGGTCCTACAGACCGTCTGAACAACATACTAAAATTTCATTTTGATTAAGTCATTTTTACGGCAGTTATCGTGCTAACGGACAGACAGACAGACAGACAGACAGAATGAACAAAGTCATAAACACTTTTCAACTTTGTTGTAAAGTGTTAAAAATCAAACATTAATTTAAAATTTAAAAAGTGTACTGTCCTCTTCTGTAGGTAGTGCAGTTCGACATTATGTTTATCTCACCGCCATCTTGATCTTTAAGAATTCTACTTAATTACTTTGTTTTAACACTGTGAATTCCAAACCTATATTCGCAAATCTGTGCCTGGGGTCAAAAATGTTTTTCTCTTATTTGAAATCTGCGATGTCTTGGGATATGTATAGTGCTAATTTCATTAAAAAGTTAATAATACTTTGCATAAGATAGCACATAATACAAAAATGAGGGTGTCAACCGAAACCAGCTCCAATAACCAACTTTGTTCGTTAGCACTAACAACAAGTGCGACCGACATTTGATACAGCAAGACTGGTATCTGCGTATAAAACAGCATAAAATACACAAAATATGAGTGTCAACTGGTTTTGTAGGGAAAAAGGTTTCAAAGGCTGTTGTGAGTGTAGGCCGCGTTTCTTGTTGGTTCTGACTAAGACGGCTTTTTTTTTTTTGCCTGCGAAACCAGTTGACATCTTTATTTTTTGTATTTTATGCTGTTTTATTTGAAACATTATTAATTTTTTATTTTTGAATTGCTTATGAGTTTTAGTCGTACTAATGTTAATCACTCAATATAATTGTTTAACCTGTCTAACATGTTTTTGTCTTTCCAGATTCCCCAGAAGTCTCTCTTCCCCCCCCCGTGACTTAGAAGGTGAATCTTTACACAATTATAGTATGGACTACGATACAAAACCTAACTGAGCCATAATTTCGATTTATCACCCCCCGGGGCGACGGAGAAAATGTTTTGTTTTACCTTTTAGAGCAACCAGAAGATTCTATGTGACCCAGAAAGCTGAATCTTTGCACACTCGATATTTGGATAGAACCTAACGTAATCCGAATTTAGATCCCCGCCCTCTCGTGCGGAGATTATAGAGACCCTTCAAGCACAAGGTTGCATCTTAGCGCATACACTATATGGCCAAAAGTATCCGGACACCCTCTATTGAAGTGGATGTGGCTATGTGCGTTATAAAATGAGATAAACGTGAGCACCACAGCCTCGGACGGTCATAAACGTGTGTTTGAAGGACAATGAGTAAATCGGTAAAGCTGAGTGAGTTTGTATGTGGCATGATAATTGGATGCCATTGTTGCAGCAATTCGGGTTATGACATTTCGTCTAGGGTGCAGGTGCCAAGATCAACTGTAAGTGATGTCATTGTTAAATGGACACGTCTGGGATCTACAACTGCAGGAAAACGAAGTGGTAGGCTGCAAAAACTGACAGATCGCAGCCGTCGAACCCTGAAGAGGGTGGTGCTGAATAATCGCAAGATTGCGGTCGTAGAGGTCACAGGTAGTTCCAAAATGCATCTGGTGTAGTCTATAGTACCAGGATTGTTCGTCGGGACCTGAAAAATAGGTTTCCACGGTCGTGCAGCCGCTCACAAGCCTAATATCAGCACGGTCAATGCGAAACGTCGGTTACAGTGGTGGAAAGCTCACCACCACTGGACTGCGGAGCAGTGGAAATAAGTACTTTGGAGGGATGAATCCCGCTACACTGTCTGGCAATCCGATGGATGTGTCTGGGTTTGACGGATGCCAGGTGAACGCTTCATGCTCGAGTGTATTGTGCCAACTGTAAAGTTTGGTGGCGTCGTCGTCATGGCTTGGGGCTGTTTCTCGTGGTTCGGCTTGGGCCCCTTAGTTCCTGTGGCGGGAAACATGAACGCTGCAATGTATGTTGACATTCTTGACAACTCTGCACTTCCAACACTCTGGCAATAGTTCAGGGGAAGGATCGTTTCTATATCAAGAGTATAACTGTTTTGTCTTTATAGCGAAGGCTGTGCGGACGTAGTTTGTAGAAATGGGTGTTGAAAAATTAGACTGGCTTTCACAGAGTCCCGATCTGATTCCCATTGAAAACCTCTGGGATGAATTGGAACGCAGCATACGCGACAGGCCAAATCGTCCATCTTCTGTGGCCGGACTCACTGCAGCCCTCATCGCCATATGGAAGGCAATTCCTGCTGAAATATTTCAAAAGCTGGTAGAAAGTCTCCCCAGAAGAGTGCAGGCTGTGATTGATGTAAAAGGTGGCCCAACGTTCTATTAATATGCGCAATATGCTTCTCTGATTCCACAACGGTAAGTGTCCGGGTACTTTTGGGCATATAATGTAGTATCGAACACTGGATCAAACCTAATGGAGCCGAATTTTCAATTTTTTCACCGAGTGAACAAAATAAAGGGGGGGGGGGGATGTAAAGTCTATCAGAATTTTTTCGATGTCTCCACCGATGAAACCTTATGGAAATTGCATGAAAATACTATAAATAGTTAAATAAGATGAATGAATAGTGTCTGGCAAGGTTTTGAGGGATTCACTTCAAATGTGGACGGAAATATAATTGTTTTAATAGTTTAATGAATTGGTGGTATGAATTCTGGCTGAAACACGAATTCTTTACAAATAGACACATTTACCCTGCAGGTTACATGCAGTAGATAATTGAGGTCTGAAATCACGAAGCGTATAATTTTTTCAGAGCACTACGATTCATGAATGTCGTTAAAACGGCCAATAAGGAAGATATCGTGTATAAAAAGCAGACCAATGATGAGGTCATAATTGGAAGTTGTACAATGAAAGAACCCGCTTGCAAAGGACGTTTCTAAAAATTTACCTATTGCACCCTATTGCGGATAACAGCATTCATGAAACAGTTTATCTCTTATTAGGCGTTAGCATGGAATAACCGATATGTGCAATGGAAACAAGAAACTTGCTATATGAAACAATTTTGCGAACTTAAAAGGGAATTAACCGAATTTCTCCCAAAATTAGTTTAGGCTACATGAACTGCAAAGGTCAAGTTAACATTTATAGAACCCTCACATATAGGGCTGTTTTCGCTCTTTCGTTACGTTAAGCAGCTTGTGAAAATACCTCTATGTCGTAAGCGCGTAAACGTCAGCAGTATGAACAACTGAGCAAGTTTAAAATAGGCCTCATCATAGGCTTAATAGAAGCTGGATGATCATGCAGGCGTATCAGCTGCCGTTTACATGAGACGGATGCTGCTATAAGACGATCAGCAGTGAATCCAGTCAACACTTCTTAAACTTCATATGTCCCCCGAGACAAGATTCTTGGAGGTGTTGATCCAGGAGGGAACATGTAACCGCCACGATTGATTCATAAATGGATTAAGAGTTTCTTTTGTACAGCTTTGATCAAAAGTATTAGGCACCCTACTGAAATCAATTTATTTTAAACTACTAATGTGTTGGGATAAAATAAAAATGCAGAGATTCAAAATAATCATTTTTTATTGAAACTTATCAATATTTGGTTGAACCTCCTTTCGCCTTTATGACGACATTAACTCTTTTAGGCATATAACATACTAACCTACTGTATTCCTCTCTCTGTATCTTCTTCCATTCCTCTTGCAATATGAATTTTAAGGTTGTTTTTGAAGTAATGGAATGCTTCCTGATCTTGCGTTTGAGAAAAGCCCACAACTGTTCAATGGGGTTGAGGTCTGGAGACTGGAGGAGAATGTAAACGATGTGCACCATTTTCACTGAACCACATCATAGTCACAGCAGATGTGTGACAAGTTGCATTGTCTTGTTGGAGTCTGACCCCATCCATGTTTGAATAGCCGAAAATTCGTGAAAAAGATGCTTGCAGTGTTGTTTCTAGTACATTTATGTACGTCAGAGAATTCATTCGTCCCTCATAGATGTACATTTCGCCCCCCCCCCCCGTCGGCTGCCAAGCATCCCCAAATCATCATGGTGCCACTACCATGTTTCATAGTGGGCACTATGCACTTTTCCTTATATTCCTCACCCACACGTCTCCTCACATAAGACACACCAGGTGTTCCAAATACCTATTGTATTGAAATTATTTTACGAACATCCTAAACAGCTTTACAAAAAAAGTTGCTACATATTGACAATTTCACGCTAGTTTAGAATAAAAGCAAGTGAAATGTAACATACCTGAACGTTTGATTCATCAGACTACATAACTTTCGCCCAATCTTCTTCAGTAAAATGACGGTGTTTAATAGTCCATTCCAACCGTTTCTTTTTGCTTATTTTGGAAATCCATGGCTTCTTCCTGGCCTTGCAGTCTTTCAATCCAGCTTCTATAAGCTGTCTTCTAGTGGTTGGAGCAGAGATTTTTTTTCTTGTTGCCTCTGACAATTCAGCAGCTAATTGAAATGAAGATTTTCTACGATTTGTCAATGCAAATCGCTTCAAAAGTTGGCCATCCCTGGGTGTAGTGAACTTTTTCTCCCACTTCTTCGACGATTTAAATGACTACCAGTATTCTTAAGACGTTTGATAGTGTATTGTACCTCGTATCTCGAACATTTCACTTTTCTGTCAATTTCACATTGGCTATTGCCTTGCTCATATAAAAATTGAATTTTCAACCGTTGTTCGTTGCTAAGCTCCTTAGTTTTCAGAATTTTATACAGACAAGACCTCAACTTTAGATGAGATAAGCAACAATAGCGTGTACGTGTACAAATCAGAACAGCGAATGCAACTGACTGCTTCCACAAAAACCTGGAATTTCCAGTTATCGTCCTGGAAATGTTTTATTGGTTGTCAACTGATATGACGTTTGCATTTTCATTTCAACTTCCAACTACTTGCGCAGTCATAAATAAATGAGGTGATTTTAACTAACACACCTGTAGTTAAAGTAGAAAAATTAGGTATGCCTTATACTTTTGATCAAGGCTGTATCTATGGAATGATTTGGACATCCCGGTGAAACAAGTGCTTGAAATCATTGTCTGACACTAGAGTAGCCATAGTGACATAAATGACGAGTCTGTCGTCCATCCAAAGATACATAGGTTTCTCTATGTAGCATGAAGTATCAAGGCACTGCATTTGGTGACGACTAGCAGAGGCGGGACCTTATTCTAGGTGCTCTTTTAAACGTCTAGCATCGACTGCTCAACATAGGCAACTCCGTCTGTGGTATCGCGTCCGGAGATATTTGGAGCCGTTTAGTGTTCAGCAAGGAATCCAGACTCTCTCATGGCGCAGATAATCACCATTTCTGTGTATAGAGGATGCATAATTATCTGTCAAACCCGACTTCAGAGGTTGAGCGGAACAACACATCTGGGGTTACAGTCTAGAAGCACTTTCCTATATCAACCGTTCTCTCCCCCCAGTTTATTTGCAAGTTACATTGACAGCCCGTCTGTACTTTGACAACATTCTGTAGCCAATTGTATTGGCTATGCTGCCATGACTTTCAAGGGCATCACAAGCATGATAATGCCAGTCCTCATACGGAACGACTCTCTTAACAATAATTCCGTGAGGTTCATTCTCGCTATTGACGAGCGAGATCCCTCCCCATTGCGGAATGTAAACGAACTAGCTTAGCAATTACAAAATATCTGGCAAAATATGTTACAAAGCGACATCGAGCTTTTATTTGACTTCATGCTACACTGCCTATTTATTTGTATCGCAGCCACACAGTAGTGCCATTCAGCTGGTTTGCACCAGTTCGGGCAAACGGGTTGTTAAAAATACCTACTAGAAAAACCTTAAAAATACCGAACTAGTTGTTAAAAGTTTCCGTGGAATTCGATGCAAACCTAGGCTTAATTGAATCGTTCTCTAAGCTCTATTTATAGTTGATCCGGAAAAATATATATTGCAAGGAAAATGCAAATTTTTGAATTGAAAATGGCATTAGTTAGCTCTACAATAGAAAGTCCTTTTACGATGAAAATGCAATAACTTATTTATCTTCACATTATTATTGTATGTGCCAAGTAGTAGCTATAGAACACTTTCATCGGAGTATTAGGATTTGTCATATTTTCTGTCGAAGTCTTACACAAAAGTGTACTTTATTTAGTTTTATACTCTTTCGAAAAATGGCATTCCAGTCGAGTGTGAATTGATGAGATCGTTCACTAATATCTTTAAATTCGATAAGAGTATCTGGAAAGGCAAAAAAAAAAAGTAGCGCAGTTGAAACATAGAGGATGCTTTCGTTAAAAATTAAAAATATTTCAAAACTATAATCTATTGATGTCGTCATAAAATGTTATGGCATCATGAGGGGCTTCAGAATGAGATTTAGCACCGTTACCCCCAATTCGTTAATTTGCCACCGTTTAGTATTCAGTTTTAAACCACTAGAACGATATTATCTAAACCAATGATATACGACGATTTCCAAACTGTAACTGTTCTTAACACGTCATATATAAAAGCTTTTATGAATTCATAAAACCCATGCTTTTTGATATTCCTTTTTTCTGTCAACATTAATTAAAATGTTATTGAATAATACAAATCATCTGCTGGTATTAGTTCACTTCACTTTCAAAACTTACCGTCTTATTTTATCATCCCACCGTGGCAGAAAAACGATATTTCTTTCTAACGAATCCAATATTTATTTATGTTGTGCATATTTGTGAATGTTTGATTGGGAAAAATAAACAAAGATCGCCTAATGTATTTTTTAAAAATAAAAATAAACCGTGCTGAAAGGGAATTATGGCCCAAACTTTCCCCCTGACAATCAGCAAAATGTGACAACCTCACTTTAACCGCGAGAGCGATACGTAGAACATTTCGACTCGAGGTGTTAAAAGTTTTATGCTTCTTTCATTTTGCGAAACTTCCTGAATCGGTTGTAAAGAAGTACAGCAAAACGTTCCATGTTTTTATACTGAAGTAAGTTAACAGACTTTTTAAAAAGATAAATATGAATTTCGCTATTAATGGCGCGATCCTTTTCTGTATAGAACTTTTGATATAGAATTGTATTGTTTACATTTGAAACCATGTCATATTATGCGACGATTTTCGGTTTCGCAATTTGATTAATTACTCACCTTCAGTAATTTCTAAACAATGTAAACATATGACAATATTTGTTATCTTAACTATTTAACCCTTTTTACTAGTACAAAAAATGTAGAGATGGGTTTTTGAACGAAAACACATCTAAACGATTTGATCAAAATAGTTGAGAAACCTGGCAGAAATTGTTCCAATATTTTCACTTGAAAAGCTGTAACTGTATTTTATATTCAAATTTTCATTGTTTGATGAATTTTTAACAATATTTTCTACTGCACGAATGTTTAGCATTGTTTGAGTCTGTAAAGTAAAGCATGATTATGCAATACCAAAAATTTGTGTTTGTAAAAAATAAACACATAACAAAAACAAAATCTCCCTCAACACTAAATTGTCTCATAGCAGAAAAATTTTAAGATTATAATTTTCAAGAAAATAGTTGCATACTTTTCAAAACATGCAGAAACAATGTTTGGTTGAGTTTGGGCAAATATATAGTCCCCACAAGTCTATACTTTAATTATGATCCCATTGTACATGGTGTGTACAACTTATACATTAAAAAAACTGTGCTATTTAAAATTATTTAATGAATTTTCTAATTTGATTTGGAAGTGAGGAATTCCTTAGCCAGGTTTCAACACAGGGTTTCATATAATAATTCAGAAGAAAATATAACATATAATTTTCTTAAAATAATAATATAAACAATAAACTCAAGCATTATAGAATTTTACCATCAGAATTTAAAAATCACTGACCATGTTTTTTCTATATAAAATTCTACTTTATTTGATATACAGTCATGTGTATTTAATATATATATTTATAAGTAGTTTAGATGGCAGATTCTGAAGAAATGACAACCAGAGGCATGCTGATTTCCAATGGATGGAAATTTGTCATAAAGTTGACTTGTTGCTTCTTTATTGTAAGTTTCTTATTTTTCAGTATTGTTAAGTAATATGGATATTAAAAATATGATTTTTCATTTTTTAATACTTTTTTAACTATCCTAATAATTACTTTTCAAATAATAATCCACTTATCTGTACCATTCAATCATATCCATAGAGCTATAAAATCCTTTATTTTGTCTAATATGTCCTTTGATGAATTTTATAGATGAAAATTGAAATTGAATAACACCCAATATGCTATATAAAGTGTAGTAATTTTTTTTATTTTATCACATTTAACTTAATACAAATTTTGCTGTAAATTTATTAGTACTTTATTTTCAAATCAAGTAAATGGAAGAGGACATTAAACATTCTAAAAATAAAAATTAATTAATTTCTGTGTAAGGTAGAAACTTTCTGAATGAAGGTAAAAATTAATATCTTATAAAGTGCAAAAATTCATATTTATTTTTGTTATTTATTCGGAAATATTAGTTTTTATTCAGGAAGTGATCTTTCTAACAGTATTTGAATGACACTTTTTTAAATTTGTGACTTCTGAATTTTTTATAACCTTTCAACTAAACAAAATTTTAAGAAGATAAGATTGAAGGTAATTTTAAGAAGATAAGATTGAAGGTAATTTTAAGAAGATTAGAAGATAAATTTGAAATAAAACCATCACTTCTTAAATTCTTAATTTAAATTAAATGTATGAGAATATTAAACATTCTAAATATAAAAAGTAGTTAATGTCATAAATCAAGGTGAGAAAATAAATAATTTTATAAGTTACAAAATATCAAATTTGCTTTGACATTTTGCAGTAAGATTTGTTGTTATTTATGTTATCTTTATAACTGTCATAGCATACAAATGATATAATATGACTATAAAATACTACTTACTTTTCTTATTCTTAGTTTTGAAATTCTTATCATTCTTAGTTTAGTTATAAAAGTATTTCTCTCAGGGTTTTCAACATTTTGAAATATTGCAAATATAAGTGGATATTAAGTAGTCTAAATATAAATGTTTATTAGTTTCTATGTAAGGTGATAAAAATAAAGATGAATAGAAAGTTAACATTTTATAGGTTGCAGAAATTTACTTTTATATTTTATATAAAAAAAATTTGTTTACACTCATCATAACCCTGTAACTAACATAAATAGCATTATAAATAATGAAATGTTATTTTAATTTATATTTTTATCACATTTTTAGTTTATTTATACAAAGTTTTAAAACATTAAAAACCTAAATGTTAAACTATTTATAATATTTTGAAATATTGTGAATGTAAGTAGATATTAAATCTTTTAAATATAGAAATGTATTAGTTTCTAAGTAAGGTAAATATTCTAAATGGAGGTAAAAGTGCAATAGAGATTTCAAAGTAAATATATACTGATTTGCAGTACTTTGAATATGTGCAAATTTTACATTTTTGCCATAACTTAGGGTTAGTTTCAAAATTGTTGCAAATTTGTACTATTAGGCATTGATTTGCACCACAAGGTACTAATTTGCAGCACTTTGAACACGTGCAAATTTTACAGTTTTGCCATATTTTTTTATTAGTAGCAAGGATTTCTATATGAGATTTTTAACCTGCAAAATTGATATTTTTTGTTTTTAAATGAAATATGCTTTTATTTATGCATAGGATTTAATTTCTTTTAATAATAATAATAACATATAAATGTACATAAATGATATATATTTATAATATAATTTAAAATTATTTAAGATATATTTAGAAATTCTTGCACTGCTTAAGATAAAAACCCATAACTTATTTTAATTTAGCATATGATGCATTTGTTTGAGCTATATATAGAATGACTCATGCATTTCATTTAGAATATAGAATCTGTAATAAAATTCAGGAATTTAATGGAACAACATTTAAAAGGACAAAGGACTAAAAATTGATAAATAAAGAAAAGTCTATGAATCTTCTATATTAAAAGTTTTAAAATTAACTTTAAAAAATATTAAATATAATTGCATTTAATGAAAGAAAAGCAATTTTTTATAAAAATAAATATAATTGTATTTAATATAATTTATAATTTTTATATACCTCAGGTTATTGGCATATGTGCAGTCTGCTTTGCCATCTATTTTATGATGGCAGTGATTTCTCCCACGATGATGATATCCTCCTACCTATTGCTTCCTTCATTAATTCTCTTTGTATGTGGAATTTTGTTAATTTTCGTAACATGTTTCGGAACCATTAGTGTTGATGAAGAAAACATGAAGATTTTACGAAAGGTAAACTTTTCAATTGCATAATTTACAACTTTGTAATTTTTATGTGGCGACACCACCTAGCTTTACATAAAAGAAGTAAATGAGAAATAGCAATAAATTGCAAAAATTATGAACAAAAAGTGCGGATCAGAAAATGAAGGAGACAGAAATAAAAAATAAGTAAGTATTGTCGTGATATAAATAGGAGAAATATGATGTCATAGACAAATCATTTACCAGATTGTTAGCATTTTAATTCATATGAAAAGTTTGAAATTAATTGAATCCAACACTGTAGAACTCTGTTGAATAATAGAAGTTTGAAGAAAAAAAATCAAACCGATGACTAGTTATCCAGCAGTGATTTGGAATTTGTGATTTCTTAATTTCTTTATTTTTGAAAAATGTCTTAATTTGATAAATTTGAATTTGATAAATGCCTTAATTGTTGAACTGCTCAGAAGGAAAGGGAAGAAAAATGAATTCTATTGTTAGGAGAAAAACTATTTTGAAGTCAAACATTTTGAAAACACTAGACATTTTATGAATAATGTTCGGATAGAATAAAAGGAAAAAACCTTAAATATTTATTTTATCTCTATTAGTTCTTTTGTCTATTAGGCCAATGATAATTATGATTTAATGATTTTAGGAACAGAAGAGAGCGCTTTGTAAATTCTAATTTCAAAAGAGCCATGGCAAGAAATTATTTTTATACGGGTGAGTAGACAAAAAGGAAAAAAATAATATTTTGCTTTGTAAAATAAAAGCGGTAATTGAAAAACGTTAACACCATTATAAAGAGTTATCCGAGAAGAGAGAGAGAGAGAGAGAGAGAGAGAGAGAGAGAGAGAGAGAGAGAGAGAGAGAGAGAGAGAGAGGGGAGAGAGAGAGAGAGAGAGAGAGAGAGAGAGAGAGAGAGAGAGAGCTATGCACATACAAATCATGTCCAACGAACACATGCAAACTTTTTGATCGGGAATAAAGATATGATATATCGTAAAAAAAAATTATAATAATAATGATAATAATAAAACCTGTTCGACTAGCTGCAAACGCGTTTTCTGATCGGAAAACAAAGTCGATATTTCGAAAAAAGAAATAATAGAACTGTGAGAGGGTATAAGTCAAGAAACTGTGTAGCATTAGAAATATTGAAACTTAATCATGCTGGTTTAGTGCTACAACAAGTTTTTTTATTCCGAAAATAAATTGATATTTGGAATCAAAATATCGTTAAAGATCAACGTCTAAAACTTTCGACTTAGATAAAAAATCAATTGGCTTTGAATCCATTACAACAGCGCTTCTTCCAGTATGTATTCTTATTCGTATTATTATTCTAGAATCTATTTCTCCATTCCTTTATCTCAATTTATTTATTTCATTATTTTTTTTCAGTGTTTTTATGCTCTGAGTGTTTTGATATTATTGTCAATTATTTTTGGAGTGTACACTCCACTGTCCCCCTACGCAAGAGATAAAAACAGAAGCAAGACTATTCTGCAACAAGCCATTGCCGATTTCCACAACAAGACATCTGCATCAAAAGGAATAAATAGCATTCAAACGACGGTAAATTATTGATATTTTTAATAAGATAAACCTTCTTAGAATTTAGTTATAAGGCATCATAATATTCAAATAGAGCTATTTTGTGTATGGATAGGGCAATGATATGTGAATATAATATGTTGGAGCAAGTGGGGGGAGTTTGGAGCAGATAGGACCGTATTTATCCTATCTACGGATAGGACAGCCGAGCACAGACGTCCAGAGTGATGATTGCATGCCATGTGCGGTCATCTGCAATCAGATATGCTAAATAGAATACACCCCCCGTCTTCTCTAGTATCTAATCTGCAACTAACCAAATCGACTGTGAATGTATATTTTCCTTTGAAATTGCTTGTTTTGGGATTAGTTCATCATTTTTATTGACTTTTCAATGCGAATGTCTTTCATTAAAATTTGTAGTGGATATTGAACACTTCTATATTTTATTTTCATTATTAATGTCTGTTTTCAGTAAAAATTAAATCAATACATTAGCTCATAAAGGTGTAGCCTGACTTCATAATAAATAGCCAATCGAGACAAATAACATCAGGTAAAAATGACCCATAAAAACATCTTATATGTGTTCAGGATGTTCTACCATTAGAAGGGAGCAACAAAATCTCCAACTCATGAATTCCAGTTGACTATCAATAACCTTTCCTAACTATCTGTTTTAAAAGTTAAGAGGGGTCTAAAGTCTCTAGTTTCTAAAAGAAAAACACAGATAACAGAGTAATTGATAATTTTTCCATTTAAAATTGCATAAGTTGAAGAAGACTAAAAGAGCAGGACGGAAAAGTCTCATACAAAATAGATAAAAACAGGGAATTCATGAGGTCCTCTGTGACTAACCTCATGGGGGCAGATAAGGCCATTTACATTACTTCCAATTTCACTTGTTTCCGGGTAATAAAAATATTGGTTTCATAGCACAAGTAATTTAACAAAGTATTGTATTGTAGTTTATTTTTTTAATACTGATTAAATTTGAGATATAATTTGGTTTTCCTTAGTAGGTCTTCTATGTCCTAGTTTCCCCTCTTTTTGTAAAATGAGAAAAAGCAATTTGTTTCAGATTCATTAAATTTTTTTGGTAATGAAAACTAAATATTCTAGTCAGTAGAGCTTTTGCTTGCAAGATATTGACTTCTCCAGGTAAACTGTATATTGGGAACTGAATGATGTATTGACTCTCTTGTATGAATTGAAGCTTATAAAAAGAGTATGATAGTATAAATTTGATAGTATTTCCTTAGTGAGTTAAGGTATCTGGTATTCCCACTTCTACAATAGGGAAAAAAGTATAAACTTTTTTTAACATTAGTAAATCTCAATGGGGAAAATTTTAAAACTGTTGGAAAAATTTTCAAGTTCCTATAAATTTATAAATATTTTTTTAAAAAAGAATACACTTTATTAAAGTCATAAAATCTTAAAATATGTAATAATTCAAATCTTTCTCTAGCTTCAGTGCTGTGGAATCATGGCACCACAAGATTGGACTTCTAATGTTGTGTACAATTGCACAGACTTCAATGAAAAAGTCCATAGATGCAGCGTGCCACCTTCTTGTTGCATCCGAGATAAAGTAATACATATTTCTTACATGATAGTTTAAAGATATATAATGAAATTGAAATATATAAAATATTTAACTTATTTTGAATACATGTTATTTATACAAATTCTTGGGTAGTATATTATTAAAATTTATATATTATATTATTTATTTATTATATAATATATATATATCTATTTATTTATTATATAATATATATATCTATTTATTTATTTATTATATAATATATATATATATATATATATATATATATATATACATACACACATAAAACTATTGACAGCATATTTTTCAATCATCAAAGAAGTTTTGCAAAATTGTTACTAAATACAAGTGGCTCACATTTAAAAGCAATTCATAGATTTGACCTTATTGTAGTATTGCAGTACCAACTGAAATAAAATGAAACATGCATAAAATTATATTTATTATGCAAATAAATATTTCATTGTTGCATAGATTTTATGGAGAGTATCAGATCTGGTATTTATCTTTGATCTACATAAAATTAATTTTACATACAAACATACATACACACACACATATTATATATATATATATATATAATTATCTAAAAGATTTAAAGTAGAATTAGAAGAGACATAGTATAGCACTGAAAATTAAACATAATATACCAATTGATTACTAGATAAAAAATCAAGAGGATGTAAGTCAGCAAAATGAAAATTAGACAGGTATAAACAAGAGGTATAAACAGGAAAACAATAGGTGTAAATTAAAACTGATTAGAAAAAGATAATGAATAACGATGGATAGAAGGTAATGAAATTGTGAAATCATCATTAGGTGTATACAAAAATACCTACAAATAGTTATTTTCATTGAACAACCTTGTTACTTTGAATAAAAAGGCTATTCTATAACTCTAAGAACTGTAGAAATCACAAATAATGGAAAAAGTAAGAAAAATTAAAAAAACATAAGCCTACATATATGTCCAAAGATGGGATGAATAAACTACCATACTGTTGCCACAGATGAAGTGAAAATACAATGTTGCTAATCATAAAGAATAAAATGAAATAAAAACCAGTATTGTCTATCTTGAAAAAAAGAAAACAAATATCCAATCAAAAGTAAAAGCAGGAAAAAACACAAGATAAACAACATTTAAAATACAATTACTTATTTGATACAAATAGATAATAATTATTATTTAAACCAATAACTTGTAAAACATTAGCATTAATAAATACAAATGACAGTTGTGATATAATAATAACACAAATCGAATTTTCAATTTAGAAAGCCATAAATACAATGCAACATCTTCTATCAGCATGCAGAGTTAGAAAAGGCATGTAATACGAAAAGCAAATAACATTAGAAATGAAAACTAAAAGTAGCAGATTAATAGTAGTTGGCAGATTAATAGTAGTTGGTGGTGAAATTTATCACTACTGTGATAATGCCGAATTAAAAAGTATCATTTAACAATGCTGAGTTACCCTAAACTTATTTACTACACTATTTATCAAATATAATATAATGTGCTTCTTTAAATAAGGTTATTAATACATATAATAAGTAACAAGATTATTCAAGTAAAATAAGTAACACGGTTATTTGATGAAAAAAACTATTAGAAGGTATGTTTTGTATACGCCTCTTGGTGATTTAACAATTTCATTACCTTCTATCTATTGTTACCTATTTACTGTTTTAAATCATACAGATTATTTTTCTGTTTACCCTGTCTAATTTTCATTTTGCTAATTTGCATTCCCTTGATTTCTTATCTAGTAATAAATAGGATTCTTTTGTCTAGTTTTGAGTGATATACTATGTCTCTTTTAGTTCTAATTTAAATCTCAGTTAACTTATTAATTCCATCTTATTTATATGCTGCAATTAACCTAATAAATGAATGTAATTTTAAAGTACAATTTTTTGTTAATGTATTGTTAAACTAGCATGCAATGTATGCTTAGTATTTAATATTTAAATTATTTTCACTCTCTCTCTCTCTATATATATATATATAATGAACTTATCTTAAGCCTAAAGCTCTTCCATGTGCAAGCTTTTTTGCTTTATTTTTTTGTTTTCCTATTTTCATTCCTCATCTTTGAAATTTGTTGATTGTCTTTGTTTTTATGACCTGCATTACGCTTCATAATTTCCTCTTTATGTTTTAATTTCTTTTATTTCTTTGTATTTTGTAGATAATTTTGTAATAGTGTATTAAGAGTTACTACTTACTTTCTAACATTGGATTTACTAATTTATATATATATATATATATATATATATAATATATATTATAAATATTATATATATTGGTATATCTTAAATGTCATTCATAAGAAGAATATGTATTTTTAATACCCTTTTAGAATGATTCTCCACCATGGCATTGTGGATTTAGAGTTTTGACACATTCTCCTTGGGAAGACTCTGAAGTAAAAGTAACTACTGTTAGAATTACTTTATTTCTAATTCATTATAAAGAGTAACTATTTAGTAAGATTACAAACGAGATAAAAGCTTATTTAGTTTTGATGATGTAAAATATATGAAATATTCACTTATAAATTTGGCTTATTTTAATTAATTTATTTATTTGTTAATTCCAATTAAAATGACTATCAAACTATAATAATAAACTGCAGACAATGTATATAATTAAGACCTAGTAGCTTTGTTGCACTAGGTTTACTATGAATTTCTTTTATCTATAACCACAACTATATGCAAACTATTGTATGTTTATTTTAAGATATAAACAGTTATAAATTACAAGAGAGAGGAAAGTTTGAGATAAACTGTATGTTTTGGAAGAGTCCTTTTTATAAGAAAAAATATCTTAGCAGAATATGTTAATTTTCTCATGTAAACCAGCACATTGTAAATTGAATTTAACAGCTGTTATAAACCTGTTTTTACCTGTTATTTATTTACCTGTTTTATACCATTATTTATCATACTATTTACCATATTTTTTAAAGATAGGAGGTAAAGTGCTATTATTAATTAACATATTAATGCATGGTATTTTTAAATTATCACATTTTTATAGTATATAATTTCGCATCTTGCATTCAATAAAATATTTTAAATGTAATTATTTTACATTATAGATTTGTAACTCAGTAAGGACATGCTATTCATGATAAGTCATTATTAAATTTTCCAGTTTCATTTTAAAATAATTTTTAAGCCTTGCTTAGGTCATCTTTTACAAAAATAATAAGTTTCAGCTATATATAATTTCAATGATACTAATAATTCAACATGAGAATATAATTTTTTTGTAACTCAAAAATTATTTTCTATTTTGAGATAGACAAAAGATGTACTAAATCAATTAACTAAGCAAAAGTGAAAAGTAAAGGAAAATGCTACAATTTTTTGGTAAATAGTCGACAACATACTTGTACTATAATGTTGAATCTGTTATAGCTTTCAGTTTAGTGTGTGAGAAACACATTTAATACCTCGCCAAAAATGTTTAGATTCTTACACCTTATGAAGATAGTTCTTAAAATTTGAATATGTAATAATTCATCTTTTTCTAATAATAGCAAAAACAAAGAAACTGAATGAGCATAGTTGCAGGATGATCAAAAAACCAACTTTTGTTATTTATTTACACAGCTCATAGAAAATATATTATTTTATTGAAATATAGATATAACTAATATTCCCCAATAAATGCTGGATGTTTCAAATATATTTTATTAAATTTATTACTAGTATTTTCCTATATATTTTAACAATTATAAGCTTATATGTAAGTTTTCTTTTTGAATATACATAAAATTAATACTAATGTTTCAGCAGGTGTTAGCCTCAATTATATTTATACAGTTTTATTCAATCTAGCTTGAAAACGCAGAAGGGATATATGTTGATGGATGCCTTGGAAAAATAGAGGAACTTATATTCTCCACAGAAGTCTACTTAACTATTGCATTTATTGTCTTGGCAGTAGTTAAGGTAAAAATCTTGATTAATTTAACTCAGTAGTTTTGGATTTTGTATAGATGACTTTATACTTCAAACTTTTAGATAACTTGAACTTCAGATGCTTCACATTATGAAACTTCTAAACTTCCCAATAAAAATTAATTGAAGGTTTATCAACTTTTATAAGTTTGTGAAAAATTTCTTTTTACAAATAGACTCATGTTACACAGCCTTAGATTTATGATTGTTATTTCTTACAAATAGTAGCACAAAGATGTAATATTTAATGCTTGTTTATCGGATTTTAAAGATACTATGTAGATAATTTTTTGTTCAAAAGATTATTTATTTATGATTAATTTAATACTTCGGATTAAGATACTTAAGGTTAATTTACTTACATTTAAAAGAATAACCATTAAAGATAAAATCATGGAATTATTATATTTGACATCAAAATTAAATTACTGAATTATTCTATTTAACATTAAAATTGAATAATGAAAAGATAGATTTTATTATTAATTTTATTGATATAAACGTGCATTTTCTGCAAAACTGCCCAGAAAGTGATTTAAGTATTTAAATCAAATCAAATGAATAATAACATTCTAAAAATTAACTTTTCTTTCAATTAACTTCGAATGATTTTTGGATTAAAAATAAAGACATTTCTTTTTTATCTTTTCATTATTTATGAATATAGATAAAAACTCTACATAAGAAATGTGACACAAAAATACTTCAGAACATTTATTATTTATTTAACTTCCTTTAACCGCATCACCAGTTATTAAGTTATTGTAAAATAATAGTAAGCAGTGGACAATGTTAGTGCTCTTCAAATCTCTAGCAATTATTGTGCACATTCTATGTGCACAATCATTCATATAATGAATGTTCAAAACAATATGACCATATAATTATATAATCATGTCTACATGTTTCATGTCTTTTTTTTTTGTTCTTTTTATTGTAAACCAATAAAATAAAATTCAGAGAAAATCACAACACAAAATATATCACATATCTATCTAAAATGGCTAATTTGATTGAACTGAATTACATATTATCTTCATTCTGTCAAAATAGAGTTTTAAATTATTAAAAAATTTTTCATATAAGTTATACACATCAGTATTTATAATTCTAACAATATTTATCTATATTCTTTGTTGGTCTTAGATAAGTATTGTTAGGAATATTATCATTCTTCTGTCAGAATAAAGTTTTATAAATATATATTATTATAATTTTCAACTGTTCAAAATGTTATGTAGATCTTAAGCTTCCACAAGTTAAGCACATTAGCATCTATAAATCCTATAACACATATCTATGTGCTAAGGACATATATAAATATTGTTAGGAATATGAAGAATAAAATAGTTTCAGACTTAAGCACGTAGAACTGATATAGATGTTCTGTAGATAAGTAAGTAGTGTAATAAATATTTATTTAAATGTTATTGTTGAAGAAAAAAATCGAAATAGTTATGTGATCCATTTTTCTTAGTATATCTACATGTTCACAAAGTAGTGAATGGAAAATTATATTTGCAATTTTTACTCAAATACTCATTAATTTGAATCAATGTTACAACGTATCTTTTGCTTTATTCCAGGGGATATGACAAAGCTTTGAAATTAATTTTTAGGTCTTTATACATTCATTTTACAAAAACTAATGAAAAACGAAAACTTAAAGGTTTCTTCCAACTCCGTACCCTTAGAATGTAAAAATAAAAGTTTAATATTTCACTTAAAAATTATCAGGAATTATTTTATTTTTAGCGTAATTCTTTACAATTTTCTCTAATTTTTAATTTTTTAAATTTAAATCTCCAATATTCTCTTATGCCTCATTTTTTTTAAAAACCCTAACTGACCACGTATTTTTTACTGTAATTAGCTTAGGTTAGTATACCACAAGAATTTGAAGATTTTCTTTTTGAATTACTCTTTTAAAAATTGAAAAAATAAAATCTTGATATATTTTACTCCACTTTGCCCTTCAAGAAAAAAAAAAATGAAAATATAATTTTTTTTAGTCTTCCTCTTTTGATACATTAATCAATTTTTATTAATTTAATCCCCCTCACATTTTATTACTTTTTATTTTTCTAATTAACGTTAAAAATCTTGAATTTAAGTTAATTATTTATATATATATATATATATATATATATATATATATATATATATATATATTTGAACATGTTTTCAGAAAGTTTCGTTAATTAATTTCTTTAAAAACTATGAATAGAACTAAATGATTGAGGGAAATGATAAAAATGATACATTTTACCATTGCTCTTGCTTTTGAGGATGCAAAAATTTTATATTTTCTTGGTATTAATGCGCTCTTTTTTATGCGTCCTTCCATTTCTTGAAATTCTTATATTTTTGTCCAGCCACTATTCTCCCTCTATTTCTTGTCTCAATGTCAAATTTGTGAATTTCTACAGTTTCCACGTAGTTGGACTATCCATATCATATTTGAAGAAGCTTGAATAAACAGTTCAAATTTTAGAGTGAAAGTCCCAAGCAGCTTGTTTATAGGATTTCTACTTTTGCCTAATGCTAGACATAATGTTTCTGCTTTTACCTAATATAATTAAACGTATTGAAAAATAATGAAACCGAAAATTAATGCAAAATCCTAATACCAATTCATTGCACAAAATCATAAAAATATTATATAAATGTATTTTTTGGCAATTATAATTAGTCATCTCATAACCATAGGTATAAATGTCAGTTTTACTGCTTATGTAAGTTATAAAAAAAAAAGAAAATTCAAAATCTTTCCTGTTTCATAAATACGTAATAAGTATATATTATATTTTAAAAATATAATATGAGATTTAAAACATTTCAAAAGTATTTGTTAGTTGCACTACTTTTGTAAAATATTTAAACTTATTGTGAAGAACATTCTATAAAAGTATGTGTATATGTAACTCAGTTCTCCAATCCTGTATGTAAATGTAATGACACATGCCCGTATAAATGTAAGATTATATTCAAACGGGAACTTAAGTTGAACTAATACAGATTTATTTATAACATCAATTGTTTCATATCATTTTATTATTTCTGTGTATGTATTATACATCCTTTAACTGATTATTTGATAGGCATAAATATCTATTTAAATTTTTATTTGTCGGATTTACTTTATAAATAAAAGACAAAGGTAGAATACATAAAATGGAATATCACAAATTTGTCTTTCTATACCTAGTAATTAAATCAAAAGCATGATGCATATCTAGTATTCACTCACAGATGTCTACTGATCTCTTTGTTCAAAATCATTGATGTATTCTTTTTATTTATAGGCATTCCTTTGGTATATCATATTGCACATATGGATTATACATAAAAGCTACTCATATCAAAGATCAAGAACTCCTCAGAGTATTAGGATGAACACTTTAAGCATCATGAATGTGGACTAAAAACGTGCAATTTGAATTCAATGATTTCTCAAATAATCATGGCAGTTTTGATTGAATTTCTGATTTCATATATCCAGTATTATTTGCTTAAATGCACCTATAATTTGAATTTATGTGGTGCAATTCATAAGTAGGATATATCTTTTAAGCCAAAGCTATCATATAAAATTTTCAAATACTAGAAAGTATGAATTAGTTATATAATAAATATGTCTTAAAAGTGAGCACTATTAATTATCATATTGAGTTTGTGTTTGCTGTTATGTAACCTATATTAAGTTTAATAAAGTTTAATTCAGTTTGAGTTGGTTTTTTATGTTATTTAAGTCTTACAAAGATATCTTGTATCCCTCTGCAGTAGTTTTTATTTATTTTTTATTTATTCTAATATATAAACTTTTAAAAGAGATATAAATTTTTTCTATTCTCCCTTTTTCTAATAAATGGAATCTATAAGCTTTCGATACATGGATCCAAGAAGATTTTTTTATTATCTTCCTAGGAATGGACAAGATGAAACTTGTATGTAAAATAACTTTCAGGGATAATTAACAAAGAAGGTAAATCCTTTGAACATATCAAACATTTGATGTATAATTCGCAGAGGACTGTTTTATTATTTATTGAAAAACTAACATCATATTTGCTCTACTTGATCTCCAAACAATGATAGGATGAAGATATCCAATGATCAAGGTTGCTGCTTGTTTAACGATAAAGGCTTGTAATTTTTTTTTCAAACATTTTATATAAACAAGTATGTAAAAAGGGAAAATTAGTGTTTAAAAGGATGCACATGTATAAGAAACATGAATTCTAAATACAGGAAATAATAATTTTATGTTAACATCCATTTGACCATTATAACCATCTTTAGTTCTTATATAGTAAAAAATTACCTTTTCCCTCAAATTATTAGTCGAATTTTCCATAAAACTACAAAATCTTTAAATTTAAGTAATTGTTTACTTTTTACTGGGGTATTTACAATACTTAGTATAAGAAGCTATTTATCTAGCTGTATTTTAAACCTCTTATTTAAGAGAAAATTTATTTTAAATTTTTTTGAATTTTTCTTACTTATTAATATTTTTCTCAATTATTTATTGCATATTCCTTCTACTTGATTCCTAAATAATGATAAAAAGAAGATATACAATTTTTGAGAACTCACTATATATTTGATGAGAAAGGTTTATAGATTTTTCTCATTAATTTGATAAAGTATGTAAACAGAGAAAAATAGTATTAAAAATGTTTCACAGGTATGAAAAATATGAATTCTACATACAGGAATTTTTTTTATCATATGCACTCAAACGTTATGGCACATATAGTCCTTCTACAGAAATTTTTTTTTAATTATATCAAAGTTTAAAAAAAAACTACAGTATTTATAGATACAAGCAATTTATTAATCTTTACTCAGGTATCTATAATATACATAGTATAAGAAAATATTTTTCTGCATTTATTTTATACTTTTATTTAAGAAAAAATTTATTTCAAATTGTTTTAGTATTTTCCGATGCAATAATTTATGAAATGCATTTTAAATACGGAACATATTTTACATTTAGAGATTTGTATTTGCATCACAAAAGTAGGCAGAATACACTAATTTTCTAGTTCGGGAAAAACAGGATACTTATAATGATTACACGTCCGAAGATAGAAATACAAATATTAAAACTTTCAAAAATAAAATAATGTTTATTTACGAATTATAGGATGCCAAATTAAATATATTGAAATCGCCTTAACGCTGTCTGGGGCATGAACATACTTCATCAGAGGCATATGACAAGTAACAGTACAATGGAATTATAAATACAGCCCAGCTCACAAGTTACATATAATACCAAAGTAATATCAAATGTTATTCTGCCACAAGAAAATTCAAAATTTGAGAAAAACACACATATAGTCATAAATATAACAGATCAAAAACCGTGCAGGTAGACAGATATGCCAAACTTTTTAATATAATATTTAAACATTTATATATTGAAGCACATATAAAAGTTTAACTTTCATGGATTCTCAAGGACTCAAGGTCAGGGGTTATAGAAGTACCCAGGAGAGGATAATACAATCACAGATAGAAAGACGTATAGATACAGATAGCCACACAGACATAATTGGAAACATGTTTGATTCGTACTCAAGGATGCTCAAAGCGTGTAAATTCATTAAAGTCCAATAACTCATTGTTTCCTTTATATATACTACACAGAACGTAAAAATTACTTAATTACCTACCCTTCTTCCACAGTGTATTCAAATAGTAAAAAATGCGATTTTTAAGTTTTAATTTGCACAGTTATTTTATATTTTTTTACTTTAAAATTTTCTACAC
This sequence comes from Amaurobius ferox, assembly GCA_951213105.1. Taxonomy (NCBI): domain Eukaryota; kingdom Metazoa; phylum Arthropoda; class Arachnida; order Araneae; family Amaurobiidae; genus Amaurobius; species Amaurobius ferox. The sequence continues at coordinate 88,469,383 of OX578142.1, read as the reverse complement.
AATTTCTAATCTCTCTCTTTTAACCTATCTTTTGAAATAACATTGAATTATCCGAGCTACTTTTCGTGATTGTGTTTGGACGATGTAATTCCAATTTTTTTTATATGTTTTTCATTATTTCTTTAAAACTAATATTAAACAAAAACAATATTTTTTTTATCTTTACCTCCTCTCCCAATAAATACAAAAATTAAAATGTTAGTAATTTTTTTTAGTCTTCATGCACCCTATTTTTTGATACCCTCAATGGAACATTTTTATTTCCTGTTCCTCCATTTTATTGCCCTATTTTTAAGTCAAATTGAAACTTCTGCATTATTTTTTCTGTATTTGGATACGGCTGATGTATCACTGAAAAAATTGTCAGTCCATTATTTTTTCTAAATCAAGAAAAAATCTCACACCCATACTTCCTTCCTAGTAAATGCAAAATGAAAATTTTGGAATGTATCTTTTAGTTTGGGTGAGCCCCCTTTTTTATACCTAGTTGCAATATTTTGATTACATTTAATGTTTCAACCTTTTATCGCTCCCTCTTTATGAAATTAACTCGAAGCATCCGAAATTTTCCGTGCTTTTGTATTGCGACGTTGCATCCCTGAAACATTTTCTAGATATTTCTTTCATTGTTTTTCCACAAGAAAGAAAAACATAAAGGGGACTTCTATTACCACTCTAAACTCTTTTTCAGTAAATTCGAATATTAAAAACCACATGTCTGTAGTTTTCGCTTGGCCTTGATGCGCCCAATTTTTTTATACCTTACTTGAATATTTTGAAGTTTTGAATTCAATAATCCTGTACTTTATTAGTCATTTTCATATACATTTTGAAAAGCCGACTTAATTTTACAGTATTGGGATATACTAGACGAATACCCGTTGAAAATCAACGGTCTCGCAATAAGCAATCCCTGAATAATGTAAATTTTATAATAATTCGCGTTTCACATTTATTCGACAAATCGAATATTTTGGTATGCAGAACCCCCTAAAGAAGAAAATATTGGGAAACTAAATTTGCGCATTTCTTCCTCTGTTTGTCTTGTGTTTTTATCAGATGATTGGTCCATATATCAAATATCAAGCCTCTATCACATTTAAAAGGAAGCGTGCCTCATTTATTCGGAAAATCGAACATATTAGTGTGCGCACCTCTTAAAGTAGCAAATGTTGGAAATCTGAAATTTCATACTTTTTTCCTTTCAAACCTTCTACCCTTACACCAAATTTGATGTCTCTATCTCATTTCGAAGCATGGTTTTTTATGAATTCACTTTTCGAACGTTTCACTCTGGAGCACTCCCTTAAACGAACATTTTTAAAAAACTATATTCTTCTTGCGTGTTTCCGTCAAATGATTAGCCCATATACCAAATTTCAAGCCTCTATCAAATTTTAAAGGAGCGTTTTCTCATTTATTCTGTAAATCGAACATTTTGGTGTGCGGCACCCCTCGAAGTAGAAGATATTGGAAATCTGAAATTGCACACTTTCTTCCTTTTGAACGATTTACCCATACACCAAATTTGAAGTTTCTCTCTCATCGCAAAGCTTGCTTTCCTATCATTTCACTTTTCGAACGTTTTAGTGTGCGGCACCCCCTTAAGTAGAAAATATTGGAAATCTGAAATTGTCCACTTTCTTCTTTTTAAACGATTTATCCATACACCAAATTTGAAGTCTCTATCTCATCGCAAAGCATGCTTTCCTATCACTTCACTTTTCGAACGTTTTAGTGTGTGGCACCCCCTTAAGTAGAAAATATTGGAAATCTGAAATTGTACACTTTCTTCCTTTCAAATGATTTACCTATACACCAAATTTGAAGTCTCTATCTCATCGCAAATCATGCTTTCACATAATTTCACTTTTCGAACGTTTTGGTGTGGGGCACCCCCTGTAAAGAACGTTTTCGAAAAATTCGATTTTTCCAGGGGGTTTTATCGAACAATCGAGCAGTGTACCAAATTGCAAGTCTCTATCTACTCGGGAAGCGCCTAAAAAAAGCATGACGGACAGACGGACGGACACTTGGCAATTAGTATATAAAGATTTGAAAAAATTTTCAGATAACTAGGGGACTCCGCCCCTTGTTTGCTACGCTTCAGCAACCCCCATAACTGGCTTCGCCTCCCATTCGTTGGCGGTCGCAGAGCTCACTTCGCGAGCTATTTTAAACAAAACTAAAGTTTAAATTTGTAAAAGGTTTATTTTAGTCTGTTACTCTATTATTTCTCTACAAATGTACCAAATTTCATATTTTTGTATGCTATAGTTTTTGCGGTACGAGACAGAGAAAATCGATGGACGTGCCGATACGAAAGAACATTTTTACTTTAGAAGTTCATTAAAAGTAAAATATCTGGTAAAGTTCATTGAAATTAAAAAAAGGGTTCCATCCTACAAAAATGCAATTATGTAGTTACCAGAATGCAAACATTTGTTCTATCCAAGGCGCGAATACGCAGCTCCAATATTTTGTTTTTGACTTTGACACTAAATATTTCTTAAACTAAAATATATATCAAAAAACGGTTTCTTTCAGCGTGTTCTCCAAACCTTTCTCTATATGTGTGTCAATTTATATATTTTTTGTATGCTATAGTTTTTGCGGTAATAATCAGAGAAACTCGAGGAACGAAAATTTGTCAAACAGCGACGGTGGCTACTTTCTTTAACATAGAAAAAACGCCAATGAAAAAAATCTATCACTTCCTCCTCATAGTGAACACAAAAATAAAAACTTTATTTTCTCTTGGTCTTAATGTGTCCCATTTGATAGTATCCTATTAAAATATTTTAATTATTTTTATATTTACACCCCAAAAATTTTATTCCCCTTCCTCCCATTTTTGAATCAGCATGCAGTTTACGAATTATTGAGATATTTCCCCCATATTTAGGTTGTGTTGATGCATTTCTCAGCTTTTGTTTTTACATGTTTTCATTCATATTTTTTTCGAAACTAGTAAAAACCTAAATTTTATGCTTTTTACCTCGCCATTTGTACCTATCAATTCATTTATGCAATACACCACGGAACTTGATATTAAAGCCCGGACTCCGATAACATACCCCAGTAATGCATTATGGTAATACATCTCAGTAATATACCACCAACTTGACTTAAACACATCTTACATTTAGCAAAATAACCATATTTGGGGCTTCACTTGAAATTATCTATCTCCCCTTTCTAAAATATGTAGTTCAATTAAGGTTCATTTATGAGGCTTTTAATGTTCTAATTTTACCATGAACTCTGTTTTTACTCACCTTAGCAAAGTTCGACTATAATGCTTTGCGTTATATTATAAATGCATTTGATGATTTTCGAAATCCTATGACTATAAATACAACTTCTTGTATTAATACTCATATAAGCAATCCTTCGAGTACATATGCAACTACTTTCTCTCGGTACACGTCACATGAGTACTCTGTGTGCAGTACATCTAAAATCTGTTTTATTCAATCACAATAGCATTGATCATCACGTGACGAGCTACGTTTCGAAACAAAGTGCCGGAAACGTGGAAAGCATCTTCCAATTGTTCAAACTTGTTCTTAATTTTGCTGGGGAAAAATCAAGCTAAAAACAATTCTTCTTTTTTGAATTGAAATATTTTGAACTGAACACTTTACATTTTAATTTCCTTGTAATACGTGTATGTATATTTTCTAGCTTCATAGTCTGGTAGGTTTTATTGTTAAGTATCAAACCACTTTCAATGTAGTATATTATTTAAAAATGTTATAAATGTTAAAAATGCTATTCTTTTTTACAATGCAAATATCTTAACCTTAGTAAAGTATAAAATTTCTGTAAAAATTTTATAGTCCATCTCATATTTATAGTCTATTTTATATTTATAGTCTATCTTATATGTATAGGCTATCAGAAAAAAATATCAAGCAATTTTTCATGGGATTCGGTGTGGTTATTTTAATAGGTAACAACAGTAAAGTTATTCAGCTATGCCGAGATCGAGCTAAAGCTCTAATTTGTGTTATTGTTTTCCTACAATATCAAAATTCTTTTATTTGTTGGGAAAGTTATATGTTTAACACATCCAATAATTTTATTCAATACCAATATCCTCCGCGATGTTTATTTGCATCGTAAAACGTTTGTACTTAGACTATCTCTATTTCTTACATTGCTTATCAATATATAAACTGCTTTAACAGTTGATATTTACTTAAAATATTTGTCCATTGCAAATTGGCAACGCCCCATAACTTGGAATCATCACGCATATCTCCCTGTAACCGCAAGTATGAGAAAGATTGGGAAAATTAAGAGCCGTGCAACGAATCACTCTCGTACTCAGTTGAAAACTTTCCACCAAACAGAGCAGTGCGTTTGAGTAAACCGTTCAAAATATAACCTATATATTCTTGGATTTTCTGTGATTATTAGGTAAGTCATGAATAATATTTAATCTATAAAGTGTGATAGTTGAAGAAGGGTGCTTATAACACTTATTTTTGCTTTGATATTTCGTAAAATCTGCATTTATTGTAATTCGAATTCTATTTCAAGTAACCTTTGCGTAAAAATTTCAATTTATCTATGTTTCAATTTAAATATACTTGAATAAATTTCAATTTATGTCAATTTATTCAAGTATATTTTTGTTTGTAATTATTCCTATTAAAGGCGTGGTGAGAAAAAAATTAGCATTCTAGCATTCAGTTATGAGTATGAAAATGGCACATTAGACGATGGGAAGTACAAAAAATGTGTAAAGTGCAAAATTATTAAACCCGTAAAAAATTTCATTGATTTTTATTCTATGGTACTTTACTTATAGCTTAAATTTTCTACTAGCTTTTCAGTTCATAGTTTCTATTCTTAGAAGTTAACCTACAGCCTTTAAAATTAGCTGCTAACTCCGTACATTAACGGTTAACTAAGCTGCCAGTATAACTAAATAATCGTTAGTTGAAAAAACGTAAAATCAGACTAAAATACGAAATTCAAACATATTTGATTTCAATTTTATGATTATTTTTACGATTTATAAAATGTTAAGCAATATATAACAAAATGATTTAACTTATTTTTAGTGAAATATGTAATTATTTAGATACTGTTCAACTGTTATGAATAAGTATGAAAATATTCAAATATTACATTTATTTACAGATATATTTACTGTCGTTATGGCGGAATTGCAAGAAAATAACCGTAATGAACAGTTGCATACGGAAAAAGTAAAGTTTTATATGCTTGGAGAATCATGGTTTTCTGTTGTAAGTATAGCAAATTCTGATATTTATTAATTAAATAAAAATACGTGTATTTATATTATAATATAAGATCATAGTGACCAATTCTCATAAATATATTTTACACCTATTTCAGTCAAATAGAAAAATATGTTCAAATAAAAATTTGTTATGTAGAAGTATTATTTACCTTTTAATCTTTGACCTAAATATCCGCTAGTCATATATTATATGTATTTATTATTTATATGTATTGAAAAATTTAGATACTTATATTTTATGTTAAATTGTTATATGAGTAAATATTTAAATACTCATCTTCAATACCTACTCATAAGAATCAAACGCAATCACAAAATTAAGACACAAGAACATATTGAATTAATAGTTTATAAATATTTTAATACTAGCAGCATACCCGTTCTTCGTAAGGCGTATATAATATAAATAAATTTATAATTCGCAATCATGTGCAAATTCTGTTAAAATATTAAATTTATTGCTCATAAAGAGAAGTTTAAGAAAATCTGTTCTCACTATGCAAAATTATATTCACGGGCAGATCTGAAGAATAAAACATCCTGGCCCCTTTTGTAAGTAAATTTACAAAAAAATAGAGGAATTGAATCAATATATGCAACCCCGTACTACTTATATTGTCACAGATTAGAAAATATGCCAGTGTGTTAGTAGAAGCTTACCAGTATTGCAATATGAGTCTCAAAAATATTTGCCAAAATAAAAAAATGACGTAATAAATTGAAAGTATCAAAAATCCCCGTAATCTTAATACCAGAAGGTCGTAATTGATTCCAATATATGCCAATATATATCAAAATATATGGCAATATACCTGTACTACTTATATTCTCTTAGATTAGAAGATATACCCATGCATTTGTAGAAGATTACTCGTACAACGTACTATATATGAGTTTCAACAATTTTCGTCATAATAAAACAATTCCATAATAATTTGAAAATATCAATAATCCCTGAATCAACAGTCCCCGAAAATACCTATAATAATGATGTTTAAATCTGAAGACCGTAATTGATCCAGTCAAAAATGCAATGTCAATGAAATTTATTTTATATACATATTTTTATTATTGAAATCGGAAAAGATTTAATAAAAATCGTATGCCGCATAACATATTGAATCCGTTGCTAAGCGACATGATATCATTTGCTTCAAATAAATTGATAGAAATCATATCATCTGAATAATGCAATCTCCATGGAAGGTTTGGCGACATTTTCGTCAATTTAGCGATAACTTAAAAAATCGCCAAATTTATCGCCAAGTGGGACTGTAGAACTGATAGTCCCATTTTGCGACAAATTGACGAAACATCATCACAATACTATCAAATCACAATTAATTTCATTTATCCCTAACAAAACACAATTAATTTCTATTAGTAAGCGCGATTTTATCAATTTCATGATATTTTTATGGATTTAAAAATATTTTTACCAATTTGGTGATATTAAAAAAATTCCTTCAATGTGTTACTAAGTAGGATGGATGAACTGACCGACTAATGCTACAGAAACATCATTTCAGTACTCTATTCTAAAAAAACAAATTTAATTTCATTGATTGATTTGGGCCATTTTTATCAATTTGGAGACATTTCCACTAATTTGATAAAGTTTAAGAAAAGTTACCAAGTTATTTAGAGATATTCCGCTAAATTCGTAGCTCTGAATTTTCAGATCTGAAGAATAAAATATCCTGATCCCTTTTGTATATACTAAATGAAAACACTAAAATTGTATTAGAAGATACATACACCCGTTCTACTCTTTTTCTGCTTCAACAATCGGCTAAATGAATTTATTGGGTAAACACAATATATGAGTTTATTAGCTAAACACAATATATGAGCTTGAAACCTCTTTGCTTAAATAAATGAAAGTGATGTACGCAGTCCGCAATATATATAATTAAAATAACAATCAAACCGTTCATTTATAAAATATATTTTTACATCCATTTATTTATTATACAAATAGAAAAAATAATAATAAATATTACCAACACATTTAATTTCATTTCATTGCCAAACAACATGATATAAGATAGAATCTTCCTCATAAAATGCGAAATTAAATAGCCATTTTGATTTCTTTATACTCTTCATCGTTGAGTAAAAATTTGTGAAAGATGAACCATGGAGGTAGATTTTTCCATTTAAATTCATGTTTCAAATAATTCATGCTTTCCTATAGTGACTAATTAATGCAAAAATCCGGTACTAAACTCGGAAATAAAGTTTTATTTCATTTTGGCGTTTTAAACAAACGATTTTCATCCTTTCCGTTTGGATAAACCACGGAGTTGGAGAGTAGATCTCCTAAGAAAAAGTTCCGTTTTTCATTAATATCTCGACAACCCCTGGTCTTAGAAACTCGAAACTTGGACAAAATTTATGGGGGACTATTTCAAGGCTATCCACAAAATTTCATTAAATTCGGTTCAGCCGTTTTTCCGTGATGATGAGACAAACAGAAATTTCGTTTTTTACTAATATCTCGAGAACCACTGGTCGTAAAAACTCAAAACACAGACTCAATTTTAAGTGGGGCTATTTTTAGGCTACCCACAAAATTTCATCAAATTCGGGTCAGCCGTTCTCCCGTGATGATGGGACAGACAGACAGACAGACAGACAGACAGATTTTCATTTTTATTTATATAGATTGGACATACTTATTAAGTATTGATGGAATAGTTAATATAAATATGTTCAACATATTCTGATACAATAACTGCCAAGTATCTTCAATAAGTTCTAATGCATTCGTTAATAAGTATGTTCAAAATATTTTGATGCAATAATAGAGATTGTATGTTTGTATAATTTTTAGTTTGCAGGAGTAGCTACAACAGTATCTACAATATATAATTTGCTTGCTGTCATTGCTGGTACTATGATATTATCAGCGTACTTGATAGCACCCTCACTTCTTCTTATGGCAATTGGAGTCTTATGTCCTGGAATTGCTGTGCTTGGATGTTATGCAGCGAGGAAAGAAAATACGGTTATTTTGAAAAGAGTAATATATGTTTATTAATCTTTATTAGTTTAATTGGTAGTTGTGCTATAAGATTTCCATATGTTTATTTATTATTGGTTGTTTAAATTATGGTATAGTACTCTAAGAATTAATCCAATGCCTATTTATTTTTCACCATTTTCTACTTATTTCGTGCGTATCGAAATCTCATTTGCCCGATTCCATTGAACAGACAACAGATGGAATTGTTACCACTGAGTGGTATGCACGTGGAGGGATTGGTGATTATAATACCCCAGAGACACATAAATGTGCTCTAAAATATATATTAATCACAAATCTTGCTTTCGACATATTTACAAACACACCAATTATCCCATATAAACCGTTAAAAGAATTTTTGTGAAACTTCCTACTACTGTAAAATATTAAATGTCTGTTAAGTTTCAAATAATGTGATTAAATTAAATGTGCACTTTTTATATTTATACATAATTTTATATATCAGTTTGTAAACTGTGTGTTTAATGATGAACCAGATATATATATATATATATATATATATATATATATATATTATATATATATTTATAGATATATATATTATATATATATTTATAGATATATATTTGCAAAAGCAAATATATACAAATAAACAGAGATTATTATTCCTGTATTATGCAAATTTAAAAAGAATATAGCAAAATCTATATACCATTTCTTTCAGTTCCTTCAGTTCAAACTTGTTTTGTGATAAATGTACAAAGATAAATATTTTTTAATTAATTCTTTAACTAAGAAATTGCATGCTTATATAAAAAGTTTAAACAATTTTTTTATTTTTAATGAATGCATGTCATACTTTCAATTTAAATAGAAGTGTATTTTTAGGCATCGAAAAAAGGCATTCATCTTAATTGTATTTCTACATCGATAACCTGATATATAGATCAATTTTTCTGTTTCTAGACCTTTTACTTTTGTTCAAACAGCGCTGTTTTCTCAATAGAGAATTTCACTAGGAATTTAGTGGTGCAATAAAAATAGTCAGTAAAAATACAAATATTACAGACATGATAAAATGTGTATTTACCTTGATGTTATTTTCCATTATAAAATGAATTCTAATGAATGCACATGACAAAATGAAATGTTAAAGTTTTCAAAAAATATCACCAAAAACTGGTTGAATGAGATACTTCAAATTTATCATTTTTGAATCTTATATTTTCCCTTAAAACTAAAAAGTACTCTTTTTCCTGCTAATAAAAAGAGTTATTTAATAAAAATCCCTTGTTGATTGAAAAAATAGAAAACAATGTTTTCAAAATTTGACTGCTGAGTTTAAAAATCAAATTATAGTTCTAAACATTTTTAATATACATATTATACTGTGGAAAGGGATACAGCTTTATCACATGGAGATAATAGAAATGACTCCATTCTATTTAGCTATATTTTACCATTTATATTAGAAACGTTTCAGAAAGTTTAAAAAAAATTTTGAAACGTTTCTAATATAAATAGAGGAACGTTTCTAAATATGGTGGAGACATATTTGTTCTTGTTATTTAATGGTGTGAGGTTGCATCTATCTCTTATGAAAAAAAAAAAAATCAATTTTATGACCTTTAAAGTAGCTCAAATCTTACTTTTAAGGGGAGAAATAACTGAAAGCAAAAATCATTTACTTTTTATTTTCCATATTTATTGAACAAAATGTTAAGAATATTTTAGAAAGATAACTATCAAAATATTCCAATTAGAACGCTCTTTATAATAAAATTGGTGAAACAATACATGCACAAATCAAGTAAGCCTCCCTGACTTGCTGTTTCTCTGAAAGCTATTACTTTCAATCTTGTAAAGTAAAAATTAATTAACCCAGAATCTTAAAACATTTTATGCTATTTATGCATTTTATTGGCATATATACATACTCCACTTAAAGTTAAATAACTATCTGTCAATAAATATTTAATAATTTTTTTTATGATTTTTTCTATAAGTTTAGCATTTAATTCCAAATTTACTTTAAAAAGTTTTTCCTGCAAACTTCATTATAATTTTAGGTGGATTTCAAAGTATAACCTCTTAAGATATTATATTAAAAAATTGGGAATGAATGCGTCACAATTTTCCTAGAAACCTGTGCTCAGCGTTTGTATCGCAAGGCACGTTTTCAAAATCTCTAAATTTATCTACAAAAATTTTCTTTCATTAACTAAACTTTTATTAAATTTGTTTTTCTAGTAATAAAGAGCAAGACAATACACTCTAGAATTTTATATCATTTGAAGAAGTAATAACAGGGCCATAAAATGTGAATATTTCACTGCAAACAACGATTTTTGAGTTGATTAGGGTGATCCATCACCTTAAAAGCATTAGGTTTCAAAAAATGAATATACAGATTTAACTGAGCCAGTTAAATTATTAGTCGCATGCAATAATAGTCGTATGCAATAAAATCAAATTACGTGGTTCATTGTAAATTTCTTAGAATACGATGCAAATAAACTTAATAAATCTATGCAATGAAAGTTATATCGGGATTCAGAATCACCGACTTCCATCAGAGGCAAGGAAATTAAAATTAAGTCGATTTGATTTACTTTGCAATAAATCGAAATTTCCCGTACGTTTTGCAACTAGACAATCTATTATTGACTGCTAAATTTTACTGAACTAAAAATATTTTAAAAACTGTGCATTTTCTGAAATATGTTTTCAAATTATTTTAGTGCAACATAGCTATGGTCATTGTCTTTCTCCTTTCTCTGGCTGTGGGGATTCATACGATAACAGCAAGCTTTATAGAAAAAGGTGACAGGAACATATCTCTAAAGGATGCCATCAATAATTTTCATGAAGATGTGTCTATGAAAGATTATATTACCAGCGTTCAACGTGTTGTAAGCTTTTTGAATTTAATTTATATTTCATTGATAACTAATTTTCTAAGATTGGTGTTCCAAATAAGCTCATTCTTGCTAACTGAATAAGCCTCCAGCCAGACAGTAAGGAAGTTTTCATGATTTTAATAGCATGTAAGGCAAAGTGAAGCAATTTTCCGTAGAAAGTGTACCAAATAAGCACATAACCTATATCATCAATTAACATTATACTTTTACTGACCCCCCTCCCTTTTAAGCTCCCCAAATTTTTTTCTATGTTACTACATATATACATTACTATGTTAATACATATGGTTTCGATTTAAAATCCTAGATTTTATTAGTTTCAATGAGAAATAGACGAATAAATTTAGTGTGTAAAATTTTTAATCCAAATAAAAAATGGCTATGTTGAGTTTTTCTGGTGTTGACTGAATATTGCATAAATACGGCCTAATTTACCAAAGATATTGTCTAAGAGGCTAGTAGCAGGAAGATCTGTAAGCAAAATCTCTCTCAAACGAATAGAGCAATTCGAAGGAAATTTGGTAAGATTATTTCAATTGGTAAAATTAGGTATCTATTGATTTTCAAGGAAATTAAACCAAAGGAAGATCACGAACTCTTTTGACATTTTTTGAAATTCGAAAGCATTATAAAATATAATTATCTGACAAAATAAAAAAATCATAGATATGTCAATTTGTTTGAAAGGGAATAGCTTCATGTGTAGGAAGTTAACATGAAAAATTATATCTGAATTTTGCATGCATTTTATATAAAATGGAATATATTAAATATGTTTCATGTTACTAAATAAATGAAAACATTGTAAGTACTTGCAACCAGAAACGAACGGACACCATGAATTAGGAGTCATTTTCATGATAAAAAAATTTCCTCTTTTCACAGGGAGTGTAAAGCCTCTTGAAAGAATGAAGTGATTTTCCTGAAATTTTATAGGCTTCTTTTAATCGGTAATAATACGTCTAATGATTTTTAGTAAGTCATAAGTGAGTTTTTTTTTGTATAATATCGAAATTTATTTATCTGTAGAAAAGTCGTGTCTTGTACACAACAGGTTATTTTCTAAAAAAAAAAAAAAAAAAAAAAAAAAACAGTTGTTGAAAACATAAATTGCTTACATATATAAGATATGGCATATTTTTCTTAATTTTAAGGTAAAAGTTGAATGTTTTTTTACACTTATATTTTCCACTATTTTTTTTACACTCTAGCTTCATTGCTGTGGCGAGGAGGGAATTGACGACTGGAATGGTAGTGATCTATTTTTCTGCAACAGATTGAACCATAATGTTGATCGGTGCAGCGTACCACCTTCATGCTGCATTCGTAAAGAGGTATTATGCTAATTTTTTTTTTTACCAAAATTCAATTTAACTAAAATTCAACTAACTTAAAATTCAATTGAAACTATAGTAACATGCTAATATTGTTCCAATATGACATATTTTGGCATTTGATAGGAAATATTTCCAATGCAACGCCAATAATGAACCAGTATTGGGGATAAATCAGTCGCCAATATTGCCTAGATACTGGCACTTTAATATTACATCAATATTGGCGTTAAATTGGAGATATTCCCAATAAATCACCAATATTTAGAATATATTGGCAGCTAATATTAGATAAGTATTGGATACATACTGACATTTGCATTTTAGTTGTAATTTGCCAGGCTATATTGGCGCAATATTCGAAACCAATATTGGCCCAATATTTGAAGCCAATATTTAAGGCCAATAATGGCTTATTATTTGAGGCCAATATTGGTCCAATATTATCAAAATGTCCATATTTGCACAGTGGCCAAAATTTGCTGCCAATATTGGGCCAATATTGCCATGATACTAGAAACAGTTTATTACGTATATTTTCATGAAAACTGCGAATTTGGACTTGATTTCCTGGAGTTATAATAATTAAAATATTATAACTGCCAACAAATTTGTCTTTTCAATACTAATTTTGTGAGATCGAAGTTAATACATTGGAAGTTTTTAAAATGATATATAAATGGGAAAATAATTTTTTTGTAATGCAAATTTTTACCACTTCTTTCAACGCAATTTTTTGTGGATTTTCTATTATTATAGGGTTTTCAATGGATATGAAATTCGAAGGTTACCAACAGATATTCAAATCTAGAACTGTAAACAGCTGTTCAAATTTAGGGTAAAACTTATGAGGCAATTATTCAGTACACTAAATACCCTTTATTTATCAAATATTGTTCTGTAAGTACTTCTCGAAATTTCAAATGTCAACTTATAATCTAGGAGAAATTTGTATTTTCTTTTTAGAAAATTGATTGAGAATTGATAATTTTATTTTAATTTTAAAGTCAAATTCAATAAATTCTCTTTAAATTTTATTTCAATATTCGTTTTCATAATTATTGAGCCACTTACTAACATTTTACTTAGTATGTGCACATATATTGACCAGTACATTTAGTATATGTCTTCTTAAATATCTTTATTCCATAGAAACATCTTCCTCCCTTGAACTGTGGAATGAACGTTTTGAACGTTACATCACTTCAGGTACATACCAATCACTAAATAAATACTTTTCACGTAAAACTATTTTTATGTCCATATTTTATTATGTTTTTATTATTATTATCTAAGTGTTATGTCTATATCTAATCCAGAGAAATAGCTGTTGCAAGGAAAATATAAATTGAATTCATATCAGGGAGCATCTAAGCCTTTTCTACAGCCAATTCTGAACAATAGATATTTCAAGGAGAATTTTAGAACCGGATGTGGAAAAAGAACTAGAAGCGGAAATACTTAGGGAACTATCTTACCTCCTCCAAAACTTGATGTTGAATCCCCACCAGTTATCATCTAATTTCTATCTATAGTTAGTATTGGAAAACTAATGATTCAAGTAAAATGAATTTTTTTTTAACAGAACAGAAAACAAAAAACCCAACCGAAAGTGGAAATCCTTAGTGAACACCCCAACTCCTAAAAAAATAATACTGAATCCATATAAACCTTAATTTAATTTCTACTTGCATCCGATCCTAAGAAATATATACTTCAGGAACATTTTTAGCAAAAGCAACAGTATGGTAACATTTTTGCCACAAATAAAATTACAAAAAATTTCTTCAGAAGGTAAAAGATAATTCAAATGTATAAGTAATATAATTAATATTCAACTGGTGAAACGTACTAGTAGTGTAATGATCAAATTTAGCTCTAATGAATTCCATTTTATTAAATATACAAGATGGTTTTATTTTGGTGATTTAATTTTTTTTTCTAAATCTCTGTACTTCTTTAATAGAAACATACATATCACAATTAGGTGACTCCACTTGTTTCAAGGGCATTTTCAGCTAGTTCAAGGACATTCTCATCATCATGTCAGAAACAATGTGTATTAATCTTTTGACTGATATACACTGCTTCTGAGCTGTTGATGAAGGATCATAACACCTTTGAAATCACTGTAGTCACCAAACTTTTATATGTTTGCTTCTATTAAGGAGCTACAAATATTTTGTATTCTCAAAAGCAACAGTTTCATTCATTTTGATCTCATTTTATTTTGAATAAAATAGGCTAGTAGTCAGATTCTTTATTAATTGCATTTATGATTATACATTTTAAATAATCTAAAAGTAATATTTATTGAAGTTGGTATGTGTTTAAATATTCATATTTCTATAACTTAAATTTTGTTTTCTATATATAGTCACCAAAGTTTAAAGCTATTTTTGACTCCAAGAAAAGACAATGATCTTTTACAAAGAAATTTTTGTAATTTTGACTTAGATTGAGTCTTACGCAAATATTCCAAGCTGAAGTAACATGTTTTAAACAATATATAAATATTTTATTATATGTCTGCTTTAATTTAGAATAAACAGAGGAAATACATTGTTTATGAAGATGGATGTCAGAAAAAGATAGATTACCTTATTTTGGGTGCTGCACTAAACATTTTGCTCATGCTAGTATTGCTTATAGTTTCTCAGGTAAATACATCTTAAATGATTTAAATAAATTTCCTTCACAATCTTGCATCTTTTTTTAAATTTTGATTGTTTAACACTCTTTTTATATAAGATACATAACACTCGTGAAATTATCCATTTTATGAACATTACAACATATTTCATGCAATGTATAAATTGGGCAACTTTTTATTCAATTTATGAGTTGCACAACTTTTTTTTCCCAATTTTTGAATTGGGCAAACTTTTCCTCCAATTTATGAACCGGGAAACCATTTTCTCCAACTTATGAATATTATAACTTTTTTTTTCAATTTATGAATTGAACAACTTCTTTTTCCAATTTATGAATTGAGCAACATTTATTCAAATTTATGAACTGGAGATTTTTTATTCCCATTCCTTTAACTAGTAAACCTTTAGTCTAATGCTCGAACTGTATAACATTTTTGAGTACTTCATGTACTGAACAATTTCTAGTGTACAATGTACTAAATAAAATACATGTTATCATTATTTGAGAGTAATTTAACCTGATTTGAATGATAATGCTTAACATAATGTTTCAATTGTTTTTTTTTATCGATGCAGTAGGTAGCAGGTTTTCTTTAAATAAATTTATGAGATTTTGTTTGAATTAGTTAAATATTTTGAAAGTCGTGATTTGTATACAGATTTTATCTAATAATAAATCACAATGATCGCAAAATATTTTAAATTTCCTAATGATAAAGGATGTCCAATAAAGAAGATAATTGGTACTAATAATAATATTTGGGAAATGTGTGTTCTTTTGATACCTCAATGTAATAAACCTACATGATAAGATACAGTTCATTTATTTTTTAAACTTTTCGTCTAATAGTGCAAAATGTATATTTGGAACACAGATGTTAGTACTTAAGGGGGACTTGTGCTTTCAATTGGATCCCATATTATCTAGACTCTTTTTGAGGCACATATTTTTAATAAGCTATCAGATATTTTTAGCAAACATTTTACTAGTCATTTATCAGAAATTTGTATACATTTTAGCAAAATATTGTATCACTATTTTAATTTTTAAAAAACTCACAAATTTTTAATGTACACTTCAAAATTTTGCACTAAACATATTTTTATTTTTGCTAATTTTTGAAAATTAGGTACTTTTAATTCGTCTCATCTGCTTGTACAAATAAATCATATGCATATATGATAAAATTAGCAGATTGAAATCTTTGATGGATTCTGAAAAAAAGTATTTAAACATTGAAAAAATAAGCTTTGTAATACGCGTTTAAATTGAAATATGACAACTTTCATACCTTTAAACAGAACTTTTTTAAATACTTCTAAAGCTCTGGTTATCTTATCCAATATATTGTTGTAAAGGCAGGATTCTGAACTTTCAAGAGCTTAGAAAACAAAATTTGATTTGCCGTAAATTTGAGAGTTCTGCTCCTCCTTAAGTAAAAGTTCTATAAAACTTATATTTAAAATATTCGTAAATTCACATATTTGTCATTTATGTAAAGGTAAAGAAACATGTTTTGATTAATACCAGATGTAATTATATTACTGTAGATTATATACATAGTTTATATTACTGTAAATTTACATGTAAAATTTAATTTAATTATATTATCTGTTGATAGATTCGAAATTATCAAGAATAATTATAGTGTTTTTAAATTATATAAAATTTTATTTAAAAGACATATCTATTTCTTTGCTTTGTGGCATTTTTAGGTACTTCTTTTCAGACGATTTGCAAAACTCATACACATTTATAGAAGACAAAATCGTAGAAGAAACCTTGTGATGTTCCAGCCTCATATTATTGAGAATGTGTTTTGAATTGAACATTTCTCCTTAGACAGCAGTTTCACAACTGATGATGAGTATTCCATCAATGATGATTATACCAGCTACTTATGTTAATGAGCTATTAAAGCGATTTTTTTGTATATTCATTTTTTGTATATTCATTTTTTGTATATTCATTTTCTAATACACAAAATGTAATATTGTGCAATTCATTTTCTAATAAACATAATAACATTTTTGTGTATTGTGTTTTTTCTTTTACTTACTTTTTATCGATTGCACCTTACTGTATAAATACTATTATAAAAATATACAACACAACATTATTTTTTTTGTTGCATGTTGCTTTAAATAAAGATCTTTCTGTTTCCACATGGTACACTAATATTTTGTTTTGATTTTTATGCTAAATATATAATTTCTAAATAAAATAATCAAACATATTCTCCTAAAAATTTATATTTCATAATATATTGTACCTACAAGGTTTAATGGCACATAGTTCGTTCTATTTTTATTTTTTGCATTTAAAAAAATATACTCTACAGGTATATAGTACAAAACAGTTAGAAGCAGATCTCAAAATTGAAAATGACTGACTAATATTTTATTTTTTAAGCTAAATATATAAAATTCTAAATTAAATTATCAAACTTATTTTCATGAGAATTCATACATTATGATATGTTGTGCCCATAAAGTTTAATGATACATATTTCATTATATTTTTAGTTTTTACATTTTAAGAAAATATACTGTACAAGTATTCAGTACAGGACATTTAGAAGTAGATCTTTAAACTGAAAATGACAGACTAACATATTATTTTATGCGAAAAACATCAAATTCTAAACTAAATTATCAAATTCATATTTTCGTGAAAATCCATATATCATAATATGCTGTACCCATAAAGTTTAATAACACATATTTCATTCTATTTTTTATTTTTTGCATTTAAAGAAAATATAAGTATGCAGTATAGAAAAGTTAGAAGTATATCTTTGAATTGAAAATGACAGACTCTTTTATTTTTATGATAAATTTATCACATCCTAAATTAAATTATCCAACTTATATTTGCCTGAAAATTCATATTTCATGATATGTAATGTCTGTAAAGTTTAATGACGCATATTTCATTCCATTTTTATTTTTTGTATGTTAAGGAAATATATTCTACAAGTATTCAGTACAAAAAATATGAAGATATGAAGTAGATCATTAAATTAAAAATTACAAATTAATATTCTTTTTATTCCAAATATATCAAATTCTAAATTAAATTATGAAACCCATGTTTTCCTGAAAATTTATATTTCAAAATATATGATGAGTCTAGAATGTTTAATGGCACATATTTCATTCTACTTTTATTCATTTTAAGCAAATATATTCTACAAGTATTCAGTACAAGAAATTTTAAGTAGATCAGTAAATTAAAAGTGGCAGATTAATATTCTTTTTATTCTAAATATATCAACTTCTAAATTAAATTATTAAACGTATATTTTCCCGAAAATTCATATTTTAAAATAATTTATAGTTTAATGGCACATATTTCATTCTATTTTTATTTTTCGCATTTTAAGAAAATATTCTATAAATATCCAGTATAAGAAAATTAGCAGTAGATCTTTGATTTGAAAAATAGACTAGTATTTTACTCTTATGATAAACGTATCAAATTCTAAATTGAATTATCAAACGTATATTTTCATGGAAATTCATATTGAATAAGATGTTATGTCCATAAAGTTTAATTTACAAAATATAAACAATTTACATAGAACAAAAGACAAAACTATTAAAAAAAAAAACTATCTTTGAAACAAATTTCTGCGGCAGTGTTGATTTAACTTTTGTATTTAAAATAAAAATATTTATTTTTGTTCGTCATACTATGATACTATGAGATTCTAAATTGCTGATTTCAATGTTGAATAAAAAATGTTGAAATCTCAAAAATCGCATTTAAATAGGATTTTCCTTATAGCAATCTTCAGTAATAGTTAGCTGCTGCTTTGAATCTAAAGTAAACCAGTAAAACAAATTTTCCATTTTCCGTAATTTATAATTTAAAATTTTTAACATTCAGGAGATTTTCCGTTGATAAAAAGTTGCCACCTTCTGCTTGAACCTAGTGAGTCAATTAAGAAGTTTGTCACTAAAGAAAGCTCTATCAAGTGTCAGCAATAAGTCAATATATGCCCTTTGTAGCTTCCACGTTTTTAATGACTAGTCGGAGTCCATAACGGGGGTTCTTACACCATTACGTGGAATCCAACCGAAGGGAACATTATCAGAAGGAGTGCAAACAACTTGTCGCAGGAACGGGGTGTGCAATGAAGAAAATTTACGACGTCGTTGCACTTTAACCCGTAATACGTAACTCTTATGTAGAATTAGAGACTTACACAGCTGTTCAAAAAAGTAAGAATTTCATATAGTGTAGATTTAATAGAAGTTGGTTTGCTGCGATGCAAATAAAAAAGTTGTATGTACTGTTATATTCCCAGTATGCATGTACTGCAAAAGAAATCGTGCAGCATTTATTAATAAAAGTAAAGATATAATATTATTTTCTCAAGATTATATATTTTTCTTCGAAAACAGTTGAATTTCCTTCAAGTACTAGGGCGCTGTGCCCCTGATCGCTACGCTTCGACAACCCCTTTTGGGAAGGGGCGCGGTAGCCCATTGGTTAGCGCGCTGGAGTTGCACTCGGTAGGCCCGGGTTCGATTCCAGCCACTGCCAAAACTGCCGCCGTGTTCATTCGGAGTACGATCACGTTAAACATGTGGGTCCGAAAGTCCTTCCGAGTGGTTGGTGGTAGGGGAAGGAGGGTACGGTCCGTGTGGATGCCTCCCCCACTGGATTCCGGTCTAAATTGGGTGGCACTTCCCGACCGTCCAAACAGTTACCTTACACCTTTCTGGTAGGTCGGACGGTCTGGGTTTCAACAACAACAACCCCTTTCGGGAGAAGCGCGGTAGCCCAGTGGTTAGCGGGCGGGAATTGCATTCGGTAGCGCGGTAGCCCAGTTGTTAGTGCGCTGGAATTGCACTCGGTAGACCCGGGTTCGATTCCCGCTACTGCCAAAACTGCCGCCGTGTTCACGCGGAGTATGATCACGATACACATGTGGGTCCGTAAGTCCTTCCGAGAGGTTGGTGGTAGGGGAAGGAGGGTACGGTTCCTGTGGATGCCTCCCTCACTGGGTTCCGGTCTAAATTGGGTGGCACTTCCGGGCCGTTCAAACAGTTACCTTACACCTTCCTGGTAGGTCGGAAGGTCTGGGTCTCAACAACAACAACCCCTTTCGGGAGGCTACGCTCCCAGAGCTCGCTTCATACCTATCTCTTCTAAAAATTCTATTTTCAAAATCTCTTTGGCTATCCCTACATATTTTCTGTAGGAGGTAAAAAAAGGGATTTTTCTTAGCCCAGGGAATCCAAAAACTGAATTCCTTTATCCTGAGCTCGCTTCGTGAGCTATTTTATACCAAACTAAAGTTTAAATCGATAAACTGTTTATTTCATCGTATTACTCTATTATTTCTCCATAAATGTACTAAATTTCATATTTTTGTATGCTATAGTTTTTGCGGTACGAGACAGAGAAATCGCCAGATGTGCAGATACGAAAACAAATTTTTCACTTTCAGAAGTGCATAAAAAGTGAAATATCTCAAAAACTGCATAGAAATTAAAAAAAGGGTCTTCGTCCTGCAAAAGTTCACCCCTGTAGGTACCTGCCTGCAAAATTCGTGGTCTTGCTATCGTTAGTTTATCCAGGACGCAAACTTGCAGTTCAAATATTTTGTCTTTGACATTAAATATTTCTTAAACTACAATATATATATATATATATATATATATATATATATATATATATATATATATATATAAAGGGTTTATTTCAGCATATTCCGCAAAGATTTTTCTACAAGTGTACCAAATTTCATGTTTTTACATTACAGTACAGCTACTTTTTTTTAAATGTAATAAATATTTCTACATTCATTTAATATTGGGTTACATGAATTATGTATGACCGCAGGGCAAGTGTAATTGTGGTTTATTACTTTATTAATAAGCACATTTCTGGATTAAAATTAAGGAAAAACGATTGCTTGCTTTCTTCGATTCTTATACATACATATAAATTTGAATCAATAACACGCAAACCAAAATACTTGCTCAATGCAATGTTAAAAGAGTGGATATTTTTAACTCAGTTCGAGAGTGACTGAGCCGGATTTTAGAATATCCATTTGTAAATCGGACTTGCAAATCTTGCATTTTTGATTGAAGCAAAAATAAATCTGTATTGTTTAAATATGTACATATGTTTATGATTGAAGTTGTCTTCAAGTGACCCAATTCTTTCTTCGAATAAAGTGATCTTCATCGTAACTGAAAAAATTGCAACTTCTCTTATATAAATAAAATCAACTTATACAACATTTGATGTCGACTTTCCTTGAAAATTAAATGTGGTGATTAAAAAAATAAATTGAAGGATTTAGCATAAATCTCTTCTGTCAAACTTGTCAGGTTCGTAAATAATCTGTTGACATGTTGATGTTACCGATTATTGCACGCAAACATTGATATATATACTAGTTAGCCATTCATCAAACCTTGACGTCAACATAAATAGAAAGTAATCCAACCCTGCTCCTTAGGGAGCAGTTTGTTCTACCCTCTCCAACTTGTCAGTTACTGAAATAAATAGGCTACGGCGAGAGGACTTGAAACGATGACATGTATACCGTATTCCGAGAAACTTTTGATCCCCGCTTCATTTCTTTAATATTTGTACATCAACGCATTGACTAGATTCATTATTACTTTTCATACATCATACTAGTACTTAAGCCTGTCAAAGACAGAGAAACTATACTCTTAAAATATTAAGCTGTAAGATTTTTTTTATTAATTTTAATTTTGCTTAACAATGTGTAAAAAAAATCTTGCTGCCCCTCGAACTCTGCAAAGTATGGGGAATTCTGTAAATGTATGGTACTTACTGTCGAAAATAGTTGGCTCAATTGAAAATTGATCCAGTTAGGTTCTCGACCCGTGTCAGAGTTTCAGATTTTTATATCCCTTAGGAAGGGAGGCTCTGAGAAATTTTATCTTCCTCAACATTTTGTTCCCACCCGAAGAAAAAACGAAAATCCTGCTCAGTTAGGTTCGGTGTAGGGCCGATACTATAAGAGTGCAAAGATTCAGCCTTCTAAACCATCAAAGAGCTGCTTAAGGATCTATAAAGGCAATAAAACTAATAAAATCTTCGTTTTGGGAGAGGGACCGAAAATCCGATCAGGTTGAGTTCTGTCCGCTGATCAATACTAAAAGTGTACAAATATTCAGCCTTCTAGGTTACCAGGGGTGTTCTTGGAGGGTCTGGAAAGACTTTTAAAGACACTCACCATTTTCCTAGCCCCGGAGGGTGAATCAAAAATTAGGCTCCGTTAGGTTCTGTATCGTAGTTAATACTAAAAGTGTCTGATGAGTCAGCCTTCTGTGTCAACGGAGGGGCTTCTGGAGGGTCTGAAAAAACTTCTCGAACCCACCTCTATTTTATCCACTATCAGGGGAAGAGTATCCTAAAAGAGTGCAAATATTTAGTTTCCTAGGTCAGCGGAGGGGCTTCCAGAGGGTCTGCAATCTTTTCTTCAACCCCCTCCCCCTTTTTGCATCTCAGGTGGGGGTGGGGTAAACCGAATATCTGGCTCAATTAGGTTCTGTGTCGTAGATAATACTATGCAGAACGTAACTGAGTATAAATGTGTAAAGATTCAGCCTTCTAGGTTAACGGAGGGGCTTCTGGAGGACATGGAAAGACTTCAAACCCTCACCTCCACTTTTTCACTATCAGGGGATTAATTTAAAAATTATGTAAGTGTGCAAAGATTCAATTTTCTAGGTCAACAGTGGGGCTTCTAGTGGGTCTGATATTATTTTCAATCTCCTCCCCCATTTTGCTTCCCAGGTGTGTTGTTGTTGTTGAAACCCAGACCGTCCGACCTACCAGAAAAGTGTAAGGTAACTGTTTGGACGGTCGGGAAGTGCCACCCAATTTAGACCGGAACCCAGTGGGGGAGGCATCCACAGGGACCGTACCCTCCTTCCCCTACCACCAACCTCTCGGAAGGACTTTCGGACCCACATGTTTAACGTGATCGTACTCCGCATGAACACGGCGGCAGTTTTGGCAGCGGCTGGAATCGAACCCGGGCCTACCGAGTGCAACTCCAGCGCGCTAACCAATGGGCTACCGCGCCCCGCTTCCCAGGTGTGTGTGTGTGTGTGGTGGTGGTGGTGTGTGTGTGTGTGTGTGTGTGTGTGTGTGTGTGTGTGTGTGTGTGTGTGTGTGTGTGTGTGTAGGGGGGGGTAAATTGAAAATTCAGCTCATTTAGGTTCTGTACCGTATTCAATACTGTAAGTTTGCAAATATAATTTTCTAGATTACTGGAGTGTTTGAAAAATAAAAATACGCTAGAAAAACCACTTTGCTTAATTATTTATCATTTCTACTCTATTTAGAATATTTATTTTCATCTCAACCGATTCGTCTCAGCTTCCAGATCAACGACAAAAATCCAATATTTCGAAAATTCGGATTAGGAATAACGATGCAAAGGAATAATTAAAAAGTTAAAAATAACTTTTCAAAATAATCGTGTACTTCTACTCGAGCCAGTGCCTTGCCTTTGGTCTCGGTTCGAAACGAAAGAAAATGTCCAAAGTTTGAAAAATTCGAATTAGGGGTGACGGTGCAAGAAATAATAAAAAAATAAAAACCACTTTGCTTAATTATTTATCATTTCTACTCTATTTAGAATATTTATTTTCATCTCAACCGATTCGTCTCAGCTTCCAGATCAACGACAAAAATCCAATATTTCGAAAATTCGGATTAGGAATAACGATGCAAAGGAATAATTAAAAAGTTAAAAATAACTTTTCAAAATAATCGTGTACTTCTACTCGAGCTAGTGCCTTGCTTTTGGTCTCGGTTCGAAACGAAAGAAAATGTCCAAAGTTTGAAAAATTCGAATTAGGGGTGACGGTGCAAGAAATAATAAAAAAATAAAAACCACTTTGCTTAATTATTTATCATTTCTACTCTATTTAGAATATTTATTTTCATCTCAACCGATTCGTCTCAGCTTCCAGATCAACGACAAAAATCCAATATTTCGAAAATTCGGATTAGGAATAACGATGCAAAGGAATAATTAAAAAGTTAAAAATAACTTTTCAAAATAATCGTGTACTTCTACTCGAGCCAGTGCCTTGCTTTTGGTCTCGGTTCGAAACGAAAGAAAATGTCCAAAGTTTGAAAAATTCGAATTAGGGGTGACGGTGCAAGAAATAATAAAAAAATAAAAACCACATTGCTTAATTATTTATCATTTCTACTCTATTTAGAATATTTATTTTCATCTCAACCGATTCGTCTCAGCTTCCAGATCAACGACAAAAATCCAATATTTCGAAAATTCGGATTAGGAATAACGATGCAAAGGAATAATTAAAAAGTTAAAAATAACTTTTCAAAATAATCGTGTACTTCTACTCGAGCCAGTGCCTTGCTTTTGGTCTCGGTTCGAAACGAAAGAAAATGTCCAAAGTTTGAAAAATTCGAATTAGGGGTGACGGTGCAAGAAATAATAAAAAAATAAAAACCACTTTGCTTAATTATTTATCATTTCTAATCTATTTAGAATATTTATTTTCATCTCAACCGATTCGTCTCAGCTTCCAGATCAACGACAAAAATCCAATATTTCGAAAATTCGATTTAGGAATAACGATGCAAAGGAATAATTAAAAAGTTAAAAATAACTTTTCAAAAGAATCGTGTACTTCTACTCGAGCCAGTGCCTTGCTTTTGGTCTCGGTTCGAAACGAAAGAAAATGTCCAAAGTTTGAAAAATTCGAATTAGGGGTGACGGTGCAAGAAAAATTAAAAAAATAAAAACCACTTTGCTTAGTTATTTATCATTTCTACTCTATTTAGAATATTTATTTTCATTTCAACCGATTCGTCTCAGCTTCCAGATCAACGACAAAAATCCAATATTTCGAAAATTCGGATTAGGAATAACGATGCAAAGGAATAATTAAAAAGTTAAAAATAACTTTTCAAAATAATCGTGTACTTCTACTCGAGCCAGTGCCTTGCTTTTGGTCTCGGTTCGAAACGAAAGAAAATGTCCAAAGTTTGAAAAATTCGAATTAGGGGTGACGGTGCAAGAAATAATAAAAAAATAAAAACCACTTTGCTTAATTATTTATCATTTCTAATCTATTTAGAATATTTATTTTCATCTCAACCGATTCGTCTCAGCTTCCAGATCAACGACAAAAATCCAATATTTCGAAAATTCGATTTAGGAATAACGATGCAAAGGAATAATTAAAAAGTTAAAAATAACTTTTCAAAAGAATCGTGTACTTCTACTCGAGCCAGTGCCTTGCTTTTGGTCTCGGTTCGAAACGAAAGAAAATGTCCAAAGTTTGAAAAATTCGAATTAGGGGTGACGGTGCAAGAAAAATTAAAAAAATAAAAACCACTTTGCTTAGTTATTTATCATTTCTACTCTATTTAGAATATTTATTTTCATCTCAACCGATTCGTCTCAGCTTCCAGATCAACGACAAAAATCCAATATTTCGAAAATTCGGAATAGGAATAACGATGCAAAGGAATAATTAAAAAGTTAAAAATAACTTTTCAAAATAATCGTGTACTTCTACTCGAGCCAGTGCCTTGCTTTTGGTCTCGGTTCGAAACGAAAGAAAATGTCCAAAGTTTGAAAAATTCGAATTAGGGGTGACGGTGCAAGAAATAATAAAAAAATAAAAACCACATTGCTTAATTATTTATCATTTCTACTCTATTTAGAATATTTATTTTCATCTCAACCGATTCGTCTCAGCTTCCAGATCAACGACAAAAATCCAATATTTCGAAAATTCGGATTAGGAATAACGATGCAAAGGAATAATTAAAAAGTTAAAAATAACTTTTCAAAATAATCGTGTACTTCTACTCGAGCCAGTGCCTTGCTTTTGGTCTCGGTTCGAAACGAAAGAAAATGTCCAAAGTTTGAAAAATTCGAATTAGGGGTGACGGTGCAAGAAATAATAAAAAAATAAAAACCACATTGCTTAATTATTTATCATTTCTACTCTATTTAGAATATTTATTTTCATCTCAACCGATTCGTCTCAGCTTCCAGATCAACGACAAAAATCCAATATTTCGAAAATTCGGATTAGGAATAACGATGCAAAGGAATAATTAAAAAGTTAAAAATAACTTTTCAAAATAATCGTGTACTTCTACTCGAGCCAGTGCCTTGCTTTTGGTCTCGGTTCGAAACGAAAGAAAATGTCCAAAGTTTGAAAAATTCGAATTAGGGGTGACGGTGCAAGAAATAATAAAAAAATAAAAACCACTTTGCTTAATTATTTATCATTTCTACTCTATTTAGAATATTTATTTTCATCTCAACCGATTCGTCTCAGCTTCCAGATCAACGACAAAAATCCAATATTTCGAAAATTCGGATTAGGAATAACGATGCAAAGGAATAATTAAAAAGTTAAAAATAACTTTTCAAAATAATCGTGTACTTCTACTCGAGCTAGTGCCTTGCTTTTGGTCTCGGTTCGAAACGAAAGAAAATGTCCAAAGTTTGAAAAATTCGAATTAGGGGTGACGGTGCAAGAAATAATAAAAAAATAAAAACCACTTTGCTTAATTATTTATCATTTCTACTCTATTTAGAATATTTATTTTCATCTCAACCGATTCGTCTCAGCTTCCAGATCAACGACAAAAATCCAATATTTCGAAAATTCGGATTAGGAATAACGATGCAAAGGAATAATTAAAAAGTTAAAAATAACTTTTCAAAATAATCGTGTACTTCTACTCGAGCCAGTGCCTTGCTTTTGGTCTCGGTTCGAAACGAAAGAAAATGTCCAAAGTTTGAAAAATTCGAATTAGGGGTGACGGTGCAAGAAATAATAAAAAAATAAAAACCACATTGCTTAATTATTTATCATTTCTACTCTATTTAGAATATTTATTTTCATCTCAACCGATTCGTCTCAGCTTCCAGATCAACGACAAAAATCCAATATTTCGAAAATTCGGATTAGGAATAACGATGCAAAGGAATAATTAAAAAGTTAAAAATAACTTTTCAAAATAATCGTGTACTTCTACTCGAGCCAGTGCCTTGCTTTTGGTCTCGGTTCGAAACGAAAGAAAATGTCCAAAGTTTGAAAAATTCGAATTAGGGGTGACGGTGCAAGAAATAATAAAAAAATAAAAACCACTTTGCTTAATTATTTATCATTTCTAATCTATTTAGAATATTTATTTTCATCTCAACCGATTCGTCTCAGCTTCCAGATCAACGACAAAAATCCAATATTTCGAAAATTCGATTTAGGAATAACGATGCAAAGGAATAATTAAAAAGTTAAAAATAACTTTTCAAAAGAATCGTGTACTTCTACTCGAGCCAGTGCCTTGCTTTTGGTCTCGGTTCGAAACGAAAGAAAATGTCCAAAGTTTGAAAAATTCGAATTAGGGGTGACGGTGCAAGAAAAATTAAAAAAATAAAAACCACTTTGCTTAGTTATTTATCATTTCTACTCTATTTAGAATATTTATTTTCATTTCAACCGATTCGTCTCAGCTTCCAGATCAACGACAAAAATCCAATATTTCGAAAATTCGGATTAGGAATAACGATGCAAAGGAATAATTAAAAAGTTAAAAATAACTTTTCAAAATAATCGTGTACTTCTACTCGAGCCAGTGCCTTGCTTTTGGTCTCGGTTCGAAACGAAAGAAAATGTCCAAAGTTTGAAAAATTCGAATTAGGGGTGACGGTGCAAGAAATAATAAAAAAATAAAAACCACTTTGCTTAATTATTTATCATTTCTAATCTATTTAGAATATTTATTTTCATCTCAACCGATTCGTCTCAGCTTCCAGATCAACGACAAAAATCCAATATTTCGAAAATTCGATTTAGGAATAACGATGCAAAGGAATAATTAAAAAGTTAAAAATAACTTTTCAAAAGAATCGTGTACTTCTACTCGAGCCAGTGCCTTGCTTTTGGTCTCGGTTCGAAACGAAAGAAAATGTCCAAAGTTTGAAAAATTCGAATTAGGGGTGACGGTGCAAGAAAAATTAAAAAAATAAAAACCACTTTGCTTAGTTATTTATCATTTCTACTCTATTTAGAATATTTATTTTCATCTCAACCGATTCGTCTCAGCTTCCAGATCAACGACAAAAATCCAATATTTCGAAAATTCGGAATAGGAATAACGATGCAAAGGAATAATTAAAAAGTTAAAAATAACTTTTCAAAATAATCGTGTACTTCTACTCGAGCCAGTGCCTTGCTTTTGGTCTCGGTTCGAAACGAAAGAAAATGTCCAAAGTTTGAAAAATTCGAATTAGGGGTGACGGTGCAAGAAATAATAAAAAAATAAAAACCACATTGCTTAATTATTTATCATTTCTACTCTATTTAGAATATTTATTTTCATCTCAACCGATTCGTCTCAGCTTCCAGATCAACGACAAAAATCCAATATTTCGAAAATTCGGATTAGGAATAACGATGCAAAGGAATAATTAAAAAGTTAAAAATAACTTTTCAAAATAATCGTGTACTTCTACTCGAGCCAGTGCCTTGCTTTTGGTCTCGGTTCGAAACGAAAGAAAATGTCCAAAGTTTGAAAAATTCGAATTAGGGGTGACGGTGCAAGAAATAATAAAAAAATAAAAACCACATTGCTTAATTATTTATCATTTCTACTCTATTTAGAATATTTATTTTCATCTCAACCGATTCGTCTCAGCTTCCAGATCAACGACAAAAATCCAATATTTCGAAAATTCGGATTAGGAATAACGATGCAAAGGAATAATTAAAAAGTTAAAAATAACTTTTCAAAATAATCGTGTACTTCTACTCGAGCCAGTGCCTTGCTTTTGGTCTCGGTTCGAAACGAAAGAAAATGTCCAAAGTTTGAAAAATTCGAATTAGGGGTGACGGTGCAAGAAATAATAAAAAAATAAAAACCACTTTGCTTAATTATTTATCATTTCTACTCTATTTAGAATATTTATTTTCATCTCAACCGATTCGTCTCAGCTTCCAGATCAACGACAAAAATCCAATATTTCGAAAATTCGGATTAGGAATAACGATGCAAAGGAATAATTAAAAAGTTAAAAATAACTTTTCAAAATAATCGTGTACTTCTACTCGAGCCAGTGCCTTGCTTTTGGTCTCGGTTCGAAACGAAAGAAAATGTCCAAAGTTTGAAAAATTCGAATTAGGGGTGACGGTGCAAGAAATAATAAAAAAATAAAAACCACTTTGCTTAATTATTTATCATTTCTACTCTATTTAGAATATTTATTTTCATTTCAACCGATTCGTCTCAGCTTCCAGATCAACGACAAAAATCCAATATTTCGAAAATTCGGATTAGGAATAACGATGCAAAGGAATAATTAAAAAGTTAAAAATAACTTTTCAAAAGAATCGTGTACTTCTACTCGAGCCAGTGCCTTGCTTTTGGTCTCGGTTCGAAACGAAAGAAAATGTCCAAAGTTTGAAAAATTCGAATTAGGGGTGACGGTGCAAGAAAAATTAAAAAAATAAAAACCACTTTGCTTAGTTATTTATCATTTCTACTCTATTTAGAATATTTATTTTCATTTCAACCGATTCGTCTCAGCTTCCAGATCAACGACAAAAATCCAATATTTCGAAAATTCGGATTAGGAATAACGATGCAAAGGAATAATTAAAAAGTTAAAAATAACTTTTCAAAATAATCGTGTACTTCTACTCGAGCCAGTGCCTTGCTTTTGGTCTCGGTTCGAAACGAAAGAAAATGTCCAAAGTTTGAAAAATTCGAATTAGGGGTGACGGTGCAAGAAAAATTAAAAAAATAAAAACCACTTTGCTTAGTTATTTATCATTTCTACTCTATTTAGAATATTTATTTTCATCTCAACCGATTCGTCTCAGCTTCCAGATCAACGACAAAAATCCAATATTTCGAAAATTCGGAATAGGAATAACGATGCAAAGGAATAATTAAAAAGTTAAAAATAACTTTTCAAAATAATCGTGTACTTCTACTCGAGCCAGTGCCTTGCTTGTGGTCTCGGTTCGAAACGAAAGAAAATGTCCAAAGTTTGAAAAATTCGAATTAGGGGTGACGGTGCAAGAAATAATAAAAAAATAAAAACCACTTTGCTTAATTATTTATCATTTCTACTCTATTTAGAATATTTATTTTCATCTCAACCGATTCGTCTCAGCTTCCAGATCAACGACAAAAATCCAATATTTCGAAAATTCGGATTAGGAATAACGATGCAAAGGAATAATTAAAAAGTTAAAAATAACTTTTCAAAATAATCGTGTACTTCTACTCGAGCCAGTGCCTTGCTTTTGGTCTCGGTTCGAAACGAAAGAAAATGTCCAAAGTTTGAAAAATTCGAATTAGGGGTGACGGTGCAAGAAATAATAAAAAAATAAAAACCACTTTGCTTAGTTATTTATCATTTCTACTCTATTTAGAATATTTATTTTCATCTCAACCGATTCGTCTCAGCTTCCAGATCAACGACAAAAATCCAATATTTCGAAAATTCGGATTAGGAATAACGATGCAAAGGAATAATTAAAAAGTTAAAAATAACTTTTCAAAATAATCGTGTACTTCTACTCGAGCCAGTGCCTTGCTTTTGGTCTCGGTTCGAAACGAAAGAAAATGTCCAAAGTTTGAAAAATTCGAATTAGGGGTGACGGTGCAAGAAATAATAAAAAAATAAAAACCACTTTGCTTAATTATTTATCATTTCTACTCTATTTAGAATATTTATTTTCATCTCAACCGATTCGTCTCAGCTTCCAGATCAACGACAAAAATCCAATATTTCGAAAATTCGGATTAGGAATAACGATGCAAAGGAATAATTAAAAAGTTAAAAATAACTTTTCAAAATAATCGTGTACTTCTACTCGAGCCAGTGCCTTGCTTTTGGTCTCGGTTCGAAACGAAAGAAAATGTCCAAAGTTTGAAAAATTCGAATTAGGGGTGACGGTGCAAAAGTTAATAAAAAAATAAAAAACCACTTTGCTTAATTATTTATCATTTCTTCTCTATTTAGAATATTTATTTGCATCCCATCGGATTCGTCTCAGTTTCCAGATCAACGAAAAAAATAATCTAATAATTCGAAAATTCGGATTAGGAGTAACGAGGCAAAGGAATAATTAAAAATAAAAAGTAACTTTTCAAAATAATCGAGCACTTCTAGTCGAGCCGGTATCATGCTTTTGGTCTCAGTTGATACGTCTCTGCTTCGAAACGAACGAAAAGGTCTAAAGTTTGAAAAATTCGAATTAGAGGTCACGGTGCAAAAATAATAGAAAAAAGAAACACTTTACTTAATTATTTATCATTTCTACTCTATTTGCAATCTATATTTTCATCTCAACCGATTCGTCTCAGCTTCCAGATCAACGAAAAAAATCTAATATTTCGAAATTTCGGATTAGGAGTAACGTTGCAAAGAAATAATTAAAAAATTAAAGGTAACTTTTCAAAATAATCGTGGACTTCTACTCGAGCCAGTATCTTGCTTTTGGTCTCAGTTGATACGTCTCTGCTTCGAAACGAACGAAAATGTTTGAAAAATTCGAATTAGGGGTGCCAGTGCCAAAAATAATAAAAAAATAAAAACCAATTTGCTTAATTATTTATCATTTCTACTCCATTTAGAATATTTATTTTCATCTCAACCGATTCGTCTCAGCTTCCAGATCAACGAAAAACATCTAATATTTCGAAATTTCGGATTAGGAGTAACGTTGCAAAAAAATAATTAAAAAATTAAAGGTAACTTTTCAAAATAATCGTGCACTTCTACTCGAGCCAGTATCTTGCTTTTGGTCTCAGTTGATACGTCTCTGCTTCGAAACGAACGAAAATGTTTGAAAAATTCGAATTAGGGGTGACAGTGCAAAAAATAATAAAAAAATAAAAACCACTTTGCCTAATTATTTATCATTTCTACTCTATTTAGAATATTTATTTTCATCTCAACCGATTCGTCTCAGCTTCCAGATCAACGAAAAAAATCTAATATTTCGAAAATTCGGATTAGGAGTAACGACGGAAAGGAATAATTAAAAATTAAAAGTAACTTTTCAAAATAATCGAGCACTTCTAGTCAAGCCGGTATCCTGCTTTTGTTCTCAGTTGATATGTCTCTGAATCGAAACGAACGAAAATGTCTAAAGTTTGAAAAATTGTAGTTAAGGGTCACGGTGCAAAAATAATAGAAAAAGAGAAACACTTTACTTAATTATTTATCATTTCTACTCTATTTAGAATCCATATTTTCATCTCATCTGATTCGTCTCAGCTTCCAGATCAATGAAAAAATCTAATATTTCAAAAATTCGGATTAGGAGTAACGATGGAAGGGAATAATTAAAAATTAAAAGTAACTTTTCAAAATAATCGAGCACTTCTACTCTACCCAGTATCTTGCTTTTGGTCTCAGTTGATACGTCTCTGCTTCGAAACGATCGAAAATGTTTGAAAAATTCGAATTAGGTGTGACAGTGCAAAAAATAATAAAAAAATAAAAACCACTTTGCTTAATTACTTATCATTTCTACTCTATTTAGAATATTTATTTTCATCTCAACCGATTCGTCTCAGCTTCCAGATCAACGAAAAAAATCTAATATTTCGAAATTTCGGATTAGAAGTAACGTTGCAAAAAAATAATTAAAAAATTAAAGGTAACTTTTCAAAATAATCGAGCACTTCTACTCGAGCCAGTATCTTGCTTTTGGTCTCAGTTGATACGTCTCTGCTTCGAAACGAACGAAAATGTTTGAAAAATTCGAATTAGGGTGACAGTGCAAAAAATAAAAAAATAAAAACCACTTGGCTTAATTATTTATCATTTCTGCTCTATTTATAATTTTTATTTTCATGTCATCCGATTCGTAAAAAAAAAAAAAAATAAAAAAAAAAAAATACAATATTTCGAAAATTCGAATTAGGAGTGACGCTGCAAGTGAATAATCAAAAAATTCAAAATCACTTTATAAAATGCTTCAGCTTCCAGATCTACGATGAAATCGAAAATTCAAATTAAGGGTGATGATTCAAAGGGATTTTTAAAGAACTTACATCAATTTGCCTCTGAAAAGTAATTGATATCCTTTCGCTGCCTACAATTAAACATCGTTATCAAGTGTGTAGGGACCACATTTAGTGATCACTAACCTCTGAAAACGCGGGAAGAGCGGATGGAATGGCTATTATCTTAAATGATAAAAGGCAATGTCTGTCTGTCTCTTTTATATACTATAGGTTCAGCGACCGCGCGTCGCAGAGCTACGATATTTGGCAATCGGAGACCCGGGGGCGGGGGGGGGGGGGGGGGAGGGGAGAAGTGAAATCCGGTTTTTAAAATTTGAATTATTTTTCTTGTTATTTAATGTTTTATGCGATTTCGACCATTTTCCCCCCTCTTTCCCATTTCTTCTCCACCATCCAGACGTCATAGAAAAATCAAATCACACGACCGGAAAGAGCAGATAAATGCGAGTAAAAATATATCAATTTCAAATCTCAGGGACAAATTCTAATATTTTTTTAAGATTTTAAAACAAAAGTCACTTTTGGCTCAAAAAAACGAACTTTCGTTTTTAAATCCTCGCGTCGGGAAAAGTTCCGAGAATTTCGACTAATAATTTACATTTTTAGAAAGCCCAATCTGTTCAACAAATATGAAAACGTAGCTGCAAGATCCCGATTTTAAGAATTTCCGAATTTCAATTTCTCGACGGCAAACCGGCAAAGTAAGTCTTTCTCCCATGCCCGCGCAGGCGCACTGCGAGCGGAGACGCACAGTGTTTCCATGGATATTGTGCATCGGGTTAGAAAATTACGTGATATTTTAAATGATGGAATTAAGAGTTTAGCATATGGTCATTGTAAAATTTAAATGCATACAGAGTGAAATTATTATATTTATATTTTAAATGATGCAACGATATGGATTTTTTAAATGGATATTTTAATTTATGGATATTTTAAATGGATATTTTAATGTTTTGGATATTTTAAATGATGGAACGATGATTGAATTACGGTTTGTACGGTTTTTGGCCTAGGAACAATTAAAAACCGAATTAGTTTGCTTTTTATAAGGTTTTTGGCTCATTATGCTGGATTGAATTATGGCGATGTATTGTTTACATCGGGTGGGGGTTGGGACCACAATGAAAAAACTTAAACACTGAAGAAATAAAAAAATAAATAAATAGAAAGTTATAGAGATTGTCGCGGTGCCTTAAAATTTCATTATTAGATTTAACGTCATTAAACTAAACCAAACTTTGTTAACTCCACGGGGTTGAGAACGCGGTAGACCAGAGGTTAACGCTCGGGAATTGTACTCGGTAGGCCCGGGTTTGATTCCCGCCACTGCCAAAACTGCCGCCGTGTTCAAGCGAAGTACGATTACCTTAAACATGTGGGTCCGTAAGTCCTTCCGAGAGGTTGGTGGTAGGGGAAGGAGGGTACGGTCCCTGTGGATGCCTCCCCCACTTAGTAGTGTCTCCCACTATAAATTGGGTGGCACTTCCTGGCCGTCCAAATTGTTACCTTACACCTTTCTGGTAGGTCACGCCAACGAGTTTGCCACAGTCAGAATTTTCAAGGGTAGCGAACAGGCTGGTCGCCGAAGGCGGCTGGTATTTAATATATGTGTAATATCTTTCAGTAAAATTATTGCAATTTTCAGTCTCAATGTATATAAAATTTCTTGAATGAATCGAACAGAATTTTACTGAAGTCTCAAATACAAAGGTTTAATTTTTCTAAGGATCCTATGATTTATTGCAGCAATTTGAAATCCACAAGTATTCAGATGAACAATATGCTATCTTTTATGAATAAAGGCAAAGGAATAAGGATATTGTATGGGACTGAAATTTCACTATTACACTGTCTTATAAATAATGATATATTTCTTTGGACTAAATTTCTACTTCTACTTTTATAGAAATTTAAATCGTTAAAGTATATGACTATAATACATTTTCACTTTCATTACAATACATATTATACAGGGTGTCCCAAAAAGATTGAAACGCGCTTTAATTCTTTACCTGTTGGAGATAAGTGGGCAATGCAAATTGCAAAACTGTTGAAAGTAAGGTAGAAAATAAGACTGCATTAATGAAATAGTCCTCCCATTAATTTTCAAAAAGTTACACTTTTTATATTTTTATACGACCCCTTCAGACAAATTTGGTCAATCAGAAAATTTTTATTTTTAATGCAACAAGATCATTAAAAAAACCGCATATCTGTATCTTTAAAATCAACTGAATTATGATAAAGGAAACATCTGACTTATGCCACTTTTTCACAAGACCGTTATATCAGTGAAAATAGGGATCATAAACAAATTGACGATGGAAATTGTTTAGATTAAAAATACGTTAATATGTGTCAAATTTTTTTTTATCACAAGTGCATCTAAATAAAGCATTACACAGACAGAGATCATATAAAGCAGTGGTACTCACTACGCGGTTGGGGCACATTATTAAAATATGCATACATTGATCTTTTTTGTGATATGTCACAAAATTACATTTTTATTTGATATATGATCCCCATTCACAATGTTCAATATTCAATTAAATATAACTCGCTCAATTTTAAAGATACAGATATGCGGTTTTTTTAATGATCTTGTTACATTAAAAATAAAAAATTTCTGATTGACCAAATTTGTCTAAGGGAGTTGTATAAAAATTTTAAAAGTGTAACTTTTTGAAAATTAATGGGAGGACTATTTCATTAACGTAGTCTTATTTCCTACTTTACTTTCAACATTTTTGCAATTTACATTGCTCACTTATCTCCAACAGGTAAAGAATTAAAGCACGTTTCAATCTTTTTGAGACACCCTGTATATAAAGGAAAAGTATTGCATGAAGTGAGAAATGTAACTCTCTGATTTTTATGGATGTACACGCTTTCTATCATTTCTTAAATTATATCTGTGTTTCGGTCAGTCTATGGGTGCGATAATCTTTAAACTTGTAGAACAATTGAAGTGGGATGTACACTGGGGTAAGGATCTGTATTTTTCGAGCGTTTTACTCAAAAAGTTGAAAATAAAATATCATAAAATATTTTGTTGATTAAAATGTTAAACAAATACTCCTTTTATATGTAATTATTCATTTAAAAGCTAAAGACATCATTTATAAGATGCTAGCATGCGCAGTTCTCATGATATCCCATGTTTCCTTTTTAAATCTAAAATTAAAAAAACAAAACAAATATGCTAGTTATTATCAAATGAATAAATTCTTTGTAAGTTCTTTTACAGCAGTATATAATGACACCATCGTTTTGGAATTATCACCATCTATTTTGGGGATATTAGATATTAGAAAATTTCTTTTCCACGGGGGGGGGGGGGGGGCTGACATCTTTCGGAAAAATAGATCTATTACCAAGCAAATTGGTATGCTTATTTAACATGCTAACAACAATAAGCCTATTGAATTATAGAAATATTTATAAGAAAATTTGAATTTGTAATGTTTATTTACCCTTTTATCATTATTTTTAATCAATAAGAAAAGTCAGGTACTTGAGGATTGACATATTAAATTTTCAAATCTGAAGCGAAAAAAAAAATTTAGCCTAAAAATCGTTTTAATATTTAGGTTAAAAAGTATTTCAAGTAAAAAATATTTTTTTAAGAAATATATTTTTAGTTGCAAAAAAAAAAATGTCTAAAGTAACTATTTTAAGTATTGTCTTATGAAAAGTGTGTAAATATTACTTCCTAGCTAGTTTCCGTTAAAAGAAAATAAAAAGAATATTCGTCTAAACTTATAAGGATCAAAATAGGCAAAAGTCAACCAAACTTTCTTTCAGCCACTCTCATCCCCTTCCAGCTCTCAAAGCCACTTCGCTTTCCTCCTTCTTTTTCAGCGGGAGAAAAGCGTGGAGGACGGAGAGAAAAGCCGTTCGGAAGTTTCGAAATCGATTCAACAAGTTCATCCTCCCACCTGTTGCAAAAAAGTTGATTTTTCTCCCTGGATGAAAGCGCCAACCATGCGCTTTTCTCGCCAAATACGGCAAACTCGCTACTCGACAAACGCGGGAAGCTGCTCTGAAGAAGCCGTGTAGGAAATGAATCCACCTGTTCTAAGTCGGACTCTTCTGATCTTTAGAAAGGGGAGAAATTGTAATTATAGTGCAAATATTGCTAGTAGAAAAATTACAAATGTAATTTCTTATTCATATAACTCAAAAGGACTGCGTCATATATTTTTTTGAAGTCTTCGCCCCATGCAATGTTTTTTGTATAGGCAATGTTTATATCTTTAAAACCAATTTCAGACTTACTCCCCCCCCCCCCCCCCGTTAATTTTTTTTTCTACTTTTAGAAAATTGGAAAATTGTTGTTTTCAAAAGAATTCTATATATTCGTTGCAATCTTGAGTCACATGATTGGATATTACCACGCATGGGCAGACAAGGACATTTCCATGAATAAACTATTTTTTTTTTGTAGAAAACTGTCTGATTCAGTATTTTTTAAACGTTGGTTCTCTATATTTTTACCAGTTTGCAATTGTTGCAATTCTCAAAATTGTGTGAAAAAGCGGAGAAAGGTTTTTTAGCATAAATATCCTTCAAAATATTTTCTGTGTTCATGGGGTGCATGAAAAAATTTATATATATATATAAAAAAAATTACATAAGGAAAGCACAGAAATATTTTTATTATATCCATAGATGAAAACGGTGACGGAAGAAGCTTTGACGGAAGACGGTTTTCTTGTTAAATGCTTTGCTTAATAAGAAAACTTTCTACTGTCTATCGAGCGGCTGGCTATATTTCTGATTCAGGAAAGCTGAGTGCATATTTTTTGCAGTGCGCAATATAAGCTATAAGGGAAAAGGAACAGGCATAATGGTCGAAATATTCAATTTTTGTTGTTGTCGACTAGTATTTCGGCCTCTCAAGACAAGCAAACCAACACACTTAAAAAATTAAGTTGCATTTTTTAATATGTTATATTTTGTTTAACTATTAATGCTGTTGAGTGTCAAAAATGGTGGTCTTAATAAAAACAAAATTGCCACTGTTAAGTAATGTTCCGTAGTTAATACTATAAGTATACAAAGTTTGAGCCTTCTTAGTCATCGAGGGATTTTCTGGAGGGTCAGAAAATACTTTTAGACCCCATTCATTTAGCACGCCTCCGTAAAAAAATCGAAAATCCGGTTCTGTTAGGTTATGTTTTACGGTCAATACTATAAACGTATGCAAAGATTCAGCCTTCTAGGTTATCTGGAGGGTCAGTAAAGACTTTTCACACTCCCTATTTTACCGACAACTCAAACTGCTACTCGTGCCCTATGGTGAGGTTCGATACTATAAGAATACAAAGCTTCTGCATTCTAAGTCACCAATAGGGTTTCTGGAGAATCTGAAATGTATTTTTAAAGGATCCTCAAGGGGTGGGGGTGATCAAAAATCCAGCTTTATTAGGTTCTGCCCCTTTGTCGATAATATAAGTGTGCATAAATCGAGTCTTCTCGGTCACTGGAGGGTCTGGAAAGACAAAAACACGCTATCCAATTATTATGTTGCTTTAAATGGTTCAGAATGTTCTCTTTCCAACGGTATATCACATACGTTTATCCGCAGATTAGATGCTAAAAAATTTCATTTTACCGACCACTCAAACTGCTACTCGTGCCCTATGGTGAGGTTTGATACTATAAGCATGCAAAAATTCAGCATTCTAAGTCACCGATAGGGCTTCTGGAGAATCTGAAATGTATTTTTAAAGGATCTTCAAGGGTAGGAGGTGATCAAAAATCCAGTTTTATGTTATCGACAAAGGGACAGAAGCTAATAAGTGTGCATAAATCGAGTCTTCTCGGTCACTGGAGGGTCTGGAATGGCAAAAACACGCTAGCCAATTATAATGTTGATTTAAATGGTTCAGAATGTTCTCTTTCCAACGATATATCACATTAGTTTATCCGCAGATTAGACGCTGAAAAATTTCTTTTGTTTCCATTTGTCACTCTCAGAGTCGCATGTTCTTTGCTTTCTCTCTGTTTTTCACGAAATATGTTTTTTCTTTTACTGTTATTACTTATTTTTCTCAAAAAATTCTAAGCACAATATTTTGAAAAATTTTAGTGATATAATCAGATCACGTGTGTACACATTGTAACACGATATTTTGAATGTAACTTGTTGATTTTTTTTAAAGCAAAATTAAATGTTATAAACTTTTGCTTAAAAATGGTGAGATGTGGGAAATAATCATAATTAAAAAAAATTTTGAAGTAAATTAAAAATGAGTGTTAAATTGTGCAAAAGTATTGCATCTTTCAGCTATGAAAATTTTGCCCTTATTGCATTTATACTTTCTATGAAAAGGAACATGAAGTTCAAATTTAACATATGCAAGATAAGTAGGAATATGTTTCCTTAAAACAGATTGACATCTCCAAAAGATCATCTCGTTCCAGAGACCAGCATTAATTAGGATACTAATAAGAAGACCAGCATTAAATAGGAAGAATACAGAACAACAAAATCGGACGCATTTCAGTGTCTGGCAGGTAAACCACCAATAACGAGTCAAGCAAATCACACTGCCACTAATTGTAAGATGCACTACAGTTCAACAAAACATCCAATACCTCAAAGCAGACATATTTTCCAAATGGCCATAAATCATTATTGCAAATTTCGTCTATGGTAAGAAATGCTGTAAAATATGACTAGAAGCATATATACCCGCCGTTGCTCATGCTTTAAAGTACGAGAAAATTCCAATATAATTCAAAATGATATAGTACTTCAAAAATCCTTTAAAAACATTTAATTTAATTCATATCATTAACTCAGGTAATTTTTACACACACACACATATATGTGTGAGACGAAACTATAAGAGTGAAAATTGAACTTTTGAACTTGTAGAGATATAGTACAGCGCCCAAAACTAATCAAAAGAATCCTATTGATTACTAGATTAAGAATTCAATGGAATGCAAGCCAGTAAAATAAAAATTAGTTGGGGTATAAAAAAACAATCTGTAGGTATTAAAACTAATAAAGAAATCTGATGTGGGCAGCACATGACTTACCCTGCAGACTCATATTTACGTTCTCTATTTCTTCAGTAACAATAAGTCATTATATTGAGTTTAATTGCACAAAATAACGCCCACAATTATTTAAAATGACACTGAATTGGCACTTTTAATTCAATTTTCGTTCTTAGATGGTTCTGTATCTTCGAATCGCACCCAAAACTAATCAGCACTAGGGTCACACCCAAGTGGCTTACCTAACAAATTTTATAAAATTCGGTTCATTAGTTTTTGAGTTAGAGTGGATACATACATTGCATAGACAGACGCATACACAGACGTCAAGCTAAAAATAGTTTTTTCGTATTCTAGAGGAGGTTTCAAAACGTGTAGATCCATCGAAAACTCAAGTTGCGATTTTCGGTATGATTCCAATACTTTCCCTATACATTACCATGTATTGCAGGGAAAGTAAAAAATCTGATGTGGTCAGCACATGACTTTCCCTGTGGACTCATATTCATGCTCTCTTTATTTCTTTAATAATTCATTAAAGAGGGCTTAATTGCACAAAATAACACTAAATTTGCATTTATAATTCAATTTTTGTTTTTATTTGGCAATTGGACATTTTTCCGAAAGCAGCGTAACAAAAATGCAAAAAATCTCAGATATCTTGAGAACGTTAGTTCGAAAGTAATGGAGTTGGTTTTAGTCTTTTCCTCGTCAAAAAATATGTATAAAACAAGCATTTAATCGATTCATTTGAGCATACGTAGTCTTTTTTTTATTTTTTTTTTTAGATTTTTGCGGGTCATTTCGTTAAAAAAGGCAGGTTGTTCATTTTTTAACCATACCAAAATTTAATCAGCATCAGAGTATCCCATAAGTAACTTATCTACCAAATTTTGTGAAATTTGGTCAATTAGTATTTTAGCTAGGAAATTTTTGAGGGTCATTTCGCTAATAAAGGCGGGTTTTTTTGAATCATACCAAAAACTAATCAGCACCAGGGTCATGCCCAAGTGACTTACCTACCAACTTTTATGAAATTAGGTCCATTAGTTTTTGAGTTAGAGTGGATACATACATTGCACAGACAGACACACACACAGACGTCATGCTAAAAAAGGTTTTTCTTATCTTAGAGGTTCCGAAAGTGTAGATCCGTCGAAAACTCGAGTTGCGATTTTCGGATTCCAATACTTTCCCCATACATTACCGTGTATTGCAGGGAAAGTAAAAGGATTAAAGCCTACTACTTACATGTGTATAGATGGGATGTAAAATCTTAAGTATTGTTGTCACACATGAGGTTAAAAGACAGTGTCGCCTAACATAAAGAATAAAATATAAAACCAATGTTGCCAATTAAGAAAATATCTTAAATCGAATCCCCAACTGAATGTAAAATCAGGAAAAACACAAGATATACAACATTTGAAATGCAACAATTGTCTATTATATACATATAAATAATAATTATTAACCAGACCAATAACTTACAAAACCTTAACATTTATAAATACTCGACATTAGTAACATGTTTAATAATAATAATCCTCATAATTATAATATAGATCGAATTTTTAATTTAGACAAAATAGTCACAAATTTAATACAACATCTCCTGGTAGAATGCACAGTTAGAATAAACATGCAATGCGAAAGTCAGATAACGTTAGAAATGGAAATTAATAGTAGCAGTGAAAATTAACAGAAATGAACAGCTGAATTTTTTTTAACCGTTGGTTGCAGATAGTTCCAATTGCAAAAATGCTTTAAATAAGGTAAGAAATGATGAAATAGGAATTCAAATGATTTGTAATAGTTTCGTAAAAATTTGAAAAAAAAAACATTTTATACCGACCTCCTAACAAAAAAAAGTCAAATTATAAAAATGTTACCCATACCATATTTTGTAAAACTGACAAATATTTGACTGTAATACGATCACATTTGACTTTATTTTTTATTTGTGATTAAAATTTTTATTGGGAAATAAAGGATCATCCACAAATCAATTTGGCTACAAATGGTTACTAAAATGTTTACTAATTATTCAAATTTATTTTACGCAAATATTTCAGAAAGATATTACGTCACCATTACGCAAATTTAGAGTTTGCATTTAAGCATCTATCCAATCAACTCTTCTATCTAACTGAAGTTTAAACTATTCTGTTGTTCAGTAATGCCGAATTCTTTGAGATGATTATGATTTACGGCGAATACAACCGATCTCCAGCAGATTTAAAACTTAGAGGATATGCTTATCTTGATGTGAATAGCATCTATACTTTGGACATATGTGGCGGAATTCGGAATCTTGATGTTAATAGCATCTATACTTGGGATATCTGTGGCGGAATTCGGAATGTTACGAAAATTGTATCACTTTGGATGTTTATCTCTCCGTACCTAATAGATAAAAATAAAAATATTATTTTTTATTTAGATTTCGTTAGAAAAAAAAACTGAGAGACCAACAAAATAGAATTATCAGTTTTTTTTAAAACTTTGTTTAAAGGTCAAAATGACTTTTCACCAGAATCATGGGTCTGGTTTAATAGTTTCAAATATTTTTGTAAATCAATTCAATTTGACAACGGCACTTGAATTCATGAATTGATGCGCTTACAAGCATATTGTAAATCCAAGACAAAGTGGCCAGAAAGTTTATCAATTTATTTCATCTTAAATTTGGACTTTTGAAATAAAAATTTTCTTTGTTTGACTTAGTGAAGTATGGGAAACGTTTTTGTAGCTTAGCTTTTTCTGATAAAGAAGCTATATAACTTTTTTTTAAGTTTTGCAAAACCATTGCATATTATTTTACTATGGTACTTTTGCAGTTGGAACTATGTGTCTACAACCAATGTTTCAAGAGACCAATGTTTATTTTTGAAACACCCTGTGTATATATGAACACACCCATAAATATGCATGTATATTAATATCTTTACATATTTAAAATAAAATCAACGTCCAACGAATGAAAGAACATGGACATATCCTTCTTGCAATAGCACAATGCAAAATAAATTGAAAAGCCATTTAAAACACATTCTCTTATTGCACCAACATCAATCTCCCCAAACCATTGTATTCAATTCAACTAATAATTTGTTCATTAGCGGCTTCTATATTGCCTGAATCTTTGATTTACGTCAAGGTCAGAATATATCCTTATATTCCTTTTCAAACCTCATTTAACAGAACATTTGTTGGCTATTGACCCTCTGCGAGATCATCATCATGGAAGTCATTTAGAGGTTCATTTAAATTAAGAGATTTTCTTGGAATTCAGGTAAATGAAAACTCAAATGCATTAAGTTCGGCAATGTTTAATCTTTTGTAACGGCGTTCTTTGAATTCAAGGAGTTTTCAAGGTCTATTCGAAACTTCCCTCATCGCGTCAGTTGGAATATTGTTTTCTAGGCGAACAGAAGGTTGGAGAGAAGTTCTTGACTTGGAAAAGTTGGAGTATAAAGTTTTTCTGCGTCTTTGTCAAGCATATATTTTAGGTAAGTCTAAATTGTTTAATCGCTAAGGAATGTTATAATAATTATGGTTGAGCGATATTTTGAGATTTGAATAGTCTGCACTTTGACCTTCGTCATCTTTTTTAATGTGATTTGTGTCTTTAGATCTTAAACATTTATTTAATATTGTAATTGTTCTTTCATAACTTTAAAATTTATATGTTTTTATGCATATTTTATTTCATTAGAACGTCTACTATAGTTACATTTATTTAGTGCTGCATTTGGAGTATTTCGTTCAAAAGCACGCTAAGCTTCAGATTATTCACTAATATTTGATTGAATTGAAAAATTGATTAAAGATTGACGATTGATTGAATTTATTGATAATTACTATCTCAAATAATTATGTAATATGTTTTAATTTCTAATAAATGATATTTGATGCATTTAAATTTTATGTCCGTATAAATGCCCTTGTTTGGTAATATATTTGGGATATTTCCCTCAATACAGCTCTAAACTTGTGGTTATAGTGATTACCAATGACTTAAGAATCTTAATAACAGTTACAATTTTATGTGTATAAATTAGAAATTAGTAAAAAAACATGATTTTTTTACATTTTCTTTTTTATAATTTGTTCTTTTCATTATATTGCAAAATTCAACCCTATTTTTATTAGGTGACATATTTAAAAAAATAAATATTTGTTGAAGATTTAGCATTTTAAACAGTAATTTACAGAACAAAAGCAAACCAAGAAAAATCATTATAAAGATTTTAAATTAAATAAAGTTGTTAAAATATTTCATACTCATAAAATATTTCATATTCTTTCACAGTATATATATCTTTAAAATTTCAGCTATTATCATTCAATTGGAACATATTAAATTTTCATTGTTTTTCTCAAGTCTTTTTAAAATACGAAGTGTATTTATATAGATAAACAAAATTCTGTCACCTCGGTAGCCAAGAGGTCTAAGGCAAGCATTTACTCGTGGTCTCTTGACTGCTGGAGATGTGAATTCGATCCACCTAAGGGCATGGATGTTGTAGTGTCGGTTAAGGGTGCAGTGTGCACGGGGCAAC
This sequence comes from Amaurobius ferox, assembly GCA_951213105.1. Classification (NCBI taxonomy): domain Eukaryota; kingdom Metazoa; phylum Arthropoda; class Arachnida; order Araneae; family Amaurobiidae; genus Amaurobius; species Amaurobius ferox. Next base: position 88,424,558 of record OX578142.1, on the reverse strand, counting down.
ATCAAATGACAGAAAAATAGTTCAAGATTCAGCTGCTACTTAGGCGAAAGATCAAGTGCCTGGCTATTAAAAAAAATTAAAAATCATAAATATGGAAATCTGAATTCAATATATTTTATGTGTAGATGCTTATTATGATGTATTATGATTCAAGATTTATTATGATTAAAACTATTTCTAACGTTATGAAATATAAATATAGAAGAAAATTTCGGGAAAAAAAAATCTATTCCGTTATATTGAAATTAGTTTATTAAACAGAAATTTAGAGTTTGTAATTAATTTTCAAATTTTTCCACATTTTCGTACAAAACATTTAATAATACGGCATTTTTAAGTTTTCGTGCAGACCATATTTATGTCTTATGAATAGAAATTCTCTTTTTACTTATTTTGTTTTCTTCATAATAAAATAATTATAAAACTGATCATAGAAATAAAATTTAGAAAAATGGTACATTTTTATGACACTGTGTATCTTATAATAGTAAAATTTATTTGCAAAGTAAAAACTTTGTTAGACAAATAATATAAAGGTTGGAACAAAGGTATCAACATAAGTCAAAAATGGTCTTTTATGTTAGAATAGATGAGAGAGTATTAGCGCGAAAATAGGCAAGAGCGCGTTTATCCTTTGAAACCAGTTGGTAACTTTATTTAACCTTTACATGCGGGGTCTAATGAAGTTTTTATTTTATAGATTTTAAGATACAGATTGTCATAAATATGTATGATTTTTATGATGACAATGTGCATCCTAAAAAATAAAATTTATTTTTAAAATGGGAACTTCATTAGACACAGCATATAAATGTTGAATAAAGGTATCAACCAGTTTCAAAGACAAAAAGGAGTCTTTTTATCAGGATAAATGGACAGAATACCAGCACAAACAAAGGCAAGAACGCATTTATCTTTTGAATCCAGTTTAGACCTATATTTAACGTTCATATGATGTGTCTAACAGATATTTTATTTTTAAATTCTTTCTGACAGCAGCAGAGCAATTTTTTTATTAATTCAATTTTGTTCCTTAGTTAGCCAATTGCCACTGAAGTAATGCCGGAATCAGCAGGAAGCAGTACATCGGATGAGTTGGTGCCCCACAAATTGAAATTCGCCCTCACATCTGCAACTGTCCTTTCCTATGTAAGTGTTTTATTTTCATCTTTTATAACCATGTACAATAAAAGGATATTTATTTTTATAAATATTGTTGAAATGAGAGGTAATATAAAACTCACAAAATTTTAAAGAAATATATTTCCAGAATGCATTTAAATCCTTCTGGTATTCCAAGTAAAAATTATTTTCTGACAAATGTTATAAATGATTTAAACTGCATCTCCCAAACTACTGCCTAAAGAAGCTAAAATGTAAAATTTCGTTATATTAGAGCATGAAAAAAATTAGTAATGCCACCAATCAGCCTTCTTAAGAATAAATAAAATTGAGAAACCATACCAACAAAAGCAATAAGGCATCTGTCAATAAATATTTGCATCACGTGAAGCAGGAAGAAAATTGTTTCCAAACAATATATAAAAAATATCACATTCCGGCGAAAGAAAAAAAGAGAAGGGGAAATAATCAAAACCTTTTAAGTTAATAAGAATATGAACATAAGTGCCTTATGATAAAATAAATAGGAAAACAATCGGTTTCGAAAGCTATCTGAGCTACCTTCATCATCTAAATTGAAAAAAAAATAACACATTAAAACAAACTCTTGTAATAAATACCTGTAAATAAAAAGTGATTTATTTACTGGTAAAAATTGAAATTTATAATTGTTTTTAATGATATTAATTTCTTCAAATAAATTTAAATAATTTTTTCCTGTGTTGTATTTAAAAAAATATATTAGTCTATAATAGTCTAAAATATATTAGTAACATTCAAAATCATCAATTACCCGTCACATCTAACTAACTGGGTTAAGTTACTTGTGATCCATTGTAAGGAACGTGTAACGATCGTCGGTTGGTCAGTTGACAGTCAATTTTTACCATTGATATTTAACTACGATTAAGTTTTGACTGCTGAGATGACTTATTCTGTTTGAAGTCGGTCTCACACTCTTTAAATGTATTTTTAAATGAATAAAATAAAAAAGATGCATACTGCTATTAATGTATTGTTTATTTTAAACAGCAGATTGAATGAATATTTTATGAGTTTTGTATTTACACGCTAACAATAAATTAATGATTTATATTCCTTTAGGTTGTCAGTTTAGGTGCAATTGCGTATGCTCTGCATACATTGTTCAATGTGGTCAGTTCAAGGCAGTTGGTGATGGGTGTTTTCATTATACCTTTGATAATGTTTATTTCCTTTGGAATCATGTTTTCGTTCTTCTCAACGGTTGGATGCTTTGGAGCTTACAATGAAAAGATGGGTTTATTGAATTTGGTAAATATTATTTACAATATTTCTCTATTTGTAATTGTACTTATGGATGTATATTTATAATGCTTGTAGAGTTTAATATATTAATATATACAATGCTGTATCCTCATACTAATACAGGAACTTAACAATAATACGGAGTTCTGTTAAAGTTCTTAAGGAGACATTCTACTCTTAATATCATGAATATATCATATTTTTTTATTGTCTAGTTGTAAAGTGTGATGGCCATTTCTGAACATTTTGGTACAACTGGTATTTCTGAATAGGTATTTCCTACCAATATTTCCTACCAATATTTCCAACTAATTAGGCAATGGGCAATGTTTTAAAACGGGGCACTGCACTTACTTTTATTTTATCGGGCATGGTCACTTTACAATAGATAGACTTAACGTGTACACACTTGCGCTTTTCTTTACAAAGTTATTGGCCTGTTTAATGACTTTATACAAGATCGAGCTTCCACTGCAGATAACATCTGTGAACCAGTTTAGCTCTTATTTTGCTTAAAATAGCCGATACCAGCAACGACAGCAAAGAAATATGCCATGTGCCACAGTTTTGAAGACCTCTAATGATACTGACAAAGTCAATACTACCACACAGCGGGCTTTAAATGCAGGCTTTATATGCAAGGTGGCTGTAATTAGAGTATATTTGTTTAGAGTCTGTAGCATCCGAAAGTGGGTCAATTCTTCAGTAATTACTTTTGTTTTAGGAAATGAGCTAGAAATACGCTGCCGCTACGTGGGCGCATAGTATCAAATATGTAGTAAATGATAGCAGACGATAAATAATAACTGCAAATATATTATTATTGGTTTCTTTTTTTAAATTAAATTTTTTTTTAAATGCTCAAATCTTTACCTGCCATTTAAAAACAGATGTACAGCTCTTCACCAGTCAATATCTCGAAAATGATGCCTGTTAATGTGATACACAAGATGTCCCCTACTTGCACAGAGAGTTAACATAGAGTGGACAGAGTGTGGACATAATCCTGTCAAATTTGGGTAATGAAATATGTAGTATACATGACTTTTGAAAAATATAGGTGAAAAATTCACTAAAATAGAGACAAAAAGTCCACTATATATTATTTCCCCTAAGAGAAGGTATTCGAAAATCATGACATGAAAGCCGTCTTCGGGACATTATGCTAAAATCGTCCTACAATCAGTCAGCTGTCTTTATCAGCGTTACTCAAATATTTGGTAATATAATAGATAAGATGTAGATAATAGCTACTATAAGATATAGATAATAGACACAAATAGATAATATAATACTTGCAAAATGCAACTTTATAATTTTTATTTTTGATCTGTTTTTTACAACTTTCTTTTTTTACAGTGCTACATAATTATGGCTGGTCTTATCATTGCAACAATATCTATAAGTATTTACACATGCACGATAACCATTACGAATTTGCAGGACAATACAGATCTTAAGGAAGGTATCTTGAACTACCATGTCGATACGGATATAGCAAGAAAAGTTGATAAGATACAAAGAGAAGTGAGAATAATTTAAATATTTTGATTTTATTTATCGAATAAGTTGAAATATTTGTTGTGATATAATTTTATCTAATATATTAAAAGAAAAATTCGAATATATGCATCTAATCAAAATACAGTGGATCTTACTTATAGCGAGCTCGGATGTATCGGTTATTACAACTTTTTTATCACTTTGAATCTGTAATAATCTCATAATTTTAAAAATATTATTTCTAGTCAACAATTAGATAGATACCTACAGATAGGATATTTACAGATAGGATATTTTCACTGTGGGAGAAAAAAAAATATTTTCATGGACCCTCTTGGATTAAAAGCAAAATCCCAGGCTCAATAATTAATTTGGTAATAAAGATTAATTCCCAGAGAGGTTAAGTCTAAACATTTCCCTAAGCACAGCCCAAGATAAGTTGAGATAAGCTAAATGCATAAAGATTGCCTGCGAAATTCTGGTTGCTGAAAACGTGTTGGGGTTTTAGGAAAATTTCCAACAATCCTTTATTTCCGATAATGTGCATGACTGTTCAATGTGGAATAGATTACGAAAAAAAAAGAAGTTTTGCCAGTCAATTATGCTGCAGCAAGTGATGGTTTTGTTGAAACAGAAACACAAGAGGCCGACAATGCCATAATTGCGCTACAGTTGCTGATAATACGTCTGGTGAATCCGATTTCGAACAAACTGAAATTGAATTAAAAAGAGGGTATGTCATAAAAAAATTGCTGTTGAAAGCTTAATTTACGTGACTATATCAAAGTCTAACGCCAACTGCAGTAGCAATTTAGATGTAATAGAAAAGTGCTATGGAAATTTGAAATATGCTGTAAATTCAAATGTTCAAAAGAAAGTTAGAGATTTTTTCAGATTAAATAAAAGAGTATTACATTTCATCCTTACTAATGCTTTTTTTGTTTCACAATTTGCTGGCAGATAAGAAATTTTATTGTTTATCTTATACCTAAGCTTTATTTCGGTTAATGCGAATATCGGCTATAACAAATATTTTATCCTAACCCTCACGACTTCGCTATATGCGGGCTCCATTGTATTGCCATAATTACGCAATTTATTTAAATTAATTATTTTCAGGTAACGAGGCTCAGTACAGGAAATATTTCAATATACATTTTATACTTTTGTAGCAGCGAATGGAATAATGGAAACAAAATTCCTGTTTTTTCTGTCCTCCTCTGTCTCCAATGAGTACTTATAATTTGTGAATGACTTAACAAATCTAAGTTGTTTATTAATTCGAAACTTAAGCTTTCAAACAGTTACAAATGAAAAACTAATTTATAGTTATGCCAAAATGATAATACTTTATTTCAAATACATTATCTGTAATTTTAGAATATACAATGATTTAAATTTGATTTAAGTTTTTATCGAAATAATAATTTTTTTTGGAGATATATTTTTCTAAAATAATTTGTCCCAATTGTTATCTAAGAAAACTAATAATTAAAGCATTACATTAGTAACTGCATAAGTTAAATATATAAACACATCAACCAGTTTTAGAAGAAAAAATAGTGTCATTCGCCAAAAAGACAAATGAGATAAATCAAGACGGAACAGACATGAACTTGTTTGTAGGATAGACAGGAAAAGAACACACATTTTCCTTTCTGATGGAGTGTATAATTTATCCCTAAGAAGGAGGTTCTATATATTGCTTGCAAAATCGATTAATACCTTTAAATCTATATAAATAAAATTGAAAGTCTGTCTGCTTGTTTCATCATCACGGGAGAACGGTTGAACCGAATTTCATGAAATTTTGTAGGTAGCCTTAAAATAGCCCCACTTAAAATTTATTCCATTTTTCAAGTTTCTAGGATCAGGGGTTGTCCAGATATTAATTAAAACGCACGGTTAAACCTCCCATAGACATAGCATTATGCAGTCGATATTTCTTCCTGTAATTTTATTTGAAGAAATTGATAACATGTGGTTTAGGAACGGATTTGAATCCAACGTGTTTATGCAGCAGACGATTTTTGTTAAATCTTTTCCGATTTAAATACTAAAGAAATGTATATAAAATAATTTTTATCCGAATTGAATTTTTGATTGGATTATATCAATTACGGCATTCAGTTTCTAAGATTATTGGGATTATTAATATTTTCAATTTATTGCGTCATCTGTTTTATTTTAGCAAAAAAGGTTGAAACTCATATATGGTAGCAAGGGTAATTTTCTATTAGTACACGGGTATATCTTCTCATCTACGAGAATATAAGCAGTACGAATATATATATATATATATATATATATATATATATATATATATATATATATATATATATATATATAAAATGCTAATGAAGAGTTTTAACTTTCAGACTAAATTTTATCTTCGTTACAGAAATTTAATGGAAAACTTTAATTACCTTTAGATGAACTGCTGTGGCATCAGTAGCTTCAAGGATTGGACCATCAGCCCTGCTTATTCTTGCAGCCCTGAAAACAACAACTATCTGAGTTGCAATGTCCCTACCAGTTGTTGTATCAATAATGAGGTAATATGCGTTTCAATTAACATTGAAATTCATACATCGCTTACATGGCGCTGAATCAATAATAATTGTCTAACGTGTTTTCGTTCTTCTAGACCCTCTAAAATCCCCTGTGACCTAGAGGACACAATCTCTGCACATTTATAGTATTGACTAACGGACAGACCCTAACGGAGTTGGAAATTTTAGCTCCCACAAGGGGCAGAAAAAAATGGAGTTTCCTTTTAATTCGATCTAGACATTCCAGAAGTTTTTCTAGTGACACCAGTGCAAAGATGATTTCCCCGGTTCAAAGATTGGGCCTTCTAAGCTCAATTTTTGTATAGCATCGTAAATGGGTCAAAACTTAATGGTGTCGGGTTTCCGATTTCTCTCCATGAGGTGGGGTAAAGGTTGTTTTCGAAGAACATTCAATACATTTAACAAATAAATAAATATTAACTCATTGTCTTTATTTAATTTCTCAATAATTGAATTTTCTTAGTAATGAGCAATTTTTTAAAAGCTTGTTTACGCATAAAGTTTCCATTCGTTCTTTTGTACAAAATGACATATGAAACGCATATTTATTTGACGTAGTATCCATTTGGAAGACACTTAAATTTCAGATAACAGCATCCCTGGATACTGTTATCTGAAATTACCCATTATCCCATTACAGATAACAGCATCCCTGGATGCTGTTATCTGCAATGGGCGTGTCTTCCAAATTTTTGGAAATTCCCTTTACAGGCAAGTTCTGTGATTTTAATCATCTATCTTGAAAATACTGTTAGTCAGCAACAAAAATTTTTGTTTTTTAATTTATCAATTTCCCAAGAAAAGCACGTTCGGCTGCGTGGGGGTTATAATGCTTTTCATACAAGCAAAAAGAGTATAGCACGTCATGAGTGAGACCATAAATTAATAAATTATTGCACACTAAAAATTATGTTGTATGCACTTCTTGCCTATTTTTACAATTGGAAGTTCTAAATTGACCCCTGGCTTAAAGAGATATTCTTTCAAGGAAATTGCATCTATATGCTGTAAAAAATGATGCCTTCTAAGGTTGATTGAGGTTTGGTCTGTAGATTAAAAAAATTTCAATTATAAGAGCAAACTATTATTATGAGACTAAAAATACTATTTATTACCTAGAGGTAACACATATATATATATATATATATATATATATATATATATATATATATATATATATATATATATATATATATAAAGAAAAAAAATTAATTGCAACTTTTTATAAATTTTCAAAAAACGCTATTTGTCTTACCTATTTATCTCAAAATGTATTTTAATAATTTTCAGTTGGAAATGTACCAAAAATTTTTCTTTACAGAATTTGGAAATTACTTGTACTAACATGAAATACATTTTTCAGACAAACCCCAGACTACATGACTGTGGAGTGAATGCACTGAATGATTCAAGATTTCTGGTAAAGTTTATTTAAATGATTTTACATAATAAAAATTTTTATGCCATAGCTAAAGTTTTGTCGTATACATGTTACAGTCATTATACATGTATTTTTTTATTTAAAAGCGAATAGCATTCTTTGTACAAAGAGATTATATATATATTTTTACAGTGTAACTAATTTCATTTCAATTTACACAGATAATGATGTTGATATAGTCGGTGTATGTTATTTATTCAAGATGTTGGTAATAAATGCTTGCTTAATTCCAGAATCAGAGCAGAGATGATGTTATTCATATGGATGGATGTAAAGGACATGTGGATTCTTTGAAAATAATTACAACCACACAAATCATTTTCGTGAATGTTTTTCTGGGGTTAGCTGAGGTGAGTAGAACCAAAATTAATTGTTTAGTTCAATAAAAAGTAATTTGTTGTTCATGCTTATGGCAAATTCCAGTATTTCCTTGCATCTTTTCTAAGTTGAAAATTTTGGTATCGCATTTACAGGCAATTGAATTATTCAGATCAATAATTCAATATTTGTGTGAATAATTGCAGTGATATAAACAGTTTATTAAGTTATTCAGCTACTTCGCCTGAGTTAGTCTGCAAACACTTTTAGGATATCATGACTTTATGCGGTTGTATGATAATCCTAACAACGCATAGACGAAAAAAACAATACTTGTCATTCTATCTCGAGATATTTGATTAGTTCGGGGGAATTCACAAAAAGCAAATTTAACAAGAAATTTACAAAGGAGCTTTCATATGGTGGTAAATGGTGCGTACTCTTCATTTTTGACCGATGTATTAAGCATTTTTGTTCGCTTCTGTATACTATTTCGTACAGCTGTACGAGCTTTTGGAAAAACCGGAAGCAACACCTCCAGAATTGGAAAATTTTTTAATCGGAAATTTTGAATGGAGAATATTTAAATTGGTAATGGAAAATATTGAAATTGGTAATGGAAAATATCAGAAATGAAAAATCATATGTGAATCTCTTACTACCTCCAGAATTCGATAGTGGATTCATATTAGTCATCATCTACGCTCTATCAATAGACAATATTTAAAAAAAGATGTTTTAAAAGAATTTTGAACCAGAAATGGAAATACATAGTGAACCTCTCTCCCTATTCTCCTCCACTATTTGATGTTAAATTTATATCAGTAATCATCTAAGCTATATCTATAGTACACTCCTAGAAATAGATGTTTCAAGATAAACGCAAACTTTTGAATCTGAAGTGAAATTTCCAGAACTCAAAGTAGAAATAATAATCGAGCATCTTTCTCCTGTTCGAAAGTTAGTGTTGAATCCATATCAGACAGTTTCCAAGTTCTATTTATTGACAATTTTAAGAAATAGATATTTCAAGAAATTTTTTTGAATCGAAAGTGGAAAAGAATCTGGAAGTGAAAATTCTTAGTGAACCATCCATACCTTCTCCAGAATTAACCAATTTATAGCCAATCTTGAGATATAGATATTTCAAGTAAAATAAAAAAAAATTAAGCCAAAAATGGAAAAAGAACCAAAAGCGGAAATCCACATTCTCCACCGAAATTTGATGTTGAATTCAAATTCGTCTTCATTTGAGCTCTATCTGTAGCAAATCCGGAGAAATAGATGCTTCAAGGAAAACATTTTCATAAAAGCAATAGTATGGCAAAATTTTTGCCATCAAAATTTTACAAAAAATAAAAATAAATTTTGAATAATATCTAGTGTATATTTATTTTGCTGATTTCATTGTAAATGTATGTGTTATTTCGTAGATTTACAATATAGTTATTAAAATATAGATAATATATTTTATATTTAAATAAACTCTTATATTTTCAAATCTGTATGGCTTATAAAACGAGGGAGTGGAATGAGATATGTAAAGCAATTTTTGCATATTAAAATCTAAATAATATAGTGGTATAAAAATTACACATTAAGCATATAATTGTCTAACGTATATTTATCCTTTTGGACTCTCCAGACGCCCCAGGTGACCTAGAAATCTGAATTTTTGTACATTGCTAATATTGGCGACAATACATAATGTAAAGCTGCCAAATTTTCGATTTACCCCAGGGATATAGAAAATGGGGGTGGTTTTAAACAGTCTTTAAACAGTTTTAAATAGACCCTCCGGTAATTCTCGTGGTGACACAGAAGACTGCGTCCTTGCACTTATAGTATGGACCATTAGACAGACCTTAAGGAAGTCGGATTTCGATTCCCCCCCCCTTCCTAGAGAGTGGGGAAAGTGGATTATTTTTTATCTAAAAGTTTTTAGACCCAAACCCCCTTTTGATTTAGAAGGCTGAATCTTTGCATACCTGTGGCATCGACTACTAGATAGAACCTATCTGAGCCGGTTTTTGATTTTTCACCCGGAATGGACGGTGGGTAAACTTTTTTAAAATCCTCCCAAAGTCTTCCACCGGAGACATAAAAGGCTGAAACTTGACCACGGGGCAGAATGTAACTGGGCCAATCGACAATTCAGACAACTATTTACAACGCTGAGCAAATTGCATTATAAAAAAATTAAACTGCTTAAAAAAGTTGCAGCTTAAATATTCAAGACTGTTAATTTTGCTACATTTGACAGGCTTAAATACTAGTGCTAACATACTCTTCGAGGTGTTTTCCAGATTGTCAGTAAAGTTGTATGCGCCTCGCCTTCAAGCACTACACTTCGCACAGGATGTCTTCGCATTTTGCATTTCTGTCAGTTTTCAAAAATTCTAGAATCCATATTGCATGAAAAATTTACATGTAAAATGTATTTTTAATTAAGAAATTTAGTATCCATTTTATGTAAAGACATCTACGGCTCTATGCAATTTAATGTTGGCAATAACTAATATTTTATTCTTCGCTATTTTGTATTTCAAAGAAGTTTTATTAATTACTATTATTTCAATGAGCTTTGTAAGCACATATTTTCTTAGGTTATCTGTATTTCTATTTTTACGCATTATTTTCTATTATTTCAGTTTCTGGTTCTGAGGATGTCTTCTTGCATCAAGTCTGTTTATAAAAGACGCCTACGAGCAAGAAATACGGTTATTGGTAACCTACCAGAAGGCACTTTCCTTGCAAGTTGGATATAAATTCCAACGTGTGCCCCACACCTTACAAGTTTTAAATTACTTAACTTTTTTAATTGGTCCTGAACCATCTTTTAAAACTTACTTTTTGTTTTTAATATATTTTACTCTTTTATGGGAATGGTACTTCTTTGTAGATGATAGAATACTGGGAATATGAACATTTTTATGTAAAAGAAACTGTAACATTTGTGGAAATAAAATATCTTTTGTAATTGGAATGTGTTCAGTGAATATTTAATCACTGTGAAATGAAACCCTTTATCTAATCATTTCACTGTTCTTAATAATCACAGGTCCATTAATTAGATTTCCAAAGTGTTATTTCTATCACATATTCATTCATTTCATGCTCATATTGTTGATCTTATTGCATCTCAACTTTCGACTCAAGCTTTTATAATATATCAAATGATCACATGCGTATACTTATATTGCACGTCATTCCAGTATACCTTCGGATGGGTCCGTGTATTATTAGAGTTATATCGCGCGTCTTATTATATGTATAATAATTACGTATGCATTTTCTACTCAATATCGTCTTCTTACATGGTCACCAAACGCGAATTGATAACATTTTACTTTTTTTCTCAAGTGAGTGCTTTCACGATAAATTAAGTAGAGTTATTGTTGACTGGTTGGTCACAACATATTAGCTTTATTATTGATTTACCGGTTAAATATTAAAAAGGAGTAGCATAAAGTACTTATTTTTAATATTTTCATAAATTTACTAATCCGAGCAAATTGCTTAAATTAAATTATGAATCTGAGTAATGAACGAGCGTCTGCTGAATCTTCGATAATTTGAGGTGTAGAGTGATGACTTCTGACTGCTGAAGATGACTGCTACGGATCCTATTGGAGACAAAGTTCCTATTTTCACCTACTATGTTCCTAAGCACGAATAATGTAAATCCCCCTGTTCAGCGAAATAACATAATTATATCTGTAACAGACAGTTACACGTCCGATCCACGAGAAACGAAATCAATTGTGTGCTTTTAGAGCACAGACGTTCCTATTTTGATAAAAAGTTAACAATTAATGTGCTTAATCATGGAGAACATAAACTACACTAATGATTCCTGTAATTTTGATACTATAATATTATAATCCAGATACAATGAACAACAAATATAGATCTGGATGAATCTTGAATCCTTATAGATCCTGATGAAATGACCCAACATTCAGCCACCAGTACATCAGATAGGTAGGACATCATCGTATTTTTCTAATTACGATCACTGCGTTCCCCAGAGCTACCATCTCTTTAAACATTTTGGCGGGAAGCGTAAAAATCGTAGTTAAGATTTATAATAAAAGCAGAAAAAACAAGAAAGATCAATCATGCTTAAAGCATTGATTATGAAACACTTTCCAACTTCAATGAAATTTTATTTAAACAAGTCTAAAATGCAATACATTCCTCGGTAATATTTTGAAACTTATCACAATACTGCATTAATTTATTATATTTGAAAACTTAAACCTTCATCGAAAAAAATGAACTTCATTCAAATGACGGCATTGAAATATAAATTGCCTGGTTTAAACATCTCTAAAATGTTATACATTCCTCGGTAATAGTTTTAGAATTATCATAATACTACGATAATTTATTGTATTTGGAAACTTCATCGAAAACAACTGAAATTAATTCAAATGACGTCATAGAAAAAATAACACGCCTGGATCTCTCTATAAAAACAGGATTTCATTCATAACTTTCTCCCATTCATTTCATTCATCACAATACTGTAATAATTTATTTTATTTAAACATTTTGTTTAAGGCCATGGAGCTACAAAAAATTGAACTCTATGCTTGAAACTTCTTCGAAAAAAATCGTCCTTCTCTTTATGAAATCAATTAATATTTAATTCATATCAGCCATGCAGACTCCATAGACTAAATTATTTTGTGTTAAAAAAATACAGGAATTCTAATACAACTCATTCTATATATTTTGCTGTTTACATTTTACATAGGTGAAAAGTAGGCTTAGTTGTAGAGATAATCAAATTTAGATGAGCATTTAAACTCAAATATATTGTCATTGCGTTGTTTCAGTATGTAGATGCACAGAATTTAAGCAAAAATAAAGTAGTTTTAGGACGGATACAACACTCAATATGAATTAAAAAGAACTTAAAAAAATCACGATTTTGAAACAAGATGGATGTCATATATCATTTTGAAGTGGGTCATGTGATCGGTTCATATCATGATCACGTGATCGCTTCATATAAGAGGTGTAATTATTATTTTAATTTTTATTTAAAAAACTACTGAGTATATTTCGCTAAATTTTTTTTTTATATATTTTATGGAACAATTTGAATATTACCTAAAATGTTCGAAGCAATTTGTGAATTTTAAATCCGCTTAAAAAATGTTTGAAAAATTAGGTCCCATAGGGCTCAATGTATTTCATTTTTTCGACCCGGGTTCAATCCCAAACTAATTGGGTGATATTATTCATTTATATTCCCATAGGTTCTACAGACCGTCTGAACAACATACAAAAATTTCATTTTGATTAAGTTATTTTTACGGCAGTTATCGTGCTAACGGACAGACAGACAGACAGACAGACAGACAGACAGACAGAGACAGAATGAACAAAGTCATAAACACTTTTCAACTTTGTTGTAAAGTGTTAAAAAATGTCACTTAAGGCGAACTTGCTAAAATTAAAAGCAGACAATCTTTGCTAATTCTAATTCCTCGATTGAATTCTAGTAATAATTCTTGCTAATGCTTTCATTTTTCAAGTATAAGAACTCAATATCTTTTACTTACCTTAACTTTTTCCATCATTAAAACACATGATAAATTGAGCTGAAGTAATCCCATTCGTTTTACAAGTTACCGAGCTGAATTTTTTCATTCAATAGACGATTTAAATAGGTATTTAAAGCTATCAGTGTTCTCTGCAAACTCATCAAATTACAATTCCAGGAAATTCAATTGGTTCAGTGAACAAAAGCTTTTTCTCAGAACTCCTGCAGAAAAAAAAACCCGACAAAAATGCGACGGGTCACCATTTTAATAGAAAATGAGAGGTGATCTTGGAAAGTTATCTAAAAACCGGCTTTTCAACTTTACATAGCACCAAGTCTGTTATATTTCATTAACGGGTTGGTCTCATCGGAAATAAACACAGTGATATATTTTGAATGTAACTATTATTGAAGGAAGTTGAGATATTAGATAGCTTTTGTCTCTACCAGTTATATCTATAGATTAAATCTAAAAATCACTGAGCCCATTGAAGCGATTCATATCATGTTTTCTGCATTTCTCAATATGAAATTAAAAAATGCAAGAACGTAAGAAATTTAACAGAAATTAATTATAATTTTCAAATGACCAGGCACTTGATAAAGAAATGCATCGTATTAAAACAACCTTTAATGAACAGACGTGAAATTTTTAATTTCTTGGATTGTCATCATTTCGAATATTTTCAATTATTTCTTACTTTGTCACATATCTAAATACAGTTAAATAGGATTAAATAGAATGCTAAGATAAGAATCATTTTTAAATTGATCACCTGATTTGACTCCTTTAATGATATATCAAAAAATCTACCAGTATAGTATAAAAATGTATAATTATAGAAAAATAGAATACGACTAGATTTGGCACCCACTTTAAACGCCTCTGGTGCCCACTACAGACTGTGATATTTACTCACAGTTTGTGTAGCTCAATTAGGAGAAAAATTATTCCAAGATAAAAAAAAAAAAAAAAAAAAAAAAAAAAAAAAAAAAAAAAAAAAACTAAAATTTTAGTTTAGTTTCATTTTACCCGAAAATTTCTTTGAACCTAATGCAAGGTTTCCTCTTGAATTTGATGATGCAAAGCTCGTTTTCGAATCTGAGTAACTTAATCAATATGCAATTTTGTTTAATATGCGTTCAAAAATTAGAGCCTGTACAAACTAGCCAAAAAAGAGTTGAGCTAGAGAATGATAATTTTATGTGTCGAATGCTCTTTATCTCTTTCGACCCAGACCATCCGGCATACCCGAAGGTGTACGGTAACTGATTGGACGACCAGAGTGTGCCATCCAATTTAGTCCGGAACCCAATGGAGGGGGAGGGGAACCCCCTCTTCCTGACCCATCACCTCTCACAAAGGCTTTTGAACCTACAGATTCCTGTCTATACCCGGCATGGACACGGGATAGTTGTGGATGATGTCCAGAATTAAACTTGGGTTCTCTTTGTGCGATCCTCTCACAGCAACCACTGGGCTATCCCTGCCAATGCTTCGAATGCTCATCCTTTTTTTCTACCTAGACCGTTTGATATACTTGAAAGTAAAAGGTAACAGTTTGAACGGCTGGAAGAGTCACCCAATTTAGACCGTAATTCAGAAGGGGGGGGGGGGAAATGCTCTGGATGCTCATAATTAGTAATAGTTTTACTGAAAATTAAATGCGTTTTCGTTACTGTCGTGTAAAAAACTCATTTTAGCAAAAAACAGAGCTGTCGATTTTCAGTTGGCTAGACAAGGCTGTATCTATTGAGTGACTGAGATAATTGTCTTTACATCTATATTTGAACGATTATTACAATAATTCATATTAGCGATTATTACAATAGAAAGTTTCAGGAGACTGTTCATTTTAAAGCAGCTAGGACGAAAATATCGTTAATTCTGTTAATAATCTGTTAAATATCGTAAAATAATTCTGTTAATTCTGTTAAATATCGTAAAATATCGTTAATTAATCTACATTTTCTTTGAAAATCAAAAAAGTGTAATAAAACGTTAAGTTTCAAAATGGCGTTTTTATGTGTAATTTATTATTTAGAAGTAAATGTCATAATTTACAATGCAATAACATGTAACATCATTAAAACAAATGAAAGTGAAACGAAATATTTTATTGTTGCCAGAGATAGATAACAAGGTGCTAATAGCCAATATCTTGCGAAGAAAGAGGGAAGAAAGTGTGCAACAATACACTAGGTTCAACATTTACAGAAAGTAATGATGCAAATGTATCAGTTGCAAAAATAGGTCATTAGTATCTGTAGCAAACAAGACCTATTATTGTATTCAACCACTACTAAAATCTAATTTGATTTCGCTCAAAAGTAAAATTCTGTTATAAAAAGTAATTTTCAAAGCTGTACTTATTTAAGGCTATGAAAACTGGACATTAGTTTTAGAGAGATCAAAATCGATTACTTATTTGAGAACGAAAGGTATAGAAGAAAATGTTTGGCCCAATCAACGAAAACGGAATATGGAGAGTAAGAAATATCAAGGAAATTATCGAAAAATTTAATGGTGTTGATATCATTATTGATATAAGAATTAGAAGACTAAAATGACTGGGACGCATTCAACGATTGAATAACACCAGAACTAAGACAAAAAGGTTTTAATTTCAATACCTGGTGGATCTATACCCCATAGACGGTCCAGAAAATGACGACGTGGACGGTGATCTTGCAAAAATGAAAGTTAAGAACTAGCAAAATAAAGCTCAGAAGGAGGGCTATCCTGAGGCAGGCTTAAGTTCTACAGGGACTGTGATTTCAAGTAGTAGAACATGCACCATAACATACTGCACGTTTTAGAAGCAAAACGGGAAAAATCCCAAAAGAAATTCCTCATGTTTATCTAAATATCTAGCTATTATTGTGTTATTATATCGTTTACCTAGCTATTATTGCAAGTTGAATTTTTAAAATAACGCAATTCCCTACCTATAAAAAGCAGAAAACAAGCAAACACTTATAATCGAACACGTATTGAATCTAGTCCAAAGTGTGCATATGCTTGTTTCCATTCGACAAACACTAATAATGCGCGTAAATTACTGATATTCAAAATAATATTTTTAGATTTATTTATTTAATAAATAAATAGCTAAATGTGTTAATATGTAAAGGAGGTCTGTTGAACACACCAGATTGTCTTGAATGTTAATAGAAAACAAAGAAATGCTGTTCAAATCTCCCTTTACGCGAGACATAAAATGTCGCAACCTCGGAACCCATAACTGTCTGTGCATAAAACAAACACTGCAGAATTCTTGGGCCATACCACGAACCCCACTTCTTAACTTTCTCCCTTACAGCGTGGAACGGTAAACGAGCTCTTCTGTCAGCGACTATCGAAGCCGTTGTTCTACTACTTCTTTTTATCAAATTGTCAGAATCTGAGTTTCTGCTTTCGGTAAGTGAACAAACAGAATTATACAAATAAAAAATTCTAAAATATTGATTTTCATTTTCTCTTTAGTTTTGTACATTAGTTATATTTCCATGAAATCTTTATGAAATACGGAATACTATTTAATTTTATTTATTATTACATTAATTTTATTACGTAAGCAGTAGCTTTTTATACTCTTTTTTGAGCCCATAGGCTGTGAAAGGTGGTCGGATTTTCGAGGAAAAGTGCGACAAATATACTCATTTCATAGTTATCAATATTAATAATATGTGCACATATTGTAACACACATTTTTCGATAATATATATTGATATATAAACATTTTTAAATTTCAAAATTTTACACTATTTGAAACATTTTCAAATTTAAAAGTTTAGACAATTAAATTAGTTTTAAAAATTGCAAATAAATTTATGGTTTATACTCTATGGCTTAAATTTTAAATGAAACAAAACTTTAAAAATTTCAAATTTAATTATTTTTAAATTATATGTAAATAATATATTTTTAAAACTAAAGTATTTTAATTTCAAATTTATTTTTTTAAATCCATAGGAAGGATTTTAAAATTTAAATACAGCTAAACTACTGAAATAGGCTCTGTAAATCTTGTGGAAAATAATAGTCGGCAACATGAATTACCTCCAGAAGAATTAAAATTGCCAATGTGGATCAAGTAACATTTATGAATTGAAATACTTTTAATAAAAAACTGGAATTCATTATGTAAATTAAAAATATTTAAATTTACATTTGGAATTGTTTTATTGTAAATTATTTAAATTTCATATTAAAAATATTTAAATTTAAATATATAAATATTTAAATTTTTAAATGTGTTTAATTTTAAATAATTGATTTTTGAAGTTTTGTTTATTTTAAGTTAGAATATTTTATTTAAAAAATTTAAATATGTTCAAATGTATACTTTAAATATTTAAATTTTTAAATGATTTTCTTTATTTTGATATAAATATAATTATTTAAATTTCTAAATAATTTTCTTTATTTTGATATAAATATAGTTATTTAAATTTCTAAATGATTTTCTTTATTTTTGTGTAAATATAAATATTTAAATAAAAAAATATTTTTGTTATTTTTAAATAAATCAAATATTTAAAATTTCAAAGCTTGTTTGTTTATTTACAATTATTACAAAATATAAAACGTTAAAAATGTTCTAAAATTTAAATAATATAATTTTTAGTTTAAATCAAAATTATTTAAATATTATAAAAATATATTTTTAAATAAAAATATAAAAGCATTTATAGATTTGAGTTTGAAATATTTACGACAATTTTAAATATTTCTTCAACAACATTTAAAACTTTCTAATGGTACTTTGATTAAATTAGCAATATTTAACCATCAATTGTTACCGTCCTGGTAACTATATATTTTGACCTTGATGGCTATGGGATCCACTTTCTATTATTACAATAAAAATTTTAGACCACTAAATGTATATTTCAATTCTCGGTATAAATATTCTAAATGTATATTTCAATCATACGGCACACCTTTTGATGGCACATTTAAAAGAAGGTATATATCTTTATTTGCATTATTGACAATTATTTTTTTTGTTTAATTTATTTCCAAAGACAATTGATGAACATTTTAATGCTTCAACTTTTTACCCTTGTAAACTTTGTTAATGAGACATTTGAAGCATTAATTGAATTAATACATATTTTATGCAATATTTTTAAATCAAGTCCCTCTTTTTTTGCTTTGAGCAACTGTGCTTCCAAAATAATTTTTTAAACAACAGAGCAATAGTGAATTTGCATCAGGGTGGAATCCATGTCTGGGCGTCGTTACAGAGGGACGCAAAAATCAATATTATTAATTTACAACTAAATTTACATGTGCATTTTTGGGTTGTGTTGCTGTTGTTGTTGAGACCCAGACCGTCCGACCTACCAGAAAGGTGTAAGGTAACTGTATGGACGGCCGGGAAGTGCCACCCAATTTAGACCGGAACCCAGTGGGGGAGGCATCCACAGGGACCGTACCCTCCTTCCCCTACCACCAACCTCTCGGAAGGACTTACGGACCCACATGTTTAACGTGATCGTACTCCGCATGAACACGGCGGCATTTGTGGTAGCGTGCAAATCTAGCTCGCAAACCACGGGGATACCGCACCCGAGATGGCCAACAGCACGCGGTGTTCCGAGGTGGTCACCCACCAAGTACTAACCGCGCCCGATGCTGCTTGACTTCGGTGATCTAACGAGAACCGGTGTTTTCAGCACGGTACGGCCGTTGGCCCAGGTTGTGTTGCTGTGTAATAATAGTATCTTTCTCTGAACTTTTTGTAAATACAAAACTTATGTATACAGTCATTAATCCAGATAACTTACTTGTGTCGTATAATCATAAAAATCAAGCATTTTTATTTATAATTGAACTTTTTCTGTGCTAATTTTTTTAAAAATAGAAGCATTAAGAATTTTGATTGTGACATTTTGAGAACTTAACAAATGTAATTGCTTGAGAAATTTAAGTAAAAAATCACCGAAGGAAAGGAACTAGCTTCAAATGATCTAATCGAAACAGTAAAAAATTATGTGCAGAATTAAAAGAAAATTGCAAATAAAAGCACTGAAAATATTGTGATAGAATGTTGGATGTTTTTTAGTATTCCGAATTTATGGTCTATTTTGGCCATTGTTCAACATATTGGCATGTGTTTACACAGAACTTTTTCCAGATGGGGTAAACTCAAAAATAAGGCCTACAAGATCGACTAGCTTAATGTATTTTGTGACCTTGAACGTCCAGAAGAATGTCCCCTTTCTTTCTTTGTACCCTGACTGTTCGACCTATCCGAAGACGTAAGGTATTTCTTTGGATTGTCAGGACAGTGCCACCCAATTTAGAGTCGAACCTAGTAGGGATTGTATCCACAGATACCGCATTTTCTTTCCCCTTCCACCAACTTCTCAAAAGGACTCGAGTTCGATTCCCAGATCTGTCCAAACTATAATCATGTTAACGCAGAGCACTGGCACTTTAAATCTGCGGGTTCGGAACAACAGACTCGAAGTACCAACCCAGAGCCGGGAATCGAACTCTGGTCCTCCGAGTGCGATTCCCGTGCCTCAGGTACTGGGTTTTCCCACCCTATAGGGACGGAGAACGTCCCCTTGCCCTACTGTATAGGCAT
Source organism: Amaurobius ferox (assembly GCA_951213105.1). NCBI lineage: Eukaryota > Metazoa > Arthropoda > Arachnida > Araneae > Amaurobiidae > Amaurobius > Amaurobius ferox. Next base: position 88,404,155 of record OX578142.1, on the reverse strand, counting down.
CCATGCATATTGGTAGGCTATGTTAGGGTTAGTATGTTTACTAACTTTTATTTTATGGGGACGGGAGGTGCCAAAATATTGCCTGGTCTTTGGTAAAAAAATATATTTGATTCCACCCTTTTTCCTTAATTTAAATAGAATACACTTTTGTATTTTATTCACATATGTTTTGTAAGCATTTTAAAATCCTTTCCACTGTTAAGATTATACGAGTATACTGTAAATTTTTGACATGTGCTACCACTTGTAATAACTGCAACCACAGGAAAAACGGAACTGCGTCTTGCTTGAAGATTACGAAACAGTTTTGAAGAATACTCCCAGAGGAGTGGCAGAGTCTCACTCTTTTTTTTCTGCAGTGGCCTCAGAAAGCGTTTCTATATCTTCCTATACCGTTTTCTATATTTCATATCCCGTTTAGGTAAGTTTATATGTTGTATGTCTAAAAAAATACACAATTCTCACTTTTCATAATATTTCTGTCTTACCTACTGTTTGCTCAAAACTGCGATTATTTCCAAGATATTAGGATATATTATGCTTGATATTTAAGTGTCATTGAAAATTGCATTGAGGAGTCTTATAGATATACTGAATTTGTCATTAAAATATATTAGTTTTATCAATTGTATTATCTGCTTAACCTTGTAGTGTCCATAGTAGCACATATGACGCCGTACCGTTAGGTTTATTTTTTGCGTGATTATAACAAAATAATAAAATTTTTCAGTGCATATAGTCTATGTCATCAAAATTATTTTGCAATATATTTGTTAATAAATAACGGTAAAAACGGAAATAAGTGTTTTGAATAAAAACCACCGCTGTAAGAACAAGCTGAAAAGAACATAAAAATCGCCTAAAAAATGTGTCCATAGTAGTTTGTATGCACTTGCAGAAGCTGCTGAGCAATGAGATTTTATGAGATTTTTATTGCAGTTCAATATTTTAAAACGTAAGAAAAATTTAATATTAAGTTATTTTATATTGAGACCTCTAAAAATAAATAGAAATGAATGCAAAATGTAAGATAAGATTATTAATTAGTTTATTCAGTTTAAAAAACACATTCTACATTTTGTTAATCAAATTTTGAAAAATAAACCTAACATATATTTTTTGAAACTTTACACAAAGTGTTACAGTATGCAAATTTATCCCCTTCCAAACGTTTGTATTTAAATAGAAATAAATTCATAATACGTTATCCATTATATCTAAATAGCAATAATAATTCAAGTGTTATAAAAAGAATGGAGTAAAACTATAAAATTGCTACTAACTACTTTAAATTTTAATTTACTTTACGAATTTTATTTTGACTAAACAAAATTTTCTTTGTATGCTACATATTAAATTTGTAAAAAATAACCTGGTTATTTTTTCTTTGTTACATGTGGACAGACGAACAAATAGATAGATAGATAGATAGATAGATAATCGGACAAGCCGATTACAGTAGGTGTGTTTTTCATATTTATAAGGGGTACGAACATACCAAACAAAAAATTATTTTTAGTTCATTTCAATATAGCACAGATTAATTGATTAAAATTATTTAGTAAGATATTTTATTAATAAATAAGAGTTGCAATAAAAGTTCTATAGCATTTAGAATAAAATTGATCACTGTAAAGAAACATTTTACTCCAAATTATTTCATGAAAATTATTAGCACCTTTCATTAATAAATAACAGTAATAATGGAAACCACAGAATTTGAATAAAAGTGCTCATCTCTAACCGATATAATATTTCCGTGCAAAAATTTTACAATTCCATAATAAATTTTTGCTAAAAATATCAACATATGCCTTTAGCGTTAATTGTAAACTATTAATTTTAATTTGATATAAAATGCACGCAGAAATAAAAAATTTCCAATAAATTCGCAAATGCTATATCACATATGTTATACTTTTGTATCATTAAAACTATGTTATAACCTAATATCATGTAAAGCAATAAGTAAAGACATATGTAAAGTTTTAGATAATTTTCTAAGTGCTTGATGTCAAACAAAATTTATTTAGAATTAAAGTATTTTATTCATTTAATTATAGATTAAGAAAAGGAGGTTTGCGCATACTTGAACAAAAAATTTGATAATTTTATTTTTTAATATTAATGCAACTATAAATTTTTACACTTTGCTGTATTAACAACATTCATCAGATATCTATTTAAAACATTCGAATTATTAAATGATCAAATCGTGTAAGAGAAAGAAAATATTTTAAAAAGGAAGGAAATATTAAATAGCAACGGGCGATATATGGCCATATGGCCAAATAAGATGATTTTATAAGAATAACATCTATTCCAGAAATACACGGGGGAGCCGTGCTACCTGTACTGAATTCAAATACTTTTAAAATACCTTTTAAGGGCATGGTGCATACTTCTTTTAATTTTTAGGCAAAGAAATTGAAATTTTATGTTTCTATACTGGGTGTGATCAATATATTCCAAAAGTCTTCATTGATATAGATAGTAAAACAACTTGGAGCAGAAAATTCAATACAAAAAACAATAAGAACGTCTGCTAAAGTAAAAAATCAAATTTTCTTGTATTCTTTGAGATTGTTGTAAACCGTTTCAAATACTGTATGTTTTAATTTGATTTTTTAGATTAATCTAGAAGAAAATGGCGAATGTAAGAGAAAGCCTAGATGTCCAAGCATATGTGCCTTTCAATTTGAAGTTTACAATAATGTTAACAACTTGCTTTGTCACCGTAAGTGTTAATTATTTCTTTATATTATAATAAAATTCATGTTTAAAGTTTTATATTTTAACATACTCTTAAATATTGTTTTTTTTGTAAAACTCTAAACATATTCTTGTTTATATACTTACACACACACACATATATATATATATAACGCAGAGGCGTAGCATGATTTCAGAGAGTGGGTTATCTTCCAGTTTTCACTGCTACCCCATACCCGGCAAAATATACCTAAAAATATCCATAGGCGTTTTTAATGATAGGTTAATGCCTAATATTAAAAATCTTTAAAAACATTTATCAATTAAAAGTGTAATTTTTATTCATTTAAAGGGTTTTAAAAATATCAAAATTGCAATATAACACCATATAGATAATTGACTTTTATTTAAATATTAAGTCTCTGTAAATAAAATTTCTTAATTTTAGTTTTTGTAAACTTATATTTTGGATTTTGTGTGAGCCTTTGTAGAAATTTATTTTCTACTGATAGCAGATCAAGACAGTCAGTCTTTTTTGTCTCTAAGTAAGTAGATCTGGCGAAAGTCTTACATCTGAAAATATGTATTTTGCTATTTCTAGTATTGTCAAAATAAGCAATAATAGCTTATAGGTTTCAGGAATCACAACGTTTATTTATTCGTTTATTATTTCAACATATGCATAATTTAATAAGAAATGTAGAGATGTATTACAGATTTAGTTGTTAAAGGGTAATTATAATATAGTTAGTTAATTTTGTAGGAGTATTATGAGTCCATTAATGCTCATTGGAAGTTTGTAAAAAGAAAGAAAATTCTATATCAAGAAATTTTTCTTTCATTTGTTGAAATATTTCTGTTTTCATTTTTGGTTCTAAAAGCTGCCAGAAAAGTTTTACAAAGAGGTTTAGTTCAAAAGATGTTTTAATTAACTCCTTTATAATACACTGAGATCTTGAAAAATACACTAAAAGAGACATGCTCTACATTATAAAGAGCAAATGAAATAAAATATCGAAAGAACAAGAAAAAATCGTAATCTGTCTCCGTTGTGTCAGCTCTGGTAGCAGAAATGAACCTGGGCGTCTCTGTGCTCGTGGTGACGTAACTGGTTTTAGTATAGCGCAAACTATTAAAACGAATTAGCCACCGTTGTCAGAGTCCTAAATAAGAGCCCACTAATTAGTTACACCATTTAATTTCCAAAACCCTTGTTTTGAGCTAAAAACATTCTGCTTTGAACTAAAATCATTTTCGCGACACGCATAATTGTAAATACTTGAAGTCAGAAAAAAAGTCCCTTTTACCATTAAAATATTGTTATCTCGGCGAATATATTTTAAATTGGAAAAGTAAAAATAACCGAAAAATAAACGTACTTAGCTATCCTCAGCTGTTTCCTAGAGACGAAAAGAAAGGTGCAAAAGGCGTAGTTGAAGCGGATACTTTCTCGCTCATGCGTAGTACGTCGAACGGGTAGAAAATCGCTGTCACTGCAGATTATAACAGGGAGCGAAAATATTAATTTTTATGTTTCAATTAAAAATGATTAAAATTTAAATTACTTACAGATGGAAAATTGTTGTTAGAATCTGAAGATATATGCGGCTCTTCTAGTCAAACTATATAATTGTGCTACTCTTAGTTTTCCGGATGCGACGATATAGATACCAGATAATCTAAAATATGCTAAATTTGATGCATTTAAAAATATGAAGAAATTATCCTACGGATGCGTTCAAATATCGTTTGAAAGAGCGTTCTTTGACCTTTTCGATGGCGTAAGAAACTGTGTGATAATATTTCCGGTCGCTCAAGAACCGATTCGTGTGAAAATGCTAAAACATAAAATAACTAAAAGACTAATTCGAATTTTAAAAAATAACGCAGAGGTGCACGTTCCTGGATTCTGAAGTATCTGTGTACCAAATTTCGTGGCCGTACGATGCTTGAATTTCTCGCTACAGACCGCACATACAAACAGATACACATATATATTTTTTTTATGTTATTGTTTATGGATTCAGTTTCTCATTCAGCCTGTTGACAGAGAATATGGTGTTTATAGTAAAATACTATCATGATATTCGGAACCAGAAAATAATTTTGGATCAATTTAGTAGTATAAATACCTGTCCTGAAGAAGAGTTCATTTCTAAATTAACCTTCATTTTCAATCATGTGCCTTCTCCTATCTCTTAGCTTAAATGCTTTTTATATTCATTTGGGTTTACCAGTAAGTTTTTCTGTGATGTTTGATGATTATCATCATTTGTTTATTGTTATTATAATATTCATTTTTATTTCTTAATATTGTGCTTATCCCTAATATGCTTGTAAGCTTAAATCGCTATCGTTTCGTATGTAAATTTTCTCATGGTTTTTAATTTCTTTTACCTTTCTTTCTTCTCATACTCTTAAACTACTTATTCTTTTCTTGCCCTTTTCACTTTTATTTTTGAATTATATTTTGAAATAATTTTCATAACTGTTTTTTGAATCATTTGTCCTGTAAGCTGTAAGGTAATGTATCTATATTCATTTGACATTTTAACTGATTGATTTTACCGATTGTCTCTTTATATACAAAGTTACATAATAAAATTATTTTACTTGTTAATATAATATCTATAGTTTCTTAGGTAACTGCTTCAATTTCTTTCCATGTCCAATGGTGTAGGCTTTTAATCATTTCAGTCGTTGATACATAAATTTCGTTAAATTTATATATATATATATATATATATATATATGGTTATTCTTTCAGGTGAGTGGTGCAGTTGCTATCCAATATGCTGTGTACGTTTTGTACAATACGATTCTTCCTACCAGGATGGTGTCATTCTATCTCATTTTACCTTTCTTTGCACTCATATTGATTGGAATTTTCTTGCCCATTTTCACATACATTGGATGCCGTGGAGCTATTCGAGAAGAAATGAATCTCTTGCGTGAGGTATATCATGTTTTACGCTCTAAAAACATAAAGTATTTTATACTTCAATGAAATTTTACATATTTCGATTATATTTTACAATCATATAATTTATTAATGACGTATATTTGTGTGCCATCACACTGTGTGTTCAAGTGTACCCATTACTTCATTCATTACAGTGCACGGCAAAATTTTGCATAAAGTGAAACTTTGGGCAGAATTTCGCTATTTTGTACCAAGTTTGACACTTAAATAGATTACTGTGGGTGCATAAATATGAACAGAATACCTACGAGTAACACGCATGAACAGACACCATTAGAAACATATTCATCTTGTTCGTTTTATGGCCATATTAGTTTCATTTTCAGGTTTCGAATAAAGGGCATCACTCTCCACCTTAACCGTTTGGCTTGTTTGTATGACCTCTAACTTTTGATTGTTTACTCCAATCGGTAACAAACTTTGCACATCGATTTATTTATACAAAGTGTTGGTTAGTATCGGTTTTCGAGATAATAGGTTTTAATAAAATATCGCAGTAAATATTGAGGATTGCTGTCAATAAACGCTCCATAATTTGCAGAGAAAAGTTGTGGACTTTGTTTTTTGTAGATAATGGATGCAAGTGAATTTTTGAAAGTATATGCCAATTGAAACACGAAATTTATAAAGAAGCCTCCATATGGTTGCAAATGGAGTACACGAATAATTTTTGACGAAACTATTAAGCATTTATATTTTCTTTTGCATAGTCATTGTGCATAATAATATTCATATTTGGAAAAGCTGGAAGTGACATCTCCACAAGAATTTTTAGTTAACTCATCCCCCTATCCAATCTGGAATTGGATCCTGATCCATGTTAGCCATCATTTAAACTCCAAGTATAGCCAATCCTGAGAAATAGGTGTTTGAAGGAATTTTTTTGAATCGGAGGTGAAAAAACAAACAAACAGAAGTGGACATCCTTACTGAATCCTTAAATTCGAATTTTGTGCTGAATTCATATTAGTTATCATCTAAGTTCTCTCTATAGCTAATTTTGAGAAATAAATAGCTCAAGAAATATTTTTTACCGGGGGTGAAAATCTTTAGTAAAATACTCTACTTCTTCTGGAATTTGATGTTAAGTTTATCTCAGTTATCATCTAAACTCCATCTGTAACTAATCTTGGAAAACAAATGTTTCAAGTGAAATGAAAAATTTTGAACCGGAAATTAAAATCCTTAGGGGAGCCCTCTACCTCCTCCGAAATTTGAGGTTGAATCTATATTAGCTATCATTTAATCTTTATGTATAGAAAGTCCTGATAAATAAGTGTTTCGAGGAAAACTTCCCATTAAATATTATAGCATGGCAAAATTGTTGCCATCAATAAACTTTGCAATTTGGATAATTAAGTTCTGAATCATAAATAAAATTTTCATTTAATCGAAATACTTCAGTTAAATTTTATTAAAATGTAAAATATTTATAAGACTTGAAAAAAATATAAAATATATAATATGGACACATTTATATTTGTCTACTCTTCAATATATAGCTGAGTGTACACCAATTAATTTTCATTTATAACTAAGCCTGAAAAACAATTTAGTTAATTGTCTGTGTTTCACTTCTATTTTTTTTATACTTTTTATAATTTTATTTGCAATATTTATTGTCTTTTAATAACATTATTGTTTCAGTGTTGCTTCGCTATGTACATTTTCATGTTAGTGGCATTGATAGTTGGTGTTTACTCTGTGGCAGCCTACTTCGTGGTACACGAGTCAGGAGGCAAAAGTATGTCTCCTCTTAAGCAAGCAATTTTTAATTACCATGATGATCTATCCTTGGCAGAACAAGTTGACAATGTTCAGAGAGTAGTAAGTTCTCAGAATATGACTATAATTAATTTAATGTTTAAACATTTTTATCACATATGGTTACAACATATAGTTTTACAAATGGTTCAAATCATGGCATGACTCAGAACAGGAAGTTTATGCGTTCACACGAGGCTGAGCTATAAATTAGGAATTATTTGAAAATATTTTTTTATGAAAAATCTAAAATATGGTTTAGCTATGTTTTAAAATATGAACCCCTCGAGCATGAAATAATATTTAATACTGCATATATTATCTTGTTTTCAATTAACTTCTTGCTTTAATCCTTATTTTGATGTAATATACTAAAATGAGTTTACGATGCACTATATTGAACCAAAAAATGGTTATCTCTAGACCCATGTTTAAGCAAGAAACAGTATCAGGATGTACTCATTGTTATTATCTTGTTATATTTCAACTTCGGCTTAAATTTTGATTTAAACAAGTACAATTAATTTCTTATTAGTTACAAGGAAGATCAGTCTTTGGCAGAGAAAATTGACAATGTTCAGAAAGTAGTAAGTTCTTAGAATTTGACTATAATTAATTTAGTGCTAAAAATTATCATCAAACCTTTCTGAAAAACTGGATTTAAATCATAAAATGGCGCAGAGCTACAAGTTCATGCATTGGTACGAAGTTTATTTGTCAAAATGTAAAGGGTATTTGAAAATATTCTTATGTAAAATTTAAACAATGGTTCAGCTATAGTTCTAATTATACGTAATTTCCTAAGACCAAGAACTTTGGAAAGTACCAAACTTTTGATCCTTTTCTAGTTGACCGTGTTTTGATGTAATATGTTAAAACAGTTTTATAGTTTATGCAATGGGTATTGAACTAGGACATGGTTATTTGCATTCCCAAGTTTATGTGTGTTATTAAAACATATTTTGGATGGATTCTTTGGTAAAATTCAGCTACGCTTCAACTGCAGATTAAAGTTTGATTCAAGCAAGCACTATTAGTCCCTAATAGTTTCATAATTGAAATATTTCTTTCATTAAACTTTTTAATTTTGATCACTTTTGTTTAAAATCTATGTTTTTCAATTTTTTGAATCAAGTGATTTGGCTTAAACCAGAACAAAAAAATTCTAAGATATTTAATATTTTATAACCTTATCTATGCATTAAACCAAATTCTTAACAAATTGAAATAATAATAAGAAAGTAATAGTAGCTTATGTTTGTCATTATTATTTAATTTGTAGTACTATATCGATCCAAAATATGGTTTAAGCTAGCAGCAAACACTAATTAACCTTGATTGAACAGTAATTAAAACTGAACCTAAATATTAATTTGTTTTTTTTTCAAAATGTAGGTATAAATTATTGTGGAATTATAATACAGCCATCTTTTAAGTGAAAACTAATACTATATTTTAGAAGCCTGCATTTTAGAAGACTAAGAGAATTGGCAGAAATATATTTGCAGTAGATATTAAGAATATTTATCTTTATTAATTTCATACTGATGTTTAAAATTTTATATTAATTATGATATATATATATATATATATATATATATACATATATAACATTGAAGTTTCCCAGTATTCAAGATTCCATTATATACAGGTAAAATGCTGCGGTGTTGATGACAAATTGGATTGGAATAAGAACAATGAATTTATGTGCAATTACTTGAACACCCATAGTCAAAGATGCAATGTTCCCACTTCTTGCTGTGTGAGTTACCAGGTAATAAATTGTAGTACTGCTAATAATTACCAATCTATGCTAATATATTATTGCATAATTACTCAACAATAGGCCTTTTAAAACAAATATTTCATACAAACCAATATTTAAATTGAACTTTTTTTCTGAAAAAATCAAGTAACAACATTTTTATTACAATTTATGAAGTATCCATGTTAAACAATGGATAAAATTGAATATCATTGCATGAAGAAAAAAAAGTAAGTATCCCGTTTTTCTTAGTATTTTAAAAGATTTTAATACGATTCTCAAGAATTTTTTTAATTTAAAATATATGTATGATGACAGGCACTTTTGAAGTCAGAGTGGTAGGTTATATTTTAAATTTTGCATAAAGTAATATGTAAGGGAGACCAAGGAAAGTTGATACACGGATAAGTTACAATTGGAATACTAGAACATAAATACCACAGCGTATATATACGAATTTTCGGATTAAAGACTGGGTATTTTCATTTTGCTCAAATTGCATTTTCAATTTACTTTACTTTATGCATTCTGAAAGATTTCCTTGAAATTTCCAGAATTTCCAGCACTTATAAAGCACTACAACTATCTTCTCATTTCATAAGATGGTTACAGTATTGAATTCGTTTATCTATATGGAGAACTAATTTAATTGTCTAAAAAATGATCCGTATTGGCCTCAAAAGCTGTATGACTTCAGGGTATGTCCACTTCCCCCTGACTACGGCACAGGTACCAACTCATCCATATAAGAAACTTTCTTATAGCTTCTTCATTAGAAGCCATATCCTATCCATTACATAATGCTGTGAACACCAGAAGCACTATCACTTATAGAGTTCTTACTTACTTGCAATTTTGACTAGGAGCTGATGAATTGTCTGAAAGAATATCTTCAGGCAAGGATATGTTTTTAGCAAATTTTTATACATTTTAGTGACAGTTTGGAAATTTAGTGCAGGTAAGGGTATTAGTATTAAAATTCATGCAGTAATGTGCTAAACAACATGTGGTAAATATTACTAAATTTTATATATATATATATATATATATATATATATATATATATATATATATATATATATATAATAAGATAGTTTATGTTAATCCAAAGAAATAATAGTGATACATTTAACACCTAAAAAAGACCAAAATTAAACATAAGAAATTAGCAAACAATATTAGATTCATATGCTTATTAATAAGCAATTACAACAGAAAAATCCGAGCAGTAAGCGCCATGACTTTCTAATCCGTAAAAAATTAAAGTATAAAATATATTACATTTTTTTTTGTCTAACATTTTATACTAGCAGAATATTATTGTATTTAATTTGCTTTAGATTTTATGAATCTTTAATTTTGTTTATATATATACACACACACACACACTATATATATATATATATATATATATATATATATATATATATTTACAAAAAAACACGCTTATATATATATATAAGCGGTTTCATTTTGTAATGTAAATAATTTTTTTATTATTTCATGTATAAATTTCATTACTTTTTTTATAAAGAGGAACACTTTACAGTATACAATTACGAGTACTCTAGAATAAACATTACTTCTACTTGGTTAACTAAAAAAGCCAAAGAGTCTTTTATGGTTTCTGGTTCTAATTTCATAAATTTTAATTGGCACAATCAATAAAGAAACGAAGTATTTTCTAATATTTTTGAAATTACAAAAGCTAAATCTGAAAAATGTATCAACATGCCTCTGTCTTATTCAAATATCTAAAAATTGTTTCTAATTATTCCTTTTTGTAATACTTCATGTATTTCTATAACTAATGAAGTTTTTTCAATAGTTAGAATTCTCTGTTTGTTTTTCAATATTTAATAGAAAATTGTTTAATTGTGATGTAAATGCACAAATCTTTAAGTACACTAGCCTGTGATGCGGTTAAGAAAACTTTATATTTAGTTACTTTTCAGTCAGTGTAATACTCTGAATCCGAAAAATAAAAAATAAAAATGATGTACTACAAATTTTACGTAATTCGAATTTATATAAATTTTTAAAATTTGGTATATATGGCTCCTAAAATAAGCATCTATTGTCAATTTTGGCGAAATTTCAGAAATGAATGAATTTAGAAAGCCTGATTTAATGTTAAATTGCCAGATAGATCAGTAAATTGCATAATTTTGTTTGCCCTAGAAAAAGAAACTGGAAATATCAAACAGAAAAACATCAACCAGTGAAAACATTAATCAGTAGGAAAATGAAAAAGAATCTACACAAATCAAATGGGTTAGCAGACACAAGTAACAGAACAGTTTCTTTTCCTTACAATAAAAAATCTAGGATTTATTATATTTTGTTAAAATCATATGCAAAAAAATATGTGGATATTTCTATATAATTGTGTAAATGTTACTAGAAAAATCCATGGAATATTACTAGAAAATTATATGGAATCCCAGTTTCCTAGAAAATTTTTAGCAACCTCATATATATTTTTACAGTGTCATCTGAAGGATCTTGTTTGTGGCCCTCAAATATTTTCATGTTTTACAGACCTTACGTCACGATTCTTAAAACAAAATTGTGTTCTTAATATCAAAAAGTAATTTAAGTGTGTGTAAACACGATGTTTAGAAAATTATAAGCATATGATGATGCAGCAAAGAAAAAAATATTGCAAATTTCATCTATATGTCTTCAAATATAATTGACTATAAATTTTTGAGTAAATGGATTTCATTATTTCACGTTTATGGTTCATTATAAAAGCATATGATTTTAATTAAAATGCACTGAAACTGAAGAGGGCATAACAGGCTCAACTTATTTCAAGTTTTGCAATTGAATCACCGACTGGGAAAAGGAAATGAGTCTAAAGATGTGAAAAATGAAGTAAGATTGTAAGTCATTTTGTTTTTTATATTAAGATCAGTACGATGAGTATATATAGGGAGCAAGGCCTTTCATTATAACCCCATTACTGGCCTATAAAAATATGGTTCATTTGAAAAAGGGAACTAGATCAGGACTGAATTCATATTTTTCTTGGTATAAAATTTAAAAGGAGTGGAAAAAGAAATAAGTCCAAGCGATTTAAATTGCAAATGTAAAATAAAAAGCATTTTAAATTACATTTTTAAAGGTTTAAACAATTTATCTTAATATGCACATACATTTATATGTGCTGTATATATTTTATTCAATATTATTTCAAACAAAACTAAAAATTGGCATAACAATTAAAATGAGTGGGAAACGGAAATATATTTAAGAGCTTTAAATTACAAATGAAATTATAATGTAAATAACATTTTAAATGAAATGTTTAAAAATTTAAACAATACATCTTAATATGCTTTCGAAATCATCGATGCATCTCAAAACAGATGGAAGTGAAATAAATATGGTACAATGTTTTTTCATTTTTTCCAAAAGTCGGGTGAAATGGACTCATTCCATTTTTCCAATCAGTGAAAAGGCATTTCAGACTTTGGGCAGGTTCAATCAATGCCATTGTTGAATAAATACGTAAAATTTGATATTTTGGTTTAAAAAAACTGCCCAAAATATACGACTGAAAATTTGATTACAAATTAATTTTCACGGTTGAAGTAAATTATATTTTAAGATCTTGATGCGATACGAGAAATCTGAATAAAGATCTCCTTTATAAAATTAGTCAAAAAAATTTCAAATTTGTGATTGCATTTTTTTTTATCACAGGCTAGTGTTATTACTTATTCAAAATATAATTTTTCGGAGTTATTACTTTAGTTCATAAATTTAATTCGTTTTCATCATTGTGAAAAATAAATATTTTTTAACAGAGCAAAGTGGTACCCTCTAACTGTGGCTTGATGGCTTTGAATATTTCATCCTCTAAGGTAAAGATCTTGTTTTATTTTATAAATGTAGTTTAATAATTTATATATATATACATTTAACTTTATACGCTTCTTGAATTATGTACACCAATAAAATATATGATGCATTACGCTCTTAAAATTATGAGTCATTTCAGCCGCGCTTCGTGTGTTCTTAGTGGATAGTGGGTATTGAGTGTACACCCAGAAAAAAGGATATCAAATTGTGTATTTGTATTGGACATGCAAAACGGTGTTAGTTTTTTTAAAGTCCCTTTGTATCGCTTCTTCGAATTCGAATTTTCGAAATTTTGATTTTTTTCATTGATCTGAAAGTTGAGATGGATCAAATGAGACCAAAATCGAGATTATGGCTCAAGTGGAAGTGTTAGATTATTATGAAAAGTTGTTATGATTTTTTCAATTATTCCTTTGCATTATCACACTTTATTGAAATTTGCGAAATATTACGTTGTTTCATTGACCTGGAACCGAAACCAATACTAGTGTGTTTCTAGATAGAATAGAAGTGCTCGATAACTAAGCAAAGTGGTTTTGCGTTTATTTTTATTATTCCTTTGCATTGTTATCCCTAATTTAAATTTTTGAAATTTTAGATTTTTCTCTTGATTTCGAAGTTGAGGTGGAATTAATGGCATCCAAACTGAAATTTTAGCTGTAGTAGACGTGATATATCACCTTCTCACTCAGTTAGTTCAATGCATATTATTAGTGCATTGATAAGTTCTGTTAAGACTTTCTAAAGCTAAACTCGTTTCCGCAACACTCCATGGAGGATAGAAGGAAAAGGTAGGTTTGACTTATTTCTTATTCAACAACGCAGGAGCTAGCTGTGCACATTATTTAATTTGAGGCTCTACCACATGCAACCAACAAACTTTATTGTCTTGTTTTACATCTTTATTAGTTGACCACTAATTTAATTTAAATCACAGAGTGGAACTATTTAGTGGCCAGCCTAATCCTTATCTTGAGAGGTAATTTCATAGATATTGTCAAAAAATGTAAGTTATTTTCAAACTTATTTTATTGCATTTGTTTTAAATTTATCTGCTTGTGTGTTAAGACTCATGTATAAGGAATAATTAAAATTTAGTATCAATTAGTCAATGTTGGAAGATTAGAGAAGGTAAGTATTTTTTTAGTCAACATTATATTTATCTAATTTTCTCAACATGAAACTAAATGTTTAGTCTATTTCAAAAATAGCTATGGTCAATTTTTTAGTAAAAAAAAAGGAAAAGTAGCTATTACAAAGTGGAATTAAATAAAACCGCAATGGAATTCAACTAACTCAGAAACAAAATTATCTTCCTTTAAAGTAGCTATAAAACATAGAAAAAAATACAAGGTGGTTTTAAAACATAATATAAAAACAAAGTATTTTAAAATATTATCAGCTTTCATGTCTTGATAATTAGAGCTTAGAAACCAAGTGATTTTGCCCAATTTCGTTTTTATCCTGATTTTTAATAAAGTAGTTTTCAACAACATTATTGTCTGGTCTATTAATGCATTTTATAAATAAACGAAAACTGTTTTAGCCGAATTAGATACATTTATACTGTATAATTTAAGTTGAATCAGAAATGTTTCTGCTATGACGAAAAAAAAATCTTTTATCGTCTTTAAACTTTATACCAATGCATTGAGTGTTGAAAACTAGTTGCTTAGATTTTTAAATTCCTGTTACTTTTCACTCTATATTAGAAGATGGTGAAAACATGGCTTGATAAAATCAAGTTTGTTCTTGCCCATATATCGTGTGTTTTTCAATTTATGATTTAAAGGGAAAGTAAAGTTCAATTTCCACCATTTTAACAGTGTAAGATCTAAAAATATTAAGTGTGATTGAGAATCATATTTTTATCCCTTCTGATGGAGGAACAGGTATTAGAAGTAATTATTATAAAGCAGCCAACAAATTTTAAAACATTATCTTTGTTAAACAAAACACATTAGTTTGTACAAATCTTTGAAAAAAAAATGGGGTTTAATTTTTAAAACAAAAAATTCGGTCTGTATGTAACCCTCTGTTATTTTTCGTAAATATCTTTTTAATTTAACAGTACTTCTTAAATTGCATTATGATATACATTTTAGTATTAAATGATGACATAGAGCATTCAATTTTATACGCAATGTATTGAATTTAGATGACAATGTATGGATAAATATTTTATCCCGTAATAATATTTCTTGCAGAATGTCAAATAAGTAAAGAAAATGTCACAAATATAAAATATATTATGAAAACTGGTGCCTAAAGATTCAAGACTTCTAAGAATACCTTAAAGATTATTAGAAAACTACAGACTGTAATTTCTAAAGTTTCGGAAGAATTAGTTGTAAAAAAAATTCTGACAAAATCGCCAAGACTTCATCAGTCGGTCAAGATTATAAAATATATTTTCATATATTTATACCTTGATTCTGAATCCGATGTATGAGAAAGTTTTAATCTAAATTTCCTTGAGCTCAAAATCCGCACTAAAAACAAACAAGGTTAATAAAAATAAAGTAACAGAAAATAGATGACAGTACACTAAAAGGACACAATTTACATTTTAAATTCAATTTTCTAAGATATGTAAAACTATTCAAATTTTGAACATATGTGATGCGATAAGTTCAAAGTGTTGGTAAGTGATTTTTACAGCATTTGAAATTTTAAAAACCCTTGGAAAAATTCACCTTTAATATATTTCATAAACCGTATAGATATTTAAAATTATTTTTACACTGATAACTTCTTAAGAGAATATCTTTAATTTTTAATACAATATTCCTTATAAGAACCTTTCAATTTTGTTTATTTTATATTAATTAAATGAAAAATGAAATAATAAATTTTGTTCTGCATGTTGTCAAATTATATATGTTCGAATTTCTTTCCTTTAGCAAAGAGGGAAAAAGAGTTTCATATATTCCAGTGGTTGCAAGCAAAAGTTCGATGTATTCCTATTCAATACAACTTTAGATATTTTTATCATATTTTCATATTTTGTGTTATGTGAGGTAAATATAATGAAATTTATTAAAATTAATTTAAGACTTAAATTAGTTTTGGGTGTATAAACTTTGTTCGTAGTCAGTTTATTTAACCGTTTTACAATAAATTATAAATTGCCACAAACATATGATATTTAAATCAAATTGATTTAATTAATACCTCTGTAAAGCAACAAAAGCCTTAATATTCATATTTTTATACCCAATAATTGCTGCATGTAATATGAGCAAACATGTATAATATTCTTTTATCAAGAAAAAAATATTTGTATTTCATTACTAAATAATATATTTAACTTAATACTGTATTGAATTTTTTAATGTTATATGTAATGTTGTCGATCATTTTTGGTGATGTGAAAATATAAAATTCAAATTTTTTGAGTTTGAAATTTCATTTTACACTCTTTTAAAATATGATTTTTTTATTCAATAGTAAATTTTATGGAATAATACTAATTTAACATTTTCATTTTTGAATTATTTCTGGTTAAATACTACTGATAAATATAGAATATAAGACAAATTGTAAATGAAACTGTGAAAATTCTACTAAAAGTATATAAATTCTGTAAATACAAAGAATCATAAGGGTTTAATTCTGATTTTGTGAGAAATAATATATTTCATTGTAAATCATAGTTTTATACAGTTAAACTTATATCAAGTCCAGTTTTTAAGAGTCATTAAGCAAAATAATACTTGAAAATGAAAAGAACAGTTTTATTGGTAGATTGAATCTCTTGCTAGCTTCAAAATCAAATTTTGACACTGGAAGAAACTTCACTATTTTATATTTAAGTATACATTTTTAAAATGTATTTTATTGTTCATACACATTTTATTTTTCATATCAGATATTTAAAAGAATATCTTAAAGGTACAAGAATTGGGTTTTATGTGGTTTCAATTTTAAGTAACACATTAAAATCATATATATTCTTGTATTTTATATAACTTATAATATCATGATTTATAATATATTGTTCTATATTAAGCCTTAGTTTAGTATTAAATAGGCACTGATTATCTTAACATTTATTATTCCTGATTATGTTCAATATTTCAAAAAAAGTATTTTTTATTGCAATTTGTATAGATTTTAATTTTATACTAATACAAATCCTACTTTTATTTGTCTAGTTGCTTGTTTGGAGGCTTTCTATGAGCGTCATATCTATTTATAAGAGTCACCATCTCGATGGAAGTCATACACCAAGATTTCTACAGAACGTTTCGCATATTACCACTGAAGTGTAAAGGTCCATCTATCTTCTGCCTGAAAGTCGATTACGAAAGAAGCATTAAGAGTTATTTCGCTCGCATTTGAACCTGTTAACTTTTTGTTTACCTTGGAATCAATAATAAAAATCACATAACTTCTTGGGAGTTATAAATCTGCATTTGTAGTTTTAGGTAAAAAGCATATCAATATTAAGGTATATTCACACTTCATACATGTATGCTACAAATCCTGTACATGTATATTTTTTATAACAAAGCGTATATATATATATATATATATATATATATATATATATATATATATATATATATATATATGTATGCACACGCATACACATATACACACACACACACATATATATATATATATACTATTATTAATTTGACAAAAATCCATTATTATTCATCTGAACACAAACATTTCTAGATCATAATGAGAGTAGTGACATGTTTAATAAAAATAATAATTATTATTATAAATGACTAATAAAATAGTAATTTTGAAATTAAACTAACTAACTACATTTATAATACAGATTCTCCCGGCAAAAATGCTCAGCGAGAATATGCATGGAATGCGAAAATAGAGAACATTAAAAAAATTACTATTAGTATCAGGTCGTATATTAATTATATTGAGACATGATTTATGTAAAAGATTCCTTTAACAATATTTAGTTACCCTAAACTTGTTTACTAAGTCATTACTAACAAGTCATCAAATATAATGGCTAATAACATAATTTACTGGTTCGTATAAAGGTTATTAATGTGTAATTTATGAAATTTTATGTTAGATAATATACAAATTCTAAATAACTGATTAATAATTATATTGCGAAATAATTGAATTGCATGAAGTAAATGGTAATAATTTGTTAATATTAAAATAAAAAGATTCTTTCCTATCACATAAATTTATAATTATCTGATTGGATGAATCAATACTGATAGATTTTTACAGAAATATTTATAATTATGTAATAATTTATAATATCTAATGGGTATATATGAGATAATTATTATCTAATATATCATATTTGAGAAAATTCATTAAGAAATTGAAGTTATTTTTCCCAGAATGTCATTTCTTTTGCTCGCAAGATTTACTCTGAAACTTCTCATTTTTTCATGGAATTTTCAGAATATTCAATGTATGTTAGTCTCTAGAAAGTGAATTTAAGTTTTTTTTCATAATTGCTGGTTGTAAGAATATTTTTTAAGCGATCATATTGTTGAGTTATGAAAGTTAAGTGCAATATTGTATGAAATAGAAGTCCAATTTAAATGCAAATTAATTTATATTTATAATAATAATTCCTTAAGTATAGTTAGATATAAAAAAATTTTTGGGGATGTAAAAATTTCTGAGTAAAATGCTATATATTTTGAATGAATATATTTAAATATATTTTGAATGCTATATGAGCTAATCTTTAAAGTCAAAAATGTGTGTAAAGAACAATTCTCTAGCTACGAAGATGTATGGATCTGCATATGAAAACTCCTAGTTAAAAAGCAAGAAGAGAGGTAGTGTGGAAAAATAATCGGTTTTGGAGTGCTACAAAAGTAACCTCATCAACTATATTCAAATAACCAACGAACAGCTATTACTTTAAAAAGTGTCATGCACTGGTACTTATAAGCAGATTATATAAATAAATTCATCCGAGATTTAATATTTGATTGTAAATAGTAACTTTAATAATGTAACTAAGTCCAATCTTTTATTTTTAATGGGAACTGTTTTTAAATAAATACGGTAGAAAATAGGATACTTAAAAAAATACATACTTAAAAAAATATAACATACTTAAAAAAAAAAAGTCCAGAAAGCGTTAACTCAGCAACTAGTTTTGTGCCCAAAATTTATCACGTAATATTTCATGATTGTGATTACATTTATACGAGATGTGAATTTTGAAGTTTTAGAAACATTGCTTTGTTTTGTTTTGTTTGTTTGTTTGTTTTTTCTACCAATCTACTTTATGAGTTTGAATAAAATTTTGGATTTTTCTAATTTTCTATGATTTATTTCATTTTTCTTTTTACTTGATTTACACATTTTTAAACAATTACAATATACTTGATTGGGACGATCAAATTGCATTTTTTATTATTTTATAACAATACGTAAAAATGTTGGCATGTACTCAAGATAATGCTCGTTTTTGATCCAAAATAGTAAATACTATAAAAATAAATATATTCTAACTATTATCAAGCGAGTTGATGTTACACATGTATTTTTTTACCATAAATTAATTACCATAAATGCTTAGAAGTTAAAAGCCGCTTTTTAGATATTTTACTTTGTAAAGTATTAGACCTAATGTTATCAGCTGAATGTCAGAGCTGGGAAATGAATTTTCTAGATTGCGTCTTGGTGAGCAACGCACTGCACTATTTTGGTAATATAAAAAGTACTAGAATCATCTTGCATATTATTCTCTTCAAAACAGGGTCAAGGGATGCAGCTTCAATTCCCTCTTGCTGAGATCTCATTATATTTTGGATTCAAAAATTTATTGTTGGGCTGTATTGAACACCGGCATGTCCTTTACCGCCTTACTGACCTTCTTATCAATCTAATCGTAGTCTCATTTTCTCACGTGCTCCACCTCACGTAAAATAAATTTACCAACTGCATCTTTACAAACTTGTTTCACGGAGACACATTCCGCTTCCAGGTGACACGATCTCCAACTTCAGAAAATACTTTTCCCATCTACGATTTGAACTCAATACAATTGGCATATAAACTCTGATCAATGGCTTCCGAAAATTACCAAACGCTGCCAATTAAAAAATTTCTACGATAACCAAGTTTTGGGAATAAGAATCTGCATATGCAATAAAATGGTCAACCAAAACTTAAACAACTGTGTTACTAAATCCATCAAATCAAAACTTAGAAACCACCGACATATTCAAATATTATGTTAATTGCGTTAGCACTGTCTGCATAAGTAAGTGCCGCCATTATACCAGAATAACTTTGAATAAAGTGCAAATTCAGAATATTTATCTGTAAAAAGCCACAGACTGAGCCCGATCCTAGCGTCGTGACCAAGACACGATTAAGACAGTCTGGGACCTTAAGCAGGCACTGAATTCATTCTTTCATGCTAACTTTCAAGGGAAAACTTTCACAAGGGAAAGTCAAAAATATTACATATTACTCTATATTACTATTTTTACTCAGACAAAAACAAATAGAGAGAATTTAGTGTCGAGTATAAAAGTACAATATGGTCTTAAAGAAAGCAACAGCTACTTAATTAAAACCATATCTATCCCAAACGACATTAAATTTTACTGATTTTACATAAACTAAGAATTTAAATGAAATAATTTTCCCTTCTTTCTTGAAAGAATGGCATGTATAAAAGTTCCATTTAAGAAGATATACAGGGTGCCCACTTATATCCGTTACACCCCCCTTAACTTCTAAACGGTGACAGCTTAGGCCAGGGGTCGCCAAACTTTTTTGATCATCGACCCCTATATAATTTAAAAAACCAAACTTTTTTGATCATCGACCCCTATATAATTTAAAAAACCTTAATATTTATTAAATAATGAGTAATTATAAATAAGTAGAAATAATAAGTAAAGTAACTACAGATTTATTGCTTCTTAATCAATGAGATGGGTGTGCCTGGTGTATTTTTGCAAGGTTCGCTATATTTGGTTCAAAATTAGTCAATTTTAATCTTAAATCCCCTCGAAGCTCCACATTTAATTTATTTCTGTACTTGGTTAAGATTGAATTTACGTGACTGAAACCGGCTTCAACCATATAGGAACTTGGAAATGCTAGCATAAACGGTTGAGCTATTTCACAAAGTTTTACATATTTTTGCATTATATTTATATTTGTCCAAAATTTGCTTATTGTTAAATTTCTAAGAAGCGTCTTTGCTTCAAGATCCGATAATAATTCAGCAAGCTCATCTTGCAGGTTGCAATATTCGTTGATTAATTTATGTTCTATAAAGAAACTGATATTAAGTCAATTATAAAAAAATTCACAAATTTTACGATCATCGCGATTACGTATGTGTGATTTTCGTATTAAGAACTGTTTTTTCTTCGACCCCCAATCGACCCCCTGGCTCAGATCGACCCCCGCTTTTGTTAAATAGACCCCTGGGGGTCTATATAGACCACTTTGGCGACCTCTGGCTTAGGCCATAAAGTTGGTGTCTAGGTATAGTAAAAAGGCTATGCGCTACTCGATGAGATAACTTACAACGCCATCTATTGGCAAATTTTGGAATTAAAGGTCCTATCTCGTAAACGGTGAAAGATACGTGAAAAAAGTCAATTAGAAAGTTGTAGAGCACTCTCGATTTAGTACGAAAAGATACCTTGCGCACATTAATACTCAAAACAGAATGCAAAAAATGAACATTTGTTTGATTGTGAAGCGAAGCGAGAAAAGACCACCTTACGGACTAAATACGAGCCTGTGTTGTGGCGCAGAGGAAACGCACGTGATTCGCATTCATGAGGACCGTGGTTCTGTCCCCACCGGTTGCGTGTTTTACTGAATGTCTCTACAAACCATGAAAACTTTCTGCTGATCTTGCAAAATCGTCTCTCCAAACACACAGCTCAACTCAACCATGTCTGGTATAAAAATCACATGTATCTCATGTATTATGCAAATGAGGATGGAACGTAATACCTGTTCACCAGAGACTACTACTATAAAAAGGATGTTTCTGCTGGGTTGTACGTTAAAGCGGAGAGTTATGGCAAAATTTGGCAGTAACGAGTATTGCGAGATGTTGTTAATTCACGGTGAATGTGGGCGTAAGGCAAAATCAGCTGCAAGGCTGTAACGTGAACGTTTCCCTCAAGGCCCGCATCTTACACTGCAGACCATCTTAAAAGTTGTAAAACATTTAAGGGAGACGGTCTGCGTGACCAACCGACCTCGAATTCGTACACCTCGTAATGTAGGATGCAAAGTGCAACCTGAAGATGTGCTAGCATACGCTCTCGCCCATCCTCAGAGCAGCACAAGAATGATCAGTGAAAATTGTGGCCTCTCAAAAAGCCGCGTCTGGAAAATCAGGTGCTCATCCATACCGATCCACACCTGTGCAGGGATTGCTGTCAAGAGATGCTGAGAGACGTTACACGTGGTGCAACTTTGTGATGAATAACTTAGAGATTCACCCAACATTCCTGGCAGACATAATATGGATGGATGAGGCATGTTTTTCGAGGAACGGAATGTTTAATAGACAGAACGTCCATACCTGGTCGCTGGAAAATCCGAGATATGCCGTCGAAGTTCGACATCAACAACGCTGGTCGATTAATGTTTGGTGCGGAATTTTTAATGGCAGGCTCATTGGACTAGTATTTTACCAGGACACGTTAACGGGACAACGGTACTTGCAGCTTCTGCAGGATGTAATAACCGACTTTGTTGAGAATCTACCGTTGCACCAACTCTTAAAATGTATGGTTCCAACATGACGACGCACCTCCGCATAAGATTTCAAACGTTCAGCAGTACCTAATAGAGACATTCCAGAATCAAGTCATCGGGTATGGTGGTTCCGTCGAGTGGCCCCCGCGCTCACCTGACTTAACCCCATTGGACTTCTTATGTAGACACATAAAAGGGCAGGTATATGCGACCCCTCCGCCAACATTGCAGGATCTTCGACGACGCATTACTGATGCTTGTGCGTCCGTAACACCTGCCATGCTGCACAATGTGCAGCGAGAAATCCAGTCCAGAGTGCAAATGTGTATAGTGGCTAAGGGAGAGTATTTTGAGCAATATACTATTGTAAATAAATGATCCTGAAGACAGGGAAGTGTCTCAGATTCTTTCTCCCACTCTTTATGACATGACAATTTTCGAAATCGTGACCAAATAAATGTTCATTTTTTGCATTCTGTTTTGAGTATTACTGTGCGCAAGGTATCTTTTCGTACTAAATCGAGAGTGCTCTACAACTTTCTAATTGACTTTTTTCACGTATCTTTCACCGTTTATGAGATAGGACCGCTAATTACAAAATTTGCCGATTGATGGCGTTGTAAGTTGTCTCATCGAGTAGCGCATAGCCTTTTTACTATATCTAGACACCAACTTTATGGCCTAAACTGTCACCGTTTAGAAGTTAAGGGGGATGTAACGGATATAAGTGGGCACCCTGTATATTAAGCACAAAATACAATGAATAATCATTAATTCAGAATTGCCAGGACATAAAAAAAAATCAAGCTTTAAGATTTTAAGATACAATTGTAGGAGGATTTTTGGGTCCCCTAAAATCAAGGGACTTAGGTCGGGGACTTGTCGGCCCAGGTCAAAATCAAGACCTGGTTCTATCTTGTTGCTTATTACTCTACTTGGACCCTGAAAAGAATTACTAAAATTAGTTTACAACTTTCTTTGAAGGGAGCCTAATGTCTCTCAAAATAGAGTGATCGATATGAAATAATCGTAGAATTTCGATGATATCCCCCCTCTTTATAGGCAAGGAAAAGTGGGGAAATATACAGAAAAGGTTGTCTAATAAAAGGAGACCAGTGGAACTTTGAGGTTACTAATTTAATTGTTCAAATAACGAAGGATATGGGACCCAAATTGGATAATCAGTATCACCCCCCACTCTTTGTCGGTGACATAGGATACCATCCCATCCAGCTGTCTTGTATTATATTATAGCTTGTTCTTTTGGAGCCACAGTCTAGCCATTCAAAACATCATCAACATCATCACGTGAAGAGCATCATCACTTGCCCTAACTTTTCTGCCAGTTCACCCAGGAGCTAATAAACGGTCTGTAAGAACGGCATCAGGCAAAGAGGTGTTTCTAGAACGTCTTTAGATATCATAGTGACAGTTTGGGTACAGACAAGAGTACCTGTTTAAAAATCATGTATAAATGTGCTAAATACCAGAAACAATTCTAGATTTATATAAAGGGTGTCAAAGTTTGTCATAGACAAAGTCAAGAACTCGAGAAGTATTAGGGTTACTGTATATTTTCAATGCAGGTGTATAAGTAACCCCAATATCGCTAAAAGATGCGACAACTCTAGGGGGTTGACTTTCTTATTTAGGGAGGTACGGGAAATTATCTAGCTTCCAGTTAGAGACAGGGAAAGAGTCATTTACATAGTCGTAGTGCGTTTCAGTTTTAGTACTAAGCAGTTTTGCGCCGCCCCTGTAAAAGGTTTAAAGAAACTCTGAAAACTAGTGTATACAATCTAACCCCCCCCCCCCCCCCCAGCACACACAAATCAAACATTTAGACAATGCAGCAGAATAAAATTGATTCCAAATTACAAAATGTATAAAACATATAAAATGTTCAGTTTCAGCAACGATGCATGCCTGCACATCAAATGCGTAATATGATGCCGCTGCGTGTTTTTCAATTTATCAAGTTTACACTGTTACATGTAGATTAATAAAATTGTCTCTTTGATAATAGTTATTTAGAGTCATTTTGAAGATTTTGCTGTAAAATAGAAATGCTTAATACTAATTTTTTAACACTCTGTAACTTTTCTCTACCTCTAACAGGAATCGCGATATCCCTCCCTCTCATAACATCCTATAAAGGCGACGTCATATAGGTTTCCTATTCACCTCAATACAATAAATCTGATTTTGCCTGATTTAGTCCATGGAGATTGCTTACGATGGTATTTAAATCACAAAACAAAAGACTCGCTTATAACAGGTGTTTCCAAAAATATGAAAGACACTCCCATCAGCATCCATGGATCGGTTTTGCGCTCGTCAGCATGGAATAATTGATATCTAAAATTACAGCAAGAAACTTGCTTTAAGCAACAATTTTTGTGCGCTTGTATGGGAACTAACAATTTTAGTCCTTCCACATATCCGGCGTAAAATATCTACAATTTAGCTCAGGACACACAAAGCTGCAAATACAAAGTTCATAAAACACAAAAACCGTCTATAAAGGGTGTTTCTCAAAATATGGAAGACACTTCTATTGCAATTAATTTTATGGCGGCCACGTGGGAGGACTGGAATTATCAGTTCCCATAGAATGTCCCCAAAATTGTGGCTTATAGCATGTCCTTTGCTGACATTGTAGATATCAGATATTCCATGCTGACGAACGCATAATAAGCGCAAAACCAACTATCTGCAATGGGAGCGTATTCCATATGTTGCTTAAATGTTCGGGACTGCTATTTCCACCTTCCTTACAGCCACATACATCGATGACAGCCACGCTGGTCATCGCAGAGCATGAAACTAACCGTTCCCCTTTATGGATTATTTTAGGTCGGTCGCTGATATTTGCAACTCGAATAGGTATGTAGTCTCTAGAAATATCCACGAGAGCCGTAGCTACAAGATTTCGTTTTTTTTATATACTCAGTAGAGGGAAAATGTGTTGAAACCACTTCATGTTCTTGGGCCTATCCGGATTTATTTCACCAAACACTCGTTACGTGTAGGCAATAAAGCATCTTCTGCGATAACTTTGTTACAATCTAGGATGGTTCCCATTTCTTTCCCAAACAAAGGAATCTCCTCAGTGGTTGTCCGTAATTCGTTATTTGTTATTTTTTATGTCCAGGTCAAATCCTTGTTTTCTTGAAAAGTCCAGTCCGAGAATGCAAGGCTCATAAATATAAGCAAAATAATGACAAAGGCTCGCCCCCCGCTCGAAATAGTATTTTCTATTTTTCTATGCACATTCTCCTTCAGTAACTGTGCTCAAAAAGATCGAGGATGCCGTATAAAGCTAGCAGGTAATTTGACGAGGCACTCATTTTTAATGATTGTCACATTTGCACCCCTGACCAAAATAATTTATCATTTGATGTTGTTCATATGACCCATGGCGTAAATTCTATTATATTCTCCATATAAAGATGAAATCTGGAAGATATTTAATGGGGCATTTCCTTAATAAGGCAATTTCCGCCTCTTAAGATGGTCGCTGATTATTTTTGCTGTGGCCATTCTGAAGGCAATGTCCTATTATCCTGTTGCTCAGATAGTAAGAACTTTCTTCTTATATGGCCTCTTTCTTGGCAAGTTCAGCACACCAATCCTTTTCATACCAGCCAGACGACAGCTTGAATTTGTTGCCATTTTGTTTTTGAAGCATGCCTTATTTTCTTCATAGTGCGCAGAATCTCAGAATTCGAAGTGCCATGAGTTACAGCTGCACCACGTACGGCGTATCGATGAAGCTCGCAAAATGCTTGTCGAGATGCTTCAGACTTGTTGGATGGAGTCAGTGCAGCCCTTAGACCCTTGCACTCGGATATAAGCACAGCGTGCCGAATTTCTGGGTCACGAATGATATCTATAAAATACTGGGCTGCCAGGCTTTCATGAATATCCATAAGGCAATTGCAAAGGATATTTACGAAAGTCTTTTAATATCAGATATCAGCTCCTGTAGACTTTCTCCAGACTTTTGGTGACGAGATTTCGATTGAACTCTGCTCGTCTTTTTTGAATTATTCTCCCTATAACGGAGTTCCAGGGCTTCAAAGTTCGGAAGTTTTCCTGTCAGGGGCATCTGCAACACATCAGCTGGAGGATCTTGAAAGAAATTAGCGAGTTGACAGGTTTTTTTACCTTTTAGTCCCAATTATTTGTTTCTGCGATAACATTGAATTGCGCCCCAAAATTCGTCGAAATGCTTTGTGCGTCATACATAGGAGATTTTACTTTGCATGCTGATGACATGCAGAAATTGGCAATCTACAGCCGTTAATATCTTAAGCTTCTCCATAATTTCATTCACGTCACTGAATTTTTGACATACTACTCTCATGCACTCTTTCTGGATTCATGCACTCTTTTGCACTTCTTGAATGGGTTTAATTTAATCCTTTATAACGACTTGTCCTGTTTATATTTATATTTTAATATCTTCTTTCACGGCTTTAATCCCGTTTTTCATTGCTTTTTGTTCTGCGTTCATTCCTTTCATCACTTGTTTCATTTCGTCTTTCATCGCTTCTTGACTGGCTTTCATTGCCGCTTGTCCGGTTTTGATCAAATTCATCATCTCTCTTAACTGTTTCTCAACCGTTTTACTAGTTGAGGGGGGGGGGGTATAATCACTTGTCAGTTTTCCAAAAATCCCACTTCTGACGTCTATTTGTTACAACATATCCTCTCAAATTATGGTAGTACTCCCAGGATACAAAATGAATCCAAATTTCTGGATAACTAACGTTTAATTTTTAATTATACTATAGTTATTTACAAGATCACAAAATATCTATCAGGTACAGTAAAATAGCAATTAAACGATCATCTAACTCACAAAACAGCAGAATCTGTTCTAAAAATACTGACGTATACAATTCAATTCGACTCGTATTCAACTCTGCCCAACTGAACGATGACTTAATAACCTTATACACGATGACTTAATGACCATATATACTCTCCAGAGAAATCTTTAGAAAGTGGTTGTAAAATGGAAAGTTCCAAAGTTAATGAGAAAGTTCCAGAGATAATGAGAAAATTCCAGTTTCTTTCAAAACTCGTAAAAAGTTGGCGATATTGCGATATTTTGCTAAATTTGGCGCAAATGCCTCAAAAAATGTCGCCAAAGGCAGCCAACCCTATCTTCAAAAAATCGCAAAGGCTCTCTGTAAATGTGTTTTTTCCTCTGCCATTCAAAGGATCATATGACGCATCCGCACACGCACACACATATATATATGGTGTAACTTCTATTAAAAAGAGTGTAATATTTCTCAAAAGTTTTGTCACTATATCAATTTTTTTATATATATTTTTGATACTTACAAAAGTTTAAAGAAGGTTAATGTTACTTTCATATATATAATTTCACTTATATATATAAAAGTGAAATCATCAAGGTATATATCTTTCATAGTTTAGCATTTTAATAAGAGCAATATTTCAAATAATACTTTATTTACAATATCACGGTAGTTTAATTTTACTTTTTATTTCGGAAAATAAACGGGAACTCAATTGAAATTGTTTAACTTTACTTCAAAACGCTGCCGCCACTTTTTTAATAATTCTTTTTTATCCATTTCTCGAAAAGAAAAACAATGCCACACAAGAACAACCAGTCGAAGTTCCTTTTCCCCCCAGCGAACTTCAAATTCAACCGCTGGAAACTCTGATTCAGTAGAACAGAGGCTAGCTGGCTTCGTTGGTTGCATCCACACACGGAAGAAAAGTAACTCCATGAAACGAACGGAAATATATTATTGTTTGTCATTCGTTCGCGAGATGTTTTGAATGCTTTCTATAGCGTCCTTGTTATTGTTTTAGACAACAATCTTTAAACTTGGATATTCAGTGAGTTTTGTTTTCCTCAATTATGTTATAACACATTTTACTATTCGTTAGAAGATGTCAGTTATTGTTAGTTTCGTAAATGAAAAAGTTGTAAATTCAATCTAGACTGTTATGTAAATATTAGATTCTTTTAAATAAACTGTTTAAAAGTATTCTTAATGAAACGTACTGTTTAAAAGTATTCTTCAATGAAACTTCAATTTCCCGACTAACTAGTCGGGAAATTGAAGTTTCATTGGAAGTAAATTATTTGTGAAATTAAAAAAAAAAACTGTTTTATACAACATTAGTCTAGAAAAGGCAAAATGCTCTAAAATGAATTTTGATTATCAATACCCATATATTTTTTGAGTAAATTTTCACTAATATCAGTGCACATGTTCTAAATTGAAAGGGATAATTTAAAAAATATAAATACCTTGAAGAAAATCGGGTATTTGCATATAACTTATGTATTGCATATACTCGCAATGAATATAAATTTGTATGAAAAACTAATGAGTGAAGTTTTAAGTGTAATTGCATAAATTTATTTCGCATTTTTTTGTTTTGAAAAATATATTAAAATATTGTTGCAATTTTACTGACTTTTTTAATGTAATGTCCGCAAGAGGGCGTATAGAAGTTTGAAAGTATTTTTGTTGGTAGATCGCTGGTGCATTACAAATGTACTAATATTTGATCAATTATGAAAATAAAAGTTGTTTAATTTTATTCCTAGATTGAATCAATGCACCATGGATTATTTTGGAGGTAGCGACAGCAATTATCCCGTACCATTGATTGAAAGCAAGTGGCTATTGGCGATGAAGATACTGACTGGTTTTTCATTGGTAAGTTCCAAAATTTTAAACTTTAATAAATAATTAACTGTTTCAAAAGTAATATTTTAGTTAATAAATTAAAGTATTCTTGACACCATGCTGCAATAACTGTACTATTATATACATATTTCTAAATCTGCAACTACATTTAATGTGTAAAACAGACAGCATAGGTAGCTAACATATAAAAATAATTCAAAACTTTTTAGAATTTTACTCACGTTTTGTGAAATTTCATTTATTTTTCTCACATTTCTTTAACAAAACTTATAAAAGCCCCGTGCTTTATATAATCATGATCTCAACAATTTTATAACTGTAATACGTATTTTTATATAAATTAAAAGGTATAATATGAATTTCAAATGTGATTATATTTGTTATTGATTTATTAACAATTTTTTGATCCTATCTTTAAAGAGCTGCAACATTCTCTGTAATTTTGAAATTAAAAATGAAACAATCACTAGTTCTGAAACTCAAAGGAGTGCTAGTAGTAATATATTTAAAATTTTTATCTTCACAATATTTAAAAAGTATTCCTTAATAACTTATATAACTTTGTTAAATGCATATTCTGCATAAATAATTCCGGATTTTTTTTTTAATTTACATACACATAATGCTGTTGAAGCTTTTGTTGCATGTATATTTCTCAGACTAGATGAATGAATATTTACCACAAAGAACCAAACATTTAACTCTTCAAATATAGTGTAGTAATTCTTATGAATTAGTGTAATTTCTGTTGTATTATAAACTACTAACAAATTTGAATAGCCATTAACTTGAAAATTGAATTTATTCGTGACTTTATCAGTTACATATAAGTCGTAATTTCAAATTGTCTTGACACTGGCAAAAAAAATGATAAAATAAATAAATAAATACATTTTTGATAAGGGCATCCATTCAACTATACCTAATGAAACTAAAATGTTGATATTTGGACGGTAAATATTAGAGAAAAACATCTATCAGGGGGTCAAGGGACACTTAAAATGCTAAAAAGTAAAAAAAAAATCATCATATTGAACATTTTATATTTTATGAAGTATACAGTTTAGAAATATATTTATTGCTAGTAATTAAAAGTGTATGTTTTTTCCAATGTACAGATTTTTAAAACGTAATATAAAGAAATATCTTTTACAGAGAGTTGGAAACTATGAACTATTTATCGAACAAATAATTGGTATGTTAGCTTGTGCGCAATATTACTAAGAAAATTTTGCATCCAAAACCAAATTATTGGTATTTAGCTATACTTCAAGAGCAATTGCTTATTGTGAACCTAAAGGAATTTGTATTTAAAATGCATTTACATTTTATGCAATGTATTTAGTTTTCACAACATTTTCAAACTTTCAATATCTTAAATTTCCTAAAAAAATATTATTGCAAATACAAAATATAAAAAATGTATTATATTAATTTTATAAATATATGTTATATATTCTGAAAATTCCATGAGAACACATTAAAAAGTTTCAAAATTATTTTGCGCATAAGGTCAAAAAGCCACATTGTCAGAAAAATCACTTTAAAGTTATTGGTCATTGCATTTTGTCATATATGGATCTCATATATATTTCTCATACATATTATTTTCTCATATATCCAAGAGATTTTTGCTATAACTTGAATAATTATAGGAATTTTTTCATGCGAATTATTTTTAAATGTTCAGAAAGGTTTGTATCTTCATATATACTTTTTTTTGGTAAAATCCAATTATTTGAAGGTTTAACAGTCTTATGAATACAATATTAGCTTCATAAGTAGTTTTCTATATATCATTCATTTGCATATTAATGAACAACACTATGTTTCTGTCTATATAATATTCAGAGTATTCCTAAAATAATTATCATGACAATTTTCATTAAAAATAGTAAGACTAAGGGAGAGTAGGGCACATTGAGACACTTTTCAGTTTTTGATTTTTAAAAAATATATTTTCTAATTCTATCCTAACCACACAGTTATTTCACATACATTAAACACTTCCGCATAAAATAAAAGTATAATCCACTTCAAATGTCTTATACATATATTATAAATGTAATTTTTCAGGACTCCTTTCAATGTTCCAACGTACCCCACCAGTTGGGGCATCTTAGGGTAGTGCTTTTAATGGATAAAGCATTATTAATTGTCAAAATACAACTTTTTGGTTAAACAACTAAAAAGAGACAAATTTTTCTGAGACATTTTTTATTAAACAACTGACATAATATGCTCTGGATTTAAACGATTTTATGCAATGCACATGTATTAAATTTGAAGTGAAAAATTTGGAAAAAATATCTAACATTTTAGCAAATAAAAAAGTTAGAAGCTTCCTGAATAACAATTTCTTAAATAAAACGTCTACAGCAAATTAAAACCATTAAATATAATAGTCATTGCAAAAAACAATTCCATCAGTTGTCCCAAGAAGCCCTACTATCATGTGTCCCAAGGTGCCTCAACTGGGTAGTTTCTTCCTGAATGCTCTCATGCCTTTAGGCTACACTCTACAAAGACTATTTTACATCTAATTTCGAAATAAACAGCTTTGGTTATTATATGTAATGTTAATTAAATGAATTTCTATTCCTACTGTTAATGTTTAATGAAACATATAAATTATTTTGACTGTTATAAAAACTAACACAGTTTAATAAATTATTACCTATTTCTAATAGAGCTATCAAAGCAGAGCAGAAAATGAATAGGAATGTGCAGTAGTACTTAAAATAAACAGAATTTAATGTCAAATCTGATTTTAAAATTGCTTATTGTGAACCTAAAGTAATTTGTATTTAAAATGAATTTCCATTTTAAGCAATGCATTTAATTTTCACAACATTTTCAAAATTTCAACATCTTAAATTTCCTAAAAAAATATTATTGCAAATACAAAACATGAAAAATATATTATTTTAACTTTATAGAGACTAACATACATTATATATTTTGAAAATTTCATTAAAACATATCAAAAAGTTTCAAAATTATTTTGCGCTTAAGGTCAAAAAACCACATTATGAGAAAAATGACTTGCTCAAGGAATTATTGTTAGTTATTGCTCAGGGAATTTTTTCATGCGAATTATTTTTAAATGCTCAGAAAGGTTTGTATCTTCATACATATATATTTTTTTGATAAAATCCAATTATTTGAAGGTTTAACAGTCTTAAGAATACAATATTAGCTTTAAAAATATTTTTCTGTATATAATTCATTTACATATTAATGACCAACACTATGTTTCTGTCGATATAATATTCAGACTATTCCTGAAATAATTATCATCATGACAGTTATCATTAAAAATAATAATAAGGGAGAGTAGGGCACATTGAGACACTTTTTAGTTTTTGATTTTTATAAAATATATTTTTTAAATCTATCCTAACCAAAGTGTTACCTCACATACATTAAAATAATAAGATGAATGTATAATCCACTTCAAGTATCTATACATAATTAATAAATATACTTTTTCAGAATTCCTTTCAGTGTTCTAAAGTGCCCCACCTGTTGGGGCATCTTGGGACAGTGCCTTTAATGGATAAAGTATTATTAATTGTCAAGAGACCATTTTTTAATTAAATTACTAACAAGAGAAATATTTCTGAGACGCATTTTTAGTTAAACAACTAACATAATATACTCTGGATTTAAGAAGAAAAGATTTTATACAATGGACATGTATTAAATTTGCAGTGAAAAATCTGGCAAAAATATCTAACATTTTAGCAATTGAAAAGGGTAGAAGCTTCTTGAATAATAATTTCGTAAATCCAACGTCTACAGCAAATTAAAACCATTAAATATTATAGTCATTGCAAAAATCAATTCCATCAGTTGTCCCAAGAAGCCCTACTATCATGTGTCCCAAGATGCCTCAACTGGGTAGTTTCTTCCTGAATGCTCTCATGCCTTTAGGCTACACTCTACAAAGACTACTTTACGTCTAATTTCACAATAAACATATCTGTGTTTATTATATGTAATTTTAATTAAAAATTCCTAGTCTTTCTGTTAATGTTTAACGAAACTTATATAAATTAATTTGGCTGTTATAAAAACTAACACAGTTTAATAAATTATTACCTATTTGTAATAGAGCTATCTAAACAGAGCAGAAAATGCATAGGAATGACCAGTAGTACTTAAAATAAACAGATTTAATATCAAATCTTAAAATTTAAGATGTCCCATGGGAGGCCTGTCTTAATGTGTCCTACTTTCCCCTACTAGTAAATTTATAAAAATTTAAATTATTGTTGTTTTCAAAAATTTTAAAATAAAGGTATTAAAAATAATCATAAAAATGTTTATGTAACAGATTATAATTTATTAATATATTCATAACCCTCATGTTTTAGTATCGATAATATGTGTATTTAAAAATATAAATTATCTATAATAAATGTTTCATAACTATGTAAGTTTTAGTTTATAATTTTATTAATTTGCTTATGGATAATCTCGCTGTTTATTGCTTTGAAGTTCACCCTTAAAGTTGTTTCATTTTCCACCAATTTTTGATCCTATGTTTAAGGGGGTATGGCACTCAAATTGCGGAAATCTACAATTTTGAAGTTATAGTTGTGATTTTTTGCATTCAGATAGATTTTAAGCTTAGTTAACAAAATGTAATATTCAAAATTTTAAGAATTAAAAAAATATATATATTTTTTAAAAATTAAAATTTCAAAAGTTTTCTTTTTAATATAAGTAGAGAAATAATTTTTCTAAAATTTTAATTTGAATATTTTTTAACATAAAAATATATAAGAAATAAGTTGTCTTCACAGTTTTTGTAAATATGAATCAGAAAAAATTTAATGAAAAATAATGTAAAAAAACGTTATTTTACACCACAAATATTGCTCTCGAAAATCATAATAAAAAAACAAACACATATTTCAGCAACTGCTGAAGACAAATTAAAGAAAAGTAGAGATATAACAATTGTTCTAAATTTCATTCATATCCGTGCAGTAGAATTTGACTTATGTCAATTTAAATTTATAAAAATGTCGAAAATCATGTCTGAGAAAAAAGGCATTAAAGTTTAAAAATTATGCAAAATAGCTGTTTATGAAGATATTCATCTGAAAAAATTTTTCAATAATCTTTTACACACAAGAAATACATTCCAAGTTTAAATTTTAACAAACTGTTAATATATGTACAAAAAATACATTTTAGAAATTGAAAAAAAGATTAAAAAAATTTCATCAAAATTGTTATATACAGAGAAAAATATGAAAATTTCTGCTGTTGGACCATAATATATTATAAATAGCTGTTGCACACATAAATTCAAAGATAATACATTATATTAAAATGTATAAATGCACGTAAAAGCAATATTGCTGACTAACACATTTCAATGTCCACGAGACAAGTAACTAGAATTCTGGTTCAGTTTTATTTTTGCCAAGTTCTTTCCTGCGATAAGCTTTGAATAACAAAGTTGATTTGTTCAAAGCTATTTTGTAGCGTCTAATATCTTTTCGTTTAGTAACAACATGTGACCTTCTATGTGACATGAGAGCATCCTTCATTATTTGAGCTACAGAAAGGGAAAGACCCTTGTTGAAATCCATTATACCTCTGGCAACTGCAATTTCAACTCTCTGTCTTGAACCATTTATTGATTTGGGGCATCTTTTCCAAACCAGACTATGAAGAGACTCATTTCTGTTTTGAGTTTCACCCTTGCTGCACCTTTCTAATAATATGTCTGAAGCAAGTCTTTGAAAAATAGGCATCATTTTGCATACTACATTAGATGTCAAAGGAGTCTGTATGCCGGTGTAGAGTGAGAAACTGATGTTAATCCCTGTGCTAATATTCGACTATAGAAACATCAGGATTCCTTATGATGTGGGCATGTCTTGTGTTTTGGATGTCTGTCGGTGGAACTGCAATGATGTAGAATAGCATAAATATCCTTTTTCATGGCTGGTACACTTGTTTTATTTCTTATGATGGCATTTTGATAGTAACGAGTTACTTTTTTAATTGTTGTGTCTTCGAAATTTCCGTGTTTCCTACCACTAAGAGTCACTACCCGTTTCTTTTCTGTGGCAACAAGGTTACGCAAAGCGACTCCCATGCATTTCCCAACATGAATAACACATTATTCCTTGACAAGATAATCATCAGGGCCATACACTTTCAACTTCTGCAAGGTTTCAAATGTCCTTGAATCACCG
The DNA here is from genome assembly GCA_951213105.1 of Amaurobius ferox. Classification (NCBI taxonomy): domain Eukaryota; kingdom Metazoa; phylum Arthropoda; class Arachnida; order Araneae; family Amaurobiidae; genus Amaurobius; species Amaurobius ferox. The sequence goes on along the minus strand of OX578142.1, from coordinate 88,368,422 downwards.
TCACCAAGAAATTAAACATAACGGAACCCAATATCAGATGGTCGATTCCACAAACGCTTTCCCATCTCAACTTCCATTCCACCCGATGCACCAGAATACTTTTGTTCGCAAAGTGGCAAGTGTCCTTCATACCAAAATGCATACTCAGCTGTATTTTTGCCTAAATGAGCAGACGCCCTGCATGCATTACAATTTTTGCAAACAACTTCATAATCAATTATTATAAAACCTGTCAGTACATCAATTACACAGGCAACACCATAATTTGAAGAGTGCCAGGAGGCATCGAAACTAATCGCAATGTCGAAAATTTTATGATCACATATAGTTACTGAATGTAGTATGAGCTTGGTGTACATTGCGACACATATCTTTCAACTGGCCTTGTACACTTGTTACAGTTGCGTTATTCATACATTTCAAATACTTACTAAAAGTTTGCGAGTTCATGCAGGGCAAATTCATAAATGAACAAAAAAATTCAGCCTCTTCATGACCTTTTCCCAATTCAACAAATGCATGCACAGATCGGCGATTTACATCAAAAGTTTTATAATTATTTGCAGTATACAATTTGTCCGAGGAATTCACTATAGTTTTACAGTTACATGTGCACTTCAGGATAATATCAACAGACAAGTTATTCTTGTTGCAATGTGAACATTTGCAGAGATCTACAATCTGTTGCAAGCATTTCAACTTGATTAAAATATATTCATTCAAATTATCTGAAGGAATGTCTGCTTTTGTTGACAAATTTTTTTGCAATGCTTCTGTCATTTTGCATCGTTTTTGTTTCATCAGCTCAGCTTTTCTTACTTGAGATTTCCGCTTTCGTCCCATATTTACTATCACAGCTCAAACTTGTGTAAACAAATCACTTAAAATTATATAATTATCACATAAAATATAGATATATTAACAACAAAATATATTTAACAGCACATTCAACAACAATAGCCGTTTTCGAAATCGAAATAAATGTCAAATTTTCCACATCAAATATCCAATTTACATTCAAAATAAGCAATCCAAAATATACTATTACTTCACTTCAGTTCAAAGAAGTGTTGCTAATATATTTCACTTCGCTTCTTCCATCCAACAAAAAGAAACATTATTTTCAACTGAGAGAAATAGATATATAGAGGTTTCACTTTCGTTTGTTTATGTTACAGTAGCAGACGAAAATGGGCGTGGCTGGTGACAACGTCAGTAGTTAAATGTTTAACATTGTAATTTAATCGGTTCTATTTAACGTAGCAAGATGAATTTGGTGTCATTGGAATCAAATAATTATGCATTTTTTTAAACAATAAAATAAATTCAGATTTTTCGGACTTTTTTGGGTACCATACCATAATTCTGTGTAATTTTGAAATTAAAAATGGAATTAACACTATTTATAAAGCTCAAAGGAGCACTAGTAATAATACTTTAAAAATTTTTATCTTTAAAATATTTAAAAAATATTCCTTAATAACTTATGTTACTTCCATGTTAAATGAATATTCTGCATAAATAATTCAGGATTCTTTTTATTTACGTATACATCCAACAAAAGCTTCAATAGCATTATTTGTATTTATCAGACTAGGTGAATGAATATTTATCACAAGTTCCAAACATTTAACTATCCAAATATAGTGTAATAATTTTTATGAATTAGTTAATACATCAAAAATTACACTAACAAAAATGATGTCCTTTCTGGTAGGTCGGACGGTCTGGGTTTCAACAACAACAACTAACAAAAATGAATAACCATTAACTTGAAAATTGAATTTATTCGTGACTTTATTAGCTACATATAAATCGTAATTTCAAATTGTCTTGACACTGGCAAAAAAATGATCAAATAAATAAATTTTTGTGAAGGGTTTCCGTTCAACTATACCTAATGAAACTAAAATGTTGATATTTGGACGGTAAATATCAAAGAAAACATCTATCAAGGGGTCAAGGGACACTTAAAATGTTAAAAAGTAAAAATAAAATCATCATATTGAACATTTTATATTTTATAAAGTATACAGTTTAGAAATATATTTATTACTAGAAATTAAAAGTGTATGTTTTTTCCAATGTACACATTTTTAAAACATAATATAAGGAAATATTTTTTATAGTGAGTTAGAAATTATGAACTATTTGACGAACAAATAATTGGTATGTTAGTTTGTGCGCAACATTACTAAGAAAATTTTACATTCAAAACCAAATTACTGATATTTGGCTGTACTTCAAGAGCAATTGCTTATTGTGAACCTAAAGTATTTTCTATTTAAAGCGCATTTCCATTTTATACATTTAGTTTTCACAACATTTTCAAAATTCCAACATCTTACATTTTCTTAAAAAATATTTTTGCAATTGGAAAATATGAAAAAAATATTATTTTAACTTTATAGAGACTAATATACATTATATATTCTGAAAATTCCATTAAAACATATTAAAAAGTTTCAAAATTATTTTGCGGGTAAGGTCATAAAACCACATTATCAGAAAAATTACTTTAAAGTTATTGCTCAATGAATTTTTTCATATATGGTCCAATACATTTTGGGATATAACTCGAGTAATTAAAAGAATTTTGTCATGCGAATTATTTTTGAATGTTCAGAATGGTTTGTATCTTCAAATATACCCTTTTTTGGTAAGATCCAATTATTTGAAGATTTAAAGATTTAACAGTCTTATGGATACAATATTAGCTTTAAAAATATTTTTCTGTATATAACTTATTTACATATTAATGACCAACACTATGTTTCTGTCGATATAATATTCAGAGTAATCCTGAAAAAATTAACATCATAAGAATTATTATTAAAAGTAATAAAAATAAGGGAAACTGGGGCACATAGACACTTTCAGTTTTGATTTTTAAAAAATATATTTTTTAATTCTATCATAACCAAACAGTTACCTCACATACATTAAAATAATAAGATAAATATATAATCCGATTCAAGTATCTTATACATAATTAATAAATATACTTTTCCAGGACTCTTACAGTGTTCCAAAGACCCCACCTGTTGGGGCATCTTAGGACAATGTCTTTATTGGATAAAGCATTACTAATTGCCAACAGGCAATTTTTTAGTTAAATAACTAACAAGAGATAATTTTTTCCAAACACATTTTTAGTTAGACAAAAAACATAATTTACTCAGGATTTAAGCAGAAACGATTTTATATAATGCACATGTATTAAATTTGCAGTGAAAAATCTGGCAAAAATATCTAACATTTCAGCAAATGAAAAAGTTAGAAGCTTCTTGAATAACAATTTTTTAAATCAAATGTCTACAGCAAACTAAAACCGTGAAATATAATAGTCACTGCAAAAAAAATTCCACCAATTGTCTCAAGACGTCCCACTATCATGTGTCCCAAGGTGCCTCAAATGGGAAGATTCTTTCTGATTGCTCTCATGACTTTAGGCTACATTCTTCAAAGACTATTTTACATCTTAATTTACAAAAAACAACTCTGTTTTCATTATATGTAATTTGAATTTAATGAATTCCTAGTACTATTGTTAATGTTTAACGAAACTTGTATAAATTATTTTGACTGTTATAAAAGCTAACAGTTTAATAAATTATTACCTATTTCTAATAGTGCTTTTAAAACAACAGAAAAGGCAGGAGAATATGCAGTAGTACTTAAAATAAAGAAATTTTTATATGAAATCTGATTTTAAAATTTCAGATGCCCCATGGGAGTCTGTGCCTCAATGTTCTTTACTTTCCCTTACTAGTAAACTTATTAAAAAATTAAATTTTTGTTGCTTTCATAAATTTTAAAATAAAGGTATTAAAAAAATAATTAATGTTTATTAACAGATTTTAATTTATTAATATATTCATAACCCTCACGTTTTATTATCTATAATATTATGTCTACTTAAAAATATAAATTATCTATAATAAATGTTTCATAACAAATATTTTAGTTTATATTTTATTAATTTACTTATGGATATTATGTCTCTATTGCTGTTTACCTCTTATGAAGTTCACCCTTAAAGTTGTTTCATTTGCCACGATGACTGCTAAAGTTCAATAATTCATGTAACTCCAAACTTTTTAAGCAGCTGAAATAACTAATTTATTTTTTATTTTATAAACATATAAGAGACTACGAACTTGTCCGAATCGCAAATATTAGCGACAATCCCAAAGTAATTGATAATGTGGAGCAGTTAGCTTCATGCTTTGCAGTATCCAGTATAAGCGGGGTTATGGAAAAAATATAAACAGCAGCCCTGAATAGTTTAAAACTATATCAAGCAATCTCAGAAGACTAAATATTTCATAACAGAAGACGTGTAAAAGCCGTATCCGTAGCCTGATTCGGTATTGAATGAAATCTTCTCGACTGCTTCAAAAACATGAGACGCACCGGACTAACTTAACATAGTATCGACACCGGTAACCAGTTTCCAATTAAACAAGCTCCAAAAGACTTCCACTTGCTAAAAAAGAAGTAGATAAGCTTTTAACAGATATGCAGGGAAACAAGGTGATCAAATAATTACCAAGTCCTTGGGCCTCACCAATCGTCTTAGTGATGAAGAAAAATTCTAAGAATCTGCGTTGACTATAGAGAACTCAACTTCTTGACAAAGAAAGATAGCTATCCACTCCAAAAAACTGAGGATACTTTAGATACTTCCTCTGAGAGCAACAGGTATTCGACTCCAAATCTCAAGAGTGGCTACTGGTACATCCCAATAATCCAGAAAAGACAGCATTTACCACTAGACAAGGACTCTGGTAGTTTAAAGTGATGCCTCTTGGACTTTGTAATATATCCGCAACATTTGAACATCTAATCGAGATTGTGTTGAAAGATCTCTCCTGTGAATCCTGACTCGTCTATTTGGACGATATAATTATTGATGGACGTTCATTTGACGAACATATACAGAACCTTAGACGGATATTTGAAAAATTGAAGAGTCCTTATCTCAACTTAAATACTTCAAAATGTAAGCTATTTCAGAAAGATGTCACATATTTGGGACATATTATCCCTTAAAAGGGTGTAAGGACCGATGCTGACAAAATCAATGTTGTCAACGAATCGTGCAGACTACAGGAATTTCATAAACTAAGGAATTTAGTTTCCTCGACATCTGTACCTATTACTGTCGGTTTGTAAAGAACTTCTCAAACATTGCCATACCCTTACATCGGTTAACGGAAGGAGACAATATATTTCCATGGACAGCGGAATGTGAAGTTACCTTCAATCGGCTTAAGAAATTTAGTGTTAAAGCTATAGATCTTTGTTTAAACAGTTTTATTGTATTGAAGAAAGTTTCTAGTTCTATTACCTGAAGCCACCCCAGAGCCCTTCTTAGCTCGCATATCTGCTATCTCATTTCCTTGGACACCACATTGACTCAGTATCTATTGGATAGTAATGTGTTTACCCCTAGCAAAACTGCTTTCTCAAAATTGTGGTAAAGTTCAGAAGTTGTTTCAATGCGACACGACTGGATTTGACTTCACCCTTAAATGTTCTCATTTTTTTCACAGAGTACAGAAAGCAAACTTTTAGAGTAAACCTCTGTTCCAACATTAACGAGGCCGTTAGACTGTGAGCCATTTCTATAAATACAAAGGCACGATCTTTTATGTTGAAAAGCGGTGCTACGATGCGTCGAAATGTTATTAGTTTGTTATGATATTTGAAAGAATTTTAGTTAGTAATTTTTTCGTTAAAACTTTCAATTATGCCGTGATCTATGTTTTAGATCCATATAGAAAATAACTTTTTACTGATTATAATCTTAAAATATTTTAATTAAGCTTATTCATTCTTAAATAATTCAAATTAAATTTATTCATTTTGCAGGCGGTTGGTACAACTGCAATCGTATGTGCTCTTTATGTCTACTTTTCAGTGATTAAACCATTAGAGACGATAGCGTCGCATCTTTTATTTCCCTCGATAATACTTCTGCTCTTAGGATTTGGTTTTCCTTTTCTTACCTTCCTAGGATTGCGTGGTACCATCAAGCAACACATGAGGAACTTACGAAAGGTATTTATTTATAATTTCATTATGATACTTTATCTCTTAAGTAAAGGGAACATTTTATAATGTTCCACAAAACAGCACTAGTAATAAAAAGTTTACCCACAATGCAAATGGGTGGCCTTTTCCAAAATTAAATACTGCATAAGTGGGTATTATTAGTAGCATATAAATTGCGGGATGAGGGGAGGAATACGGGCCATGAAATTTCAAAGTTCAAAATGAAACTATTTTAGTAATTTTTTAAAATATCTTAAAGTTTGCATCTCGACGGGGAAAGAGGGGGGATACCTTCTTTCCGTAAGTAACTTGGGATTGGAATTTAAGCTATTACGCATAATCCACCAATTAGCAACTCTCAAACAAATAAATGCTTCGATAACATATGTAAAAGTAACTGGACTACTAACATTTATTGAAAAAAATAAACAAATATTAATATTTAATGAAATACGCAACTATAATAAAAGGTGACGCATAAATGTTACTGAAATAATTTTCAACTACAGCAAATAGTTTGATTAAAAATTGTACTATGCATTTTATAAAAGTTGAATAACGTTAAGTATAAAGAGTAAGATGTTAGGATGAGAAAAGTATTAAATGTCTGTCTATGTCACGTTTTTTTAGGGAGTATAATATAAATTTAGAAGAATAATATAAATTTAAAGGAACTTTAAAACTCACGATTTTGACACTAGGGAAAAAGGTGGATGCCATATTTTATTTTGAAGTCAGTCACGTGATCTCATCATATTATATGTAAGGTGTCGGAAATCACTTGCTTTTTTAAGGAGTGATCGGTGATATATTAACTAGTTTTGATACGGGAATAGTATAATAATTAATCAGTAAGACGAGTTTGTCTAGTTTTTTATATGTCCATTTAACTGTAATTTTTAATTTTGGGAATTTATTGATAGAAACGCAAACCATCAGTTTTCTATAATAAAGTATTAGTTTCTAATGATTACAATTGATTAATATATGAACTATATTGCTTAGCAAATGATAGCTGTATTTCTAATTGTCAATTTAGATTTGAGATAATCTGCTTTTCTAATTATCAAGTTAATTAGGTATTTCGATTTAGTTTTATATGTTGTTAAGCCAAAAAGCGCCCAATATTAATGCACAATTCAACACAAAAAGCATAGTGTTGTGGATCTTTTAAATCCATATTAAGTTATGATAGAAGTCATTGCATTATGTAGAGAGGGTTATGTGCTGTCTACGCCAAATTTGCCTCATCTGGTGACTTATCGCATTATAAATAATAATAAAAAAAAAATTAAATATCTCGAAAATGGTTCATCCTTGAGAAATGGAGTTGATCTTATTTGTTTCGTTGCTAAAAATTACGTATTATACAAGCATTTAATTCATACATTTTATCATATTTAGTCTTTAGTTTGATTTTGACAATTTTTGCGGGCCATTTTGCAAGAAAAGTTCTGCTTTTCCGAATTATATCAAAATGTAAACAGTAGAGTAAAGAATAAGCGTCTTGTTTACCAAATTTTGTGAAATTTCGTCGAATAGTTTTGAGCTAGAACGGATCCATACATCACACGCACACACACGCGTTAAAAATAGATTTTTCGTGTTCTAGGGTGTTTGAAACGTGTAGATCCATAAAAAAAAAGCAGAGTTCCAATTTTCGACATGATTCCAATACTTTCCCTATATATTACCACGTACTGTAAAGAAAATAATAAGTACCAGTGTCATTTTAAGAAAAATAGGCCCAGTTTAATGAATTATGAAAGAGAAAACGAGTTTTAATCTATAGAGTCCACATCAAATTATTTTTATTACCAGTGATAAATACATTTTTTCCCTTGTTCTACACAATATTTTATTTTTATCCAAATGTTTCAGAATTTATATTATAATTCATATCTTTTGCTTATATATCATTTTAGCACTTTCATGGCACATATTCAATATATGACCTAGAACAACACATGCCATAAAAGCACTAAAATGAGTGAAAAATACATATTTCCCTTTGTTCTATACATTATTTTATTTTTATCCAAATGCTTCAAAATTCGCTTTTTATATTCATATTTTGTACTCATATTTCATTTTAGTGCTTTTATGGCATATGTGCTTTCATTTTGATATCAGTAGTGGTAGGCCTTTATACGACCGTAACCACTTACCTCAATGATAGTTACGCAAAGAAGATTTCTTTTGAGGACGCTATCCGCACCTATCAGCAAGATATGGGACTGACAGTTGAAGTTAACAACATACAAATTATGGTAAGCAAGTAACATATTGTTTCTAAAATATCCATTACGAATTTAGTCAGTAGACATTTGATGTAACAGTATAAAGCAATAAATTCAAAAATAAGTGAAATGTCATAGCACTAAAACTGCTACTTGTAAGACAAGAACTTATGTCTGCTTTATGCAAGGAAGTAATATGTCAGTGACTGTAAGTGTTTTAAAGGCGTTAAAATCCCCTTCTTTAAGCTGAAACAGAATATTTAGAACAATATGCATCTTTAACAAAAAGTGAGAACAAACTGTCGTTCGCTAGAGTTATATTATATATGCTCTTCTTATAGGACTTAGACGGGCGCATCACCCGCTTCAGAAACTGAAAAAATAACAACAACAAAAAAATAATAATAATATACTATGGACACACCATCTGATAAGAAAAGCATTTTTGACAACGTGTCTGACAAATAAGTATGGGAAGCTTGTTTCATAGAATTAAAAAAAAGGGGGGGGGGGTTGCTCTATTTTTTCTTTTTTTATGTTGAAACATACGTAAAAAGTCAAAAATTGTTTTAAGAAAATTCATTTTTAAAATCCTCTTAACTAGGGTGCAAAAAACATATTTTGGAAAAAAATAGTTCAAAAAGTATTTTGTATTTTGTTAACTAATGAAGATACACGAAAAACTCGGAAAAGATTTGAATTTATACATTTATAACAGTAGATGAAAAGAGTGAATTTGAAAAATATCAGCAATGTGAAAGATAGGCAAGAAACATGAATTTGGATTCTTCTACTTGAATAGAAAAAGTTAATGAAAAATTTTTATGCACTAATCAAAGTGGTAGCACAAAGAAAAATAATTTGCATTATTTTTTTCCTTGAAGGCTTAAATGCCAAAAATATCCAAAAGTAGGCAAGTTTATAAACGCAAAATTGGGCGATGTAGACAACTAGAAAATGTTATTGCAATCCGTAGGTGAGGTATAGGATCTTGAATCAGTTTGTTTTTATAGACCTAATAGTGAGAATTAAATGTGCTTCGATCAAAAATGCGTTTCGTACAAATACAACATGCAATAAAGTTTAAGAATCAACCTCTTTCGGAGGTAAAAAATAGCCTTCTTCTTCAAGACAAGCAACAATCGAAACCTAACTTATTTAAACATAAATGCCGAACTTGCTTGAATAATTAAAGTTGCGATTCTTGCTTGTCCTGAAGATAAAGGCTGTTTTTTGTTTTCTAAACTCGCTGACCCTTAAGAAACTTATTGTATGCTGTATTTATACGAAGATTTAAAATAAATTTAATTGAAATGTGTATCATTTCCTATGTGAAAATTCCAGTTCAACTCCCTTGATATGTTTACATTACATTAAAATTGTAACCAATAATAATTTATAATGTTTAGCTACTAAAGAATAATGAAAGGGATTGGTCTACTTTACAGTTTGTACATTTATTGTGGAAAGATCCAAACATTTCCACCTTTTCTTACATATTCAAAGACGTTTTTAAGATAAGCAACCAAAACAACCTGCTTGTTCAGGCTAAAGCTTGTCATGACATATAACAGGTCTTGAGGTTCACTAAATTTCCTACGAGGGCATATCAATGTTTTGACATGTGAAGTTAAGTTCTGTAATTTATCACACTGCTTAGTAATTTATGTTGTACGATAAATGAAGAGGTTTTGAGTTCTGAATCTATAGTAGTTACACAAATGTAAACTGTTTTAATATAATTTACTTAATCCAATATGACTGATAGTTTATTATGTATAATATGGTATTTTATTTATTATTCACATTATTTTGTTCTCATATATGGCCTCTCTTTTATCATCTTTGTTAATCTAGCTTAGTTGTTGTGGAAAAAATAAGCCGCAAGACTGGAACGAAAACGAGCTGTTTAGGTGCAATATGTCGAATCCACATTTGCACAGATGTGGAGTTCCTTATTCCTGTTGTATCAGTAACACGGTATTATGCTTTTATTGCTTATAGAAAGTTATTTAAATCTGCGATTTTTTAACTGAATTCAATCTAAAACTAATAATTTGACGTTATACTTTATTAGGAATACATATAGTAAGTACTATTTCTTTTTACATAGAAAAAGGTAAGGGTACTTTACTAAGGTGAAATGAGTGTCTAAGGGGGCGTGATTAAGTGTCAACGTAAATAAACCTTTTATTTTTCTTTAATTATGTCATTAAACTTTGATTTAATTAAGTGTAAATTACGATTTTTAAATTTTAATTTAAGCTAAATAAAGTTATTTGTAAAATTGTTTATTTTTAGCAAAATTTTTGTATGTGTAAAGAGCTGATGTTCCAACTGAGATTAGAAGTCCTTACTTTCACCTCGCCAGTCGACGCTCTATCCATTGAACATTCTTCTACAGTTGCTCTATTACTTGTACATTCTTCTATAGTTGAAGTGAACCCCACATTCTGCTCCTTCAGATTTCTGGTCGAAGTTAAACTTCAAATCTGAAAGACCTCCGAATTATTTTGTTTTATTTTATATATGGTAGCATCCTGTTTGCCACAGCCTTCGTGAATTGAAAATAACCATCATACATGCCAGTGTGGTTGGAAAATTAAAAGTTCGGTACTTTTGAGACCGCCCCAAAAATACAGAACAACTTACAGATACAGCTTACAGAACTAAATTTCATGGGAGCCAATGAAAACAATTCATATCAGAACTGAGATCCGAATTATGGATCGCTAACCAAGTCACTTGATGCTCTATACCAGTGGTTTTCAACCATTTTGAGTATACGGTGTTCTTGATCAACTATATTAATTCTACGGCTTCCCTGTGGCTGCAGTGACTCTAGAGCACCTCAAAACCATTGGTAGACGAAAACATTAGGATATTTAATATTTTTTGGAACAAAAAGAAAAATCAGGATTCCCCACGGAGTACCATGCTGTATATCTCCACACTGTATATTGAAGAATGTTTCAAGCATATAATCATTACAACTATGTATATACATTTAAATTCTTAATTGTTGATAACAAAAAACATGAATTAAATTTTAGTTATATACTTTAATTAATATTAAGCTATATATTTTTACAGCATTATCCACCCCCATGGAATTGTGGATTGCATCTATTGAATTTCACAGAAGATGAAAATGTAACTATGATTTATACTTTTTTATATTAACATAGTTATATTTTAGTAATACTCTCAATTTTATAGCTCAAAATATGTTATGATGCTGAAGGATTAAGAGATATATTTATAAAACACATGACCTGCCTATAAGTCTCTAAAGATATGGAAGACACGCTCATTGTATATACCAGTATCCATGGACTGGTTTTACACTTATTATGCACTAGTTAGCATGGGGTGGCCGATATATACAATGGCAGCAAGAAACTTGCTATATGCCACAATTTTTTATACCTTCTATCTGGCTTAGAACAAGTTTCTTGCTGCCATAGCACATATTGGCTATTCCATTGTGACGAGCACATAAGCGCAAAACTGATCCACAGATGGCGGTATCTGTAATGATAGTGTCTGCTATATTTTGGGGGTGTCTCTTATAGGCGGATTTTGTGTCAACTCTTTTTTGTTTACGTAGATGATCAGTCAAATCAACCTGTTTTGATGAACATGCACTATCATTGCTAGAGAATGCATTCTGCCATCAAACTATTTTGAAGCAGTGGCATCTGACTTTAAACATGGGGCTCAGCCCCATGCTTCCAGGGTCGAGCGAAACGAGGTATTTCGAGGAGGTTGACATTCAATAGTAAACAGCGGGCGGTAGCTCCGTAGTAATTTAAAAATTCACAAGCGTAGACTGTCAAACCCGGTAGTATATTATGTAAAAATATCCTTGCGAGCACGTACATTTCTTTGGTCGATTTAAATTTTAATCCGAAGTAAGCATTTTGTAATTTCCCTGGCGGTCAGAGACAACAGGTAAGCAAGAGATTATAAGCTTGGGACGGTTGAAGAACGATGTTGTTATATGGATGCCAATGGTTGTTAATTTAAATCGACGAAGTTGTTGAACAATGACGAGGCTGGTGGTGAAGTAGCAGTAACACCACCCATCAGAGATTGTTATACTATGGCAAGGTGAATTACACAATTCAGAAAGTTGGCGTAGATTCAGTAATAAAGCCTTCTGTCGACGGCTGTAGAGTTAGATTTTTCAGTCGTCCTCGGCGTTTCCTCTTTGGCTGTATGCTCGTTTTCGCTGGCCGATTATTGGCTTATTGAGGGGGTCTTAAGAAGACCACGAGACGAGGAGTTCGCTGATTTCGACTTTCTAAACTTAAATTGACTTCTGATGGCACGGTCAATTTGGGTGACAATAAATATTGATTTTATTTTTGCACCTCCAATTATTTTTTGTGTTATTCAAATTTCTTAATTTTAAAATTTTGGTCTCATAAACTGAGCTGTTTAACATACAACTGGAAATTTTAAAGGAACATTTTTTTAAATTAGAGTGTGTCTATTGTGTTTAGCAATTGCAAGCACATTTAAATGTGTATATACTAAAATGGTTATTTGTAATGGTTAGAGGAACACAAAGTTTATATTTTTGCTTTAAGCATCGTTATCTGAATAACATTTTAATTTCGTTTTTTCTAATTTTGTTTTCATAAATAAGTCTGGAAACCACTGCAAACTGACACCACAAAACAGAATCAAATAATAAAAGCATGCTAAACAGTTGAAATTAAAAATATAATTTGTTAAATTTATTTGGAGCAGAAGATTTTTAAGCATTTTAGCGATTTCTACTTTATTAAGTTACTTTCGTATGAAAACGGAAACTTTTCAATGAACAGAAGCTTAAATTTATTATTGAGTTTTAAGTTATTAAATTAATTGGCTATTTGAATTTAACCTCTCTATAGTAGTTGGATAACACATATTTGATAATTTTATTTCATTGCAAAAATTAGTTTTTTAATTATACTATTGAATGATGTATTTAGCAACTCGATTTCTAAGTACATAATTTCTCAAACTCATTGTATTTTATTCTAGAGATAATATTGTTCGTGAAAATAAAATTAAGCAACCTTATTTAGTGGCATCAAGATTATAAGTCAAAACTTGAGTTGAAAAACTATTAAAAATAAATCACAGAAAGTTTATAAACAATTATTTTTTATTTTTACAGTTATACATTTCAAAAGAGCATGGCTATGGATGCTTTAAGATAGATTTATATTATATTTCCTTGAGCATTTAATATGATTGTTAACAAGGTACTCATTGCAATCAATATCTAAGCTACTATAAATTACTTTAAATTACTACCAATGCTTAAAATAAAAATTTAAAACATAGGTGTATTAAAGATTTCTATTCGTTCTAGTCAATGAATTACAGAAATTCTTTTAAACTCTCAATTGTCAATAAAATTTACTCTCAAAATGTTTAATGCAATCATTTTTTATTTTATGTTGAACAAAGAAAATGATATGAACAATCTCTTGCATAGGAATGAAAAGAATGTAGTGCAGACAAACTACAGTAAGTTTAGTATTAACTCACAGATGGCCTTTGCAAATATCTAAAAAATGACACTTCAAATATTTTAAATCATTTTACGATGTTAAGATTATAAATTTATTTACATAATATTTAAATTTATTTAATGTATAATTTTCGTAAAGATTACTTTTACCTTCTGAGAATATATGAATGTACATTATTTGAACTTCATCCATCCAGGCTTTCTTTATTGATGGCTTTCAATTTACTTCAAAATTATTTACATATTTATAACTTACTTAGTTGAGGATTTGCTTTATTAGGGTTTCTCTTCCAGAAACCCCCCAAGTAAATCAGTTAATTGTCCGTTTATTTATTTTCATTTAGTCCACCTTTTGGAAGTCTATTATTTATGAAGAAGGATGCCAAAAAAAGATAGAGCAGTTTTTGACTTCCCATGCATTTTATCTGATTGTCTCATTTCTTTTGATGATTTTGTGCGAGGTAATTATTAGAGTTCACTTTTTCGTTTCTTATAAAATGTATTAAGCAAGTTATTTTTAAAAGTATTTTTATGTAACTTACAAAATAAATGTTGTCTTTTTATGCTTGAAATTTTCAAAATGAATTTTCTCTATAGTGTTATGGCACATATTTATTTAATCAATAGAGTACCAAAAATCAATAGGTTGAAATATGTACAGGGTTAAATAAATGCATATATATTGTTATTATATACTGCATTGAGGGGTCTGAGGTAGAAAATTCCAAAAATAAATGCAATTTTTATGAACTTGAAAAGGCTAACCAATAAAAAATCAAATGATTCAATCATATGTTTAAACAACAGTTACAATCTTTAGAAACTGAATATCAAAACTTTATTTAGCGTTTACCAACTTTTTAAAACTGAATCATCGTCATTTGAACATGACATTTTTGCATTTCTTAAAGTTTAAATTGATGTAACTTGAAATAGCTTAAGATAGAACTATGAAATTTGAAAATATTTATTTAATATTCACAATTTTAATTTGTGCTAAAGACTTGCTAATTTAAATGTAAATTTTAGATCATCATAATTTAAATGTAAATTTTAGATTATCATAATTTAAATGTAAATTTTAGATTATCATAAGTCACTTATATAGAAAAAGAGCATTTTCATTAAAAAATTACTAACTTTGCAATATATTATGCCTTGAGTTATGGAACCTACGTTTCTGTTTACAAAAATATAATTGTAAATATCACACTGCTGCATTTAAAACAGTATCAAATTTAAATTATTTAAAAGTTAAAAGTCGTTGACTTGTTTAAGAATATTTAAATATTTCTCTTTTTATATAGCATAAATATATCAAATTAAGTAACTATAGTTGGGTAAATAATTAATAAAAACATTCTACTGTGAAAAAAATTTCCCAGATCTCTTAATATTTATACATAAAAATTGTATAATTCTAATTATATGCAACACGCAACAAAGTTTAAAACTATTTAAAAATTGAATAATATAAAAGCAAAATTATAAAGTATATTTTAAATAAATTTGTTTTATTTACAAAATAATCTGTTATAAAAATAATGAGCAACTTGAATGCCAGAGATACTACTCTTATGCATTACTGGTTGTAAGAAATAAGAAAGGTATTTTACAGAAAGAACTTAATTAGCAACAACTGCCTGTATATTATTTATTTTTTTATTCTCTCATTTACCGCATCTTTTTTTACTGCAGTGAAATGCACTACATAGAAGAGTCTTAATAAATAGAACTGCTGCTTGAGTGAATAAAACTTTCAATATTCCTCCTTGTTTTCTTTAAGGAAGTATTGAAGTACGAGTATTATAAAAGAATATATTTTATTTTATGTAGAAAGCGAGCCATTTTAGAAGTATTTATTTCAAACTTTTGTACATGAGTTAAATAAAGATTTATATTTAAACTCCTGCTTGTGGCAATAGAGTCTTATACTCGGTCAGTACTGTAATGAAATATTTATTGATTTGTAAGCATGCCATAATTTCAGTCCTAATTGATTCTAGATAAATATGTAATTAAATTACTTTATTAGGAAGTAAATATAACATTTAAAAATTTGACTGAAAATTTGAAAAATAGATAATGTATACCATATTATAGAAAAAATGGTGTTGAAATGGAGTTAGAGGTGTGCTTCATATAGAAATGAGATTAACATATAAGATCAGGGTCGTTCTTAATTTCATTTAAAATTTGTTAAACAGCATACACTGAACTGTTTTAATGGATATTAGATTTGAATTTTATATAAAAATAAAGTTACAATAATGCCAATATTCTTAATTTAACTTGAAATTTATTATATGGCATTGATATAATTGCTTTTAATAGACGTCGAAGTATATAGTAAATTAAAACTATGCTTTAATTTATATAATCTTCTATCTCTTTAGTCATTTGTTTGGAAGTTCTCGCTGATTATTGTGACAGTTTATGAAGAAAATATACGTGAAAGGCGTCACTTGCCTTTAAACAGAGACAGAGGAAATGTATCAACAATTAACGATGATGACTTGTAAATTTCATTATAGACATTTCATAAGAGCTGTTCCTAAAGCTGTTTCAAATTGGACTATTTTTCTATAGAGATATATATAATAAAACATTTTTAATCTTTATTATGTCTGTGGCAGTAAGTAGTTAAGATATTTTTCTCAAAAGAGATGTCAAATGTTGAAGAGGGTTAAAATTTAAATTGCATTTTTCATAACAATAACATTTGTATTTTATCTTCAATTTATTGATTGTATTATGTGATCTTTTGTCTGTGATCAAATATTATCTTGTTATGCAACTTGCATTTCTATAAGAAATGTGTTTTAATTCAAAATTTATTTTTATTTATATCTTATTAACTATTGATCAGTCAGTATATGTAGATGTTGAAGTTAGTATATGTAGATGTAAATGCTTTGACACGAGTATGCAGCCAGGATGTAACATATGCATATGTTTATATACTATTTGCTTTAACATCTGTTTTAATATAAATAATCTATAATAAAGAAAGGATATTTTATACTATAGTACGAAAAAAAGGAATAAGTAAAAATTATTTAAGCTCTTTTGAATAAAACCTCATTTTTTAGAATTTCCTGGAATACGTTTCTATTTTTGCTGGATTTTGTCTTGCACAATATATAAACATAAAAAAGTAAAATTTAATTTTAAACTCTCAAATTTGTTTGAAGTACAACAGTTTTAACTGATCTACATCCAAACAAACATAGTAAAAACAAAAACACGTAAAAGATACATAATTCATAGAGAACAATTTGCATCCTCTTCAGTTATTAATTAACTATCATTAACTATATGAACGTACAAATGCATTCATGTACCATCTATTTGATGCAATTGTGTTTCCTATTTTTCATGATTCGATAAAATGTTTCCTATTTTTTTATTTACAATTATACATTTCCTATTTTTAAGCTGCAATTATATGCTTCTTATTTTTTTACTTACAATTACATATTTCTTATTTTTAAGCTGCAGTTATATTCCTCCTATATTTTATGGGAAAATTATATGTTTCTTATTTTTTAAGCTGTAGTTATGTTTCTTTTTTATGAGGAATCTATGGGTTTCCTAATTTTAATGCAATGTTATGATGTAATTATGTTTCTTTCTTATGAGGAATCTATAGGTTTCCTAATTTTAATACAATGTTATGATGTAATTATGTTTCTTTTTATGAGGAATCTATAGGTTTCTTAATTTTAATGGAATGATATGATGTAATTATGTTTCTTTTTTATGAGGAATCTATAAGTTTCCTAATTTTATTTCAATGCTATGATGTAATTATGTTTCTTTTTTATGAGGAATCTATAGGTTTCCTAATTTTAATTCAATGCTATGATGTAATTATGTTTCTTTTATGAGGAATCTATAGGTTTTCCAATTTTAATGTAATGCTATGATGTAATTATGTTTCTTGATAACGAACCTTTGTGCCATATATATTCCTTAAAGTAAAATGAACCTTGGTTGATCTTAACTAGACATAATGAATAGGGAAGGGACTTTTTTAGGCAAATATCAAAGTGAACATAATATTTCACTATCGAGGCAAATTCCTCCACTTCCAGTGTCAATGTTTAGTTTTAAATTAACTCAAATAAATATATTGAGTTACAAGTGTGCTATGCATTTTTTCTGGTTAAAGTGAAGTTACTATATAGAACATTTAAAATATCAGTTTAAAATATTTAATATAAATTTCAAACTGAAAACACATCAAGGATATGGAATTCATATAAAACAATCCCATCTTGAGTTAATCATTAACTATCATTAACTACATGAAAATACAAATGCATTTATGAATCATCTATCATCAATGTTATAGATGTTATTATGTTTCAGTTATGCTTCCTATTTGCAATCATGATTCCCATTTTTTTACGATTAAAGAGGACTGTTATATGTGCGAAAGCAGAAATTATTACAATATCTATACTGTTATATTTAAAATACATAAATGTCACTCATAATGGTTTACTGAAAAACTTTGATATCATAAACTTTTTTTTTAATTTACATTCCAATGTTGGCATTTTTATATTTTAACTGTAAAATATTAGGAGAATTACAATATTTATTTATGATTTGTAAATTTTATATATGGCATAAAACGTTTTTTTAGTTTTAAATTGTCTTACTCTGTGTAGTGCCATTTATATTTTCATTAGATATTGTTTACTTCTATGTAATCACTCTGTTTTGAATAAAATATTAAAATCATGTTTTATTTTCCATCATAATGTTGATAAATGTTGAGGCCAAAAGAAACTATTACTTTAATATTAAAGATAAAATAAAATTTTGTATATAGTAGGGGGCAGTTGAGCACCTTGGGACACAGCCCACCTTGGAATACCTTCAAATTTAAAATCAGGTTTTAGATAAAATCTTGTTATTTTATATACTACTAGATGACCCTTATGTGCATTTGCTACTGTGTTTTTAAATCGCTACTGCAATTAGAGATCTATTAGGTAAAATTTTATTAAACAGTTTTAGCTTTTATGACAATGACTTGTTTGTAAATTTTGTAGAAAGTATCAGATGGATTAACATTTAATTTATTTAAATAAAACTACATATTAAAGAGACAAGCATGTTTATTGTGAAATTAGATGTAAAATAGTCATTGTAGAGTTAAACCGAAAATCTGGGAGTCTTTAGGAAGAATCTGATCAGTTGGGCACTGTGGGATATCTGATTAAATTAGTTTTTGCAGTGACTGCTGCATGTAATGATTGTAATTTGTTGTAAACGTTCGGTTTAAGCCTATGTTACATAAGAAGTTTCTAAGTTTTTCATCCATTCAAATTCCTTTTTTCAAGTTTTTTAACATTTGCATTCTAT
Organism: Amaurobius ferox; assembly: GCA_951213105.1. NCBI lineage: Eukaryota > Metazoa > Arthropoda > Arachnida > Araneae > Amaurobiidae > Amaurobius > Amaurobius ferox. The sequence continues at coordinate 88,349,210 of OX578142.1, read as the reverse complement.
AAAATTATTTATGCTTAATCCCAGAGTCTGTTGTATTAAATTATTTAAAATGGGCTGTATAATCAAAAAAATTGTCTTAGAAAAATTGATAATTTATAATGTTTTATACATTAAAGACACTGTCCCAAAGTATCCACTAGGTGAGACTCCATGGAACATAGGAAGGGTTCTGAAAAACAACATTTATTATTTATGTATATAAAAACTTTGAAGTGGATTATACTTTTATCTTATGCATAAGGGTTCAATACATATGAGGTAAGTGTTTGGTTAAGTTACGAGTTATAAAAACATATTTATAAAAAATGAAAAATGTCCCAAGATGCCCCAGTCTCCCCTATTTCATTTCAAGGTTTAGCTTAACAAAATATGAGAGTATATTTCTTGAATTATACAATCATATGAATCATTTTGCAAAGGATTGAAATAAAAATGCTTGGCAAAAATTCAGAACAATATTCTTACATAATAAACTTTCAGCAGAAAATAGTATTTTACTCAAAAATAAGTAGTGGTAATATTCTTAGTCATAAACTAGTGACTGTTAGTAAAGCTGTAATAGTTTAGCTCCTGTTAAGAAGTTGTGAATATTTATATAACACACTACTCTAATGATTTCTAACAATATCTCATAAAACATTTAGTCATTTCCATTAAATTGCTTATATTAATATAAAAAATGCTTATATTAATATGTAGCAAAAACAAGAAATTTATGAAGGAACTTTCATATGGTGACAAGTCGTCTGTATCCTTCAGTTTTGACTGAACTATTTAGCATTTTCATACTTTACATTCATACACATTTTCAGTAAAACCGATAGTAAATCCTTAGAGAATGGCCCTACTACCTCAGAAATTTTATGCTGAATCCATATCAGTCGTCATTTTAAACTCTATGTAAAACCAATCCTTAAAAATAGATATTTCAAGGAAAATGCAAATATTTGAATCAAAAGTGACATCTCAAGAACTGAAAGTGGAAAGTTTTCCAGCCCCTTCCGGAATTTGTGCTGAATTCATATCAGTCATTTCAATAACTATAGTCAATCCATAGAAGTAAATGTTTAAAGTAAACTTTTTGAGCGAAAGTGAAAAAGAACCGGAAGTGAAAATTCTTAGTGAACCACCCCACCTCTTTTAGAAATTGATGCTGTATCCATATCAGTTATCATCTAAGCTCTATCTATAGCCAATCTTGATAAATATATATTTCCATTAAAATGAAAAATTTTGAACCGGAAGTGGAAGTTCTTATTGAATCCACATGGTGTGTCATTTGAGGAGCCTTCATGTAGGTAGCAACTGGTGTGTACACTTCATTTTTGACAGAATTATTAATAATTTTTATTCTTTTATATACTCATTTCGTACAGTAATACAAATTTTTGGAAAATCTGGAAGTGACATCTCAGAATCGGAAGTGTAAATCCTTAATGAAATCCCAAGCGCCTCTAGAATTTGATGCTGAATCCATATCGGTCATTATCTAAGCATCTATAGCAGATCTGGAGATATAGATGTTTGAAGGGAAAACTTTAATTAAAAACTATAGCATGGCAATATCTTTGCCACAAATAAATCCATTAATTATCAAAGGGGCCGAGTGGTAAAGTTCTATTTTGTGCTATTATTTCCCCACAAAATTGAAATTTCGTAATCTGTAGGGAATTGGCGTAACTCAGATTAAGTTTATTCGTGAACAGAAGCTTAAGGACCCATGAAACACAGGGGTTCCCAGCGACCTGGAATATTTGTGACGCTCAGTGCAAAGCAATTTTTTCCTCAAAAATTTTATTTAAAAGTAAAATTATTCTATATTTATTACAACAATTATAAGTATTAAGTCATTTATGACTAATGAAAACAGATTTTTATTGTAAATACAAAAACAATTTTGCACATATTATTTATTACTTGATAAATATAAATTAAAATATTTCTCAAAGTTTGAAAAACGCAAAGGAGGAGGCAACACGTATACTCGTACGTCTAACGATAGCTTCACTCCTCAAATGCCTACTTCTTAATGCAGTGATCCTAGATCTAATGAAATTTTCCTACATCTAGGAAAATTCAGAGTTCTATCTATCTAGGAAATTTCTCTAAAGTTTAAACTCCCAGAATGTTTATTTTTTTCTTTTTATGATCTAAAAATGAATGCAGTGAATGTGAGTAGCAAGCTGTATATATATATATATATATATATATATATATATATATATATATATATAATTTCAGAAGATCAAATTTTCTTACCCTCTAAAGTATTTTGAGAAAGGGACTAAAACTCCTACTTCTGTAGGGGAAATAGCGTATTGAACATTTTTTTTTTCTCTTTTACTTAAACAACCTACCACAGCCCGACCGCCCATACTACTACGTTTAAACTTTGCTCGAACTCATTTTCTTCGTATTAGTTCGATCACTTCTTTACATCCAACAGATCTGCACTTTGTACTTCCTCTGCATAACTTTTTCTTGATGGATAGCAAACATATATTGGGACAAAAGGAAGCACGATTGCACACACCAAGGTACCTCTATTAATTTACTTCTGATTTAAAAGAAACCTTGAGTTCGTACACCTGGTACAATATAACTAAAAATCTGATGCGGAAAGCATAAGATTTTCCATACATAATTCAATGGCTTCATTTCTGTCACAGCAAACTGATTATGTAAAAGATCCACGGCATAATGCTTTTAACTTTGAATTGAACATTAACCTTTGGCGCTTTTCTAGATGACAATGCATAAAACAATTTCAATGTAGTCAATTGCACAAATCTAACTTAACATTTAGAAACAGGGCTGCATCTGCTAAGCAATAGAGTCCATACATTAAATGATTTTAATTATTAGAAAATATTGAATTCTTTTCCATTTAGGCGTCATTTTCTTTAATGAACCGTCAGTTTTAGCAATTGACGGCATATTCGTCAATTTAATAACTTGTTAAAAAAAAGCGGCCTATATTTCGTCAAATTTATCGCCTAAATGAACCTATCTAAGGATATTACTTATTTTAATTTTATGTATTTTTTATAACGTTATTTGAAAAAGTGCTATATCTCGAAAACGAGTCATGTTAGTGTTCCAAAGTTGATCGGATCATATTTTAATGATAAATTAAGTAAGAAATGGTTATGTATTTATGATCATTAAAGGTCCTGATTTTTAATGATTTTTTTCAAAAATTCATGCGAAAATTGCGGAGTCTTCGGAACATTCGATCGTTAAATCAATAGGGTTCTAGAATTTACAGATTCTAAATATAGCATAATTTTGTTTCGAATCGCTCCATTCGTTCGTGAGATCCACAGCCTCACGGATACCCACACTAACTTACATACTAACATATATATACGCACACAGATATCATATTAAAAATGTTTGATTCGAGCTCAGGGATGCTTGAAACGTTCTCTTCCGTCGAAAACTCGAATTCGAATTTTTAACTCCTTCACCATACTTAATATAAGAAAAGTAAAACCGAATTGTGACCAATCTCAACTATTCCTAATGAATTGGAGAGGTATTTTGGGCAAGGGTTATCTATGACCATATTGTTAAGGAGGAATGATTTCTATAGAGGACTATGAAGTTCCTTATCAAGCAAGAGTAACAGAGTGGCAGATCGTTAGTCTTGAGATTCAGAGGTCAGGATAGGAAAGGGTAATGCCAAGTAATTTTTGACATCAGGATTTAAAATGATGCTTTTTAAAACTCAGATGCAAAGTTTTAAACTCAGATGTATAAAAGAAGTGATGACAAGTATAAGAAATAGAGAAAAAGAAAAGGTACAAAAATTAACGAACTCGTGTCCTAGTAGGGATATGAGCCACGAATCTCTTCCTGTGTAGCATTTAAGTTACGGAGAAGAGAATATTTTCTTCTATAGTTGAAGTAGGCTCTACATTCTTCTACTTCAGTTCCAAGATTCACTTCCATCTGAAATCCTCATTTCACTGCTACTTTTAAATGCAGCATAGCAGGTTGTTTATCTTAATACTCACGAATTGAAAATAGTTTCCATAAATTAATGGGGCTGAGAAAAAATTGACACTTAGATAAAAAAATTGAGATAAACCAATGATCTAACCTTCGATGTTAATTGCTCGGGCACCATTGTAAAAATATGTCCCTTGAATTCAAATCACGAATCTCTGCCTGTCCAGTGAATGCTTAAGCTAAATCGAACGTTTTAAAATTTATTAAGAAAAATTTAATATTTTAAGTAATTTTATATAGATAGCTCTAGAAATAAGTTGAAATGAGTGAAATAAGTAAGACAAGATCACTGATAATTTCATTTAGTTAAAACAACACATTTTAAATTTAGATATTCAAATTTTATAAAAATAAGACGCGGCTTATATCTTTTTAGAAACTTTCTCGTTCTCATAGATAAACTGCCGAACCCCAAAATAGTCAAATATGTTAGTCCAATAGTCATTTTTCTATTTTTCCTTTTTTAAATGTCCAGGCAGCCCAGCTCACTCGAAAATGGAACGAGCGACCGCGAAGGATTTATTAAATTTTATAATATCTGAACAAGTACAACTGAAGAAAATATCTATAAATGCAGACATTTGAACAAAATCGGTCTAAATCGAAAAATATGAGAGCACTTGAATAATTTTGTTACAGTTAATTTCGACACAAGTCGGGAAATTTTGAAAATCTGGAATAACAAATATATAAAAATTTTGTTACACGTAGTTCCGAGATACATGAGGAACTCTTGAAAAACATTAAAACAAACGTAAAACATATTTTGCGCACTTGAATAATTTTGTTACAGTTACTTCAGACACAAGTTGGAAAATCTTGAAAATCTGGAATAACAAAAGTATAAAATTTTGATACAGGTACTGCCGACATACATCAGGAAATCTTGAAAAACATTAAAATAAACGTAGAATATCTTTAATACACTTGAATAATTTTGCTACAGGTACATCCAACCCAAGTTGGAAAATCTTGAAAAGCATTAAAACAAGCGTAAAACATTTTTAGCGCACTTGAATAATTTTGTTACGGATACTCAAGTGGAAAATCTTGAAAAGAAAAAATTAAAACAAACGTAGAACATCTTTAATCAATAATGTTCTGAGGATGGGGGGGTCTTGAAAATTGATTTGTAAAGTGAATTTATTCTAATGTTTGTGAACTGTGAGATTCTGAGTATTTCTGTACCTGTAACCCTAGGAAAGGGATCCCTTTGATGTGTACTCACAGCCGGGATCAGCTAGTTGCTCCTATGTTTTTTATACGGGTATGCTCCTCTTATTTTTTGTTTTACATAAATAAAATTGTATCCGTTTGTCAGCATTTTTAGTATTGCATCGCAAATGACCTGAAAGTATTTTTGAGACTGATGATGTTGAATGGGAATTTAGTATTTAAGAAATAACGATGCTGCTTTAACGATGTTGCTCAGGGAAAAAAAGTTTTTTTTTAAAGATTGTCCCCACCACCACCCGATGCATAAATGCACCACAACAATCTCCATAACTTTATTTTTATTTACTTTTTTATTTCTTCAGTGTTTTAAGTTTTTTCATTGTGGTCCCAACCACCACCCGATGTAAACAATACATCGCCACAATTCAATCCAGAATAATGAGCCAAAAACCTTATAAAATGCAAACACCAATTCGGTTTTTAATTGTCCCTAGGCCAAAAACCTTATAAAAAGCAATCACTGATGACATTTGCAAATATAATTTAATACCCATGCGAATATCCTCATCAGGATATTCGCATGGGTATCAACAGTATGCCCCAAATATATCAGCCAGAAAGCACCAAACACTAATTCGGTTTTTAATTATCCCTAGGCCAAAAACCGTCACCATAGAAACACCGTGCGGCTGCGAGCGCATGTGGGTGAAAAATGGATCCCTGCTTTCGCGGTTTGACCGAGAAATTGAAAATCATTACTTCCTTAAAATCCGGATCATGCAGCTACTTTTTATTATTTTTTGACCAGATTCGGCTTGTAAGAAAGCCTAATCTTTGAGCTTTCTAAAAATGTAAATTATTAGTCGAAATTGTTGGTACTTTTCCCGACGCGAGGATTTAAAAACGAAAGTTCGTTTATTTGAGCCGAAAGTGACTTTTGTTTTAAAATCTTTAAAAATATTAACATTTATCCCTAAAGTTTGAAATTGATGTAATTTTACTCGCAATTGTCTGCTCTTTCTGGTCGTGTAATTTGTTTTTTTCCACGACGTCTGGATGGTGGAGAAAAAATGGGAAAAAGACCGAAATCGCATAAAACATTAAATTACAAAAAAGAAAAATAATTCAAATTTTAAAAATCGGTTTTCAAGTGTCACCTCCCCCCCCCCCGGGTATCCGATTGCCAAATTTTGTAACTCTGCGACGCGTTGTCGCTGAGCCTATAGTGTATAAGGCACACACACAGACAGACACACAGACATTGCCTTTTATTATATAGAAATAAAATATAAGAAAAGTTGTTCTCTGTCTGCAACGCTTAACCATCCATTTGACGACTTTATTGATTCATTTGGCAAAATATTGCTAACTTGGCATTGCCCAGTTAGCACACAGGATGCCAAATTGCTGAAAATTTACTATCCTGGAAAATACATTCTTTTAATAATAATACTTATCGCTTTGGTGAATTTTAATTTCTGATTCAAAATAGAATGAGTTTCACGGTTTGTGGGACGGGGAATCTATCTTAAATTAATTGTGTTTTGTTGAGGGTAGTATAGTAATCAAGTTTCGATAAGGGGTATAGATTGGCGTTGCTCGCAAGTGTTCGAGAGTATTAGAAAAGGAAGTACTGCAGGCGGGCGGATGGAAAAAAATATTTTTACAACTTGATGCATCCGTCCTATAACTTACTCAACTTCTATAGTTTACTTATACGCACACTTGCCGATGATTGTCATGGTAACGTGATCGACTTTGTAAAATAAAATATAAATGTAGTATTGGCATATGAAAATCCTTATTAGAGTGAGAATTTTAGAATGAATTGATTGTAAATTAAACCATCGGCTCAATCAATAGACAGCATACCTCCCCATCGTGTCGTGCGACTGCGCGCGCATGTGGGTGAAAAATCGAACTTCTTTCGCGGTTTCGCTAAGAAATTGAGAATCATTACTTCCTTAAAATCCGGATCGAGCGGCTACTTTTTATTATTTCTTGACCAGATTGGGCTTGTAAGAAAGCCTGATCTTTGAGTTCTCTAAAAATGTAAATTATTAGTCGAAATTCTCGGTACTTTTCTCAACGCGAGGATTTAAAAAACTAAAGTTCTTTTATTTGAGCCAAAAGTGACTTTTGTTTTAAAATCTTTAAAACATATTAAAATTTGTTCCTGAGATTTAAAATTGATATATTTTTACTCGCAATTGTCTGCTCTTTCCGGTCGTGTGATTTGTTTTTTTCTACGATGTCTGGATGGTAGAGAAAAAAGGGAATATCGGTCGAAATCGCATAAAACATTAAATTAAAAAAAAAAAATTCAAATTTTAAAAATCGGTTTTCACGTGTCACCTTCCCACTCCCCGGGTCTCCGGTTGCCAAATTTCGTAGCTTTGCGACGCGCAGACATACAGACATTGCCTTTTATTATATCGATCAATGAAAGTGTCTGTAAAAATTGAAATACAGTTGCTGAAATATATGAAATTTAAATTAAATATTAATTCTATATTATTCTATAATATCATGGTTTATAAATTGTGACTATATAAATAACGATAGGATTGTTTTGCTTTTGAAATAGAAATTATTCGATATAGTACATTAGATCGCTTAAGATTAAAATTAATTTTAGCATCTATTGCATAAAGATCATCCTATTAATAGAGATCACTATTCATACTATTATTCTAATGATGGCGATACAATATCAGAAGTAGTTCATGTTCCTAATTTGGCTCATCGTATTTAGAAAAGTTATTTCAACCTTCTTGTCACATTATATTCTTAGTGGGACGTGTAGCATTGTAAGATAATGTCTTAAGAATAAATCCGTATTAGGAAATAAATTTAGAATATTGCTCAATTGTATTTGAGAAAGATTTTACATGAAACAAATATTCAGAAGGCAGCATTTTAACTTATATGCAGATTCCAGAATTTTGGGGTGATAAGCGAACTAGGTGTATGTATCTTAAATTTACGTTTCAATACCTATGTTCAAACATATCTTTAAAAAATATTTATTTTCAAATAGGTCTGAAGAATTGTTATATAATGTAAACATTTTGAAAATATACATTAATTTTTGAACTTGTTAAATAATTTTCTTATTATCTCATTCAACCAGCATTATTATCCTATTAGTATTTAAACGTGTCAAAGGTAGATAAATTAACACTTATAAAATATGTTCGGGCCATTTTGCCTTTGTTTTGAAGGTCGGTAGGTAATACTTTCATGGTACTGATATGGAGGAGGAGGGCCAAAATGTTGGGACAAAGTCCTCTTTTAAGTTAGGCAACGGCTTTTGAATTCCTCAATGTGAGCCTTCCTCAAAGAGAGATGACCCCCCCCCCTCACACTTTGTTAGGGGATATAAAGTTGTGATTCTTGCACTGAGACAAAAGTGACAGTGACCAGGCCTCCTCTTTTTTATTTGTTGTTCTCTAAAGGTTTCACTGAACCCTATTAACGACCCGTTTAAGTCTGCGCATCACAACCATCTAACCCAGTGACATAGATTTGTAGCCTAACAATAATAAAAACTTATTCAAAAATATAAATTCTAGGCTGGGAGTGGGGTAACAAAATTAGTTTGTCAAAGGATAAAGCATTTAAAAACATTGAACGGGGCGTCAAACGAAATAGCGCATCAACATTTAGAGAAAAACTAGCCTAATACCCGTTGAAAATCAGCGGTCTCGCAATAAGCACCCCCTGAATAGTCATTTTTTTTAATAATTCGCGGTTCACATTTATTCGGCAAATCGAATATTTTAGTGTGCAGAACCCCCTAAAGAAGAAAATACAGGAAAATTTAAACTGCTCGCGTCTTCCTTTCGAACTATCTACAAGCACACCAAATTAAAGTCTCTATCTCATCCCAAAGCATACTATTTTATCATCTCCCCTTTCGAACAGTTTTCTTTGGAGCACACACATAAATTAATATTTTTGAAAAACTCTGTTTGCCTTGGGTTTCTTATCAAATGAGTGGCCCATATACCAAATATCAAGCCTCTATCGCATTTAAAAGGAAGCGTGTCTCATTTATTCCAAAAATCGAACATATTGGCGTTCGGCACCCCCTAAACTAGCAAATATTGGAAATCTGAAATTTGCACACTTTCTTCCTTTCAAACTATCTATCAGTACATAAAATTCGATGTCTCTATCCTATTGTGCAGCTGGTTGTTTTCCATCACTTCATATTTCGAACGTTTTTCTGTGTTGCACTCCCTTAAATGATCATTTTTGAAAAACCGTAATTATCTTAGGTTTTTTTTATCAAATGATTAGCCCATATACTAAATTGCAAGCTTCTATCACACTCTAAAGGAGACGTTTTTCAATTGTTCGTCAACTCGAACATTTTAGTGTGCGGCACCCCCTACAATATCAAATGTTGGAAAACTGAAATTGCACACTTTCTTTCTCTCCAACTATCTACCCGTATACCAAATGTGAAGTCTCTAACTCATCGCGAAATATGATTTTTCTATCATTTCACCCTTTGAATGTTTTTCTGTGGAGTACCCACCCCCCTTAAATATACATTTTTGAAAAATTGCATTCTTCTGCATCTTTCTATTAAATGATTCGCCCATATACCAAATATCAAGCCTCTATCACGTTCTAAAAGGGGCATTTCTACTTCATTTCAAAAATTGAACATTCTTGTGTGTGACACCCCCTAAAGTAAAAATATTGGAAAACTGAAATTGTACACTTTCTTCCTTCTAAACTGTCTACCTGTACACCAAATTTCAAATCTCTATCTCATTCCGAAGTATGTTTTTTTATCAATTCACCTTTCGAACGTTTTCCTCTAGAACACCCCCTTAAACGAACGTTTTTGAAAAACTATATTTGTCTTGGGTATTTTCATCAAATGATTAGTCCATATACCTAATTTCAAGCCTCCATCAAATTTTAAAGAAGTCGTTTCTCATTTATTCGATAAATCGAACATGTTGGTGTGCGGCACCCCTTAAGTAGAAAATATTGGAAATCTGAAATTGTGCACTTTCTTCCTATCGAACGATTTATCCATACACCAAATTCGAAGTCTTTATCTTATGGCAAATTTTCTTTCCTATCATTTCACTTTTCGAAAGTTTTGGCGTGGAGCACTCCTCTAGAGAACGTTTCGAAAAATTCGATTTTTTCAGGGCGTTTTAATGAACGATCGACTCGTGTACCAAATTGCAAGTCTCTATCTATTCAGGAAGTGCCTATAAAAGGCGTGACAGACAGACAGACGGGCACTTGGAAATTAGCATATATAAATAGTTAGATTTTTGAAAAACTCTTTATTCTTGGTAGGGGGCGTGCCTTATTCATTCCGAAAATCGAACAGTTTGATGTGCGGAAAGTAGATAATATTGGAAAACTGAAGTTGTACATTTTTTCCTTCCAAACTATCTACCGGTACAACACATTTGGCATCTCTATCTCATCCCGAAGCATGTTTTTTTATCAATTCACCTTTCGAACGTTTTTCTCTGGAGCACCCCTTAAAAGAACATTTTTGAAAAACTGTATTCGTCTTGAGTGGTTTTATCAAATGATCAAGCCATGTGCCAAATTTGAAGCTTCTATCAAATTTTAAAGGAGCGGTTTCTCATTTATTCGACAAGTCGAACATTTTGTTGTGCGACTCTCCTTAAGTAGAAAATATTGGAAATCTGAAATTGCACACTTTCTTCCTTTTGAACGCTTTACCCATATTTGAAGTCTTTATCTCATCGCAAAGCATGTTTCTCTATCATTTCACTTTTCGAATGTTTTGGTGTGCGGATCCCCCCAAAATTACAAATATTAGAAATTTTCTATTGCACGCTTTCTTTTTTTCTGTATTATCTACCTATACATCAAATTTGAAGTTTTTATTCCATCGCGAAGCATATTTTTTCTATCATATCACTCTTCGAAAGTTTTCGTGTGGCGCAGACACCCTTTTAAATGAATATTTTTAAAAAAACTATTATTTCGTTTTTTATAAGATGATTGCCCCATATACGAAATATCAAGTCTCTATTACATTTTAAAAGGAGGCGTTTCTCATTTATTCGGAAATTCGAACATTTGGTTTGCGGCTCCCCCAAAAGTAGAAAATATCAGAAAACTGAAATTGCATATGTTCTTCCTTTCAAACTATCTACTCATACACCAAATTAGAAATCTCTATCTCATCTCGAAGTAGGGTTTTTCATCGTTTCAACTTTCAAACGTGTTTCTCTGGAACACTCATTTAAACGAACATTTTTGAAAAACATTTCCCCTCAGGGGTTCACTTCTTTAGTGAATACGGGTGTTGCAAACCCGAGGTACCTTAGCAATGCTTTTCTTTCCTTTTTTCTTTCTCTCTCCTTTTCCTTCTCCATTTTCTTTGTCTATCCTCCTTTCCCCTTCTTTTTTCTTTTGTTCTCCTTTTGTGTTTTGTGTTTCTAGTCCCTCTCAGCTGCTGGTGTCATCAATGCCGAGTCCTTAGTAAACATCACATCTGCTCTATAGGCCCTAGTACTACTCTTCGGCTTCTGCTGTAAGGTATACCGTTTGGGCTCGGGAATGAGTTCATGTGGGTGCGATGCGAAAAGGGTAGAGCTGCGTGCATCAGCAGTTTTGCGTTTAAGAAACGTTTGCAGTAAACGGTTTCAGAGGCGAGTCCCTTGGTTGCGTTGGTTGGATGGTGGAGAGGGTTTCATATCGAGAAATCCCCCATGGATCCTTTCTGGTCCATGGGCCCTGTGCACCAGGTGCATGTTATGGCCCGCTCTCCATCATCTGGCTTTGCGAATGACTCCGGCGGTTACACTTGGCACGTTAGAAAAGTGTGGAGAGACGGAGCCTGGCGGGGGCTCCGATCGATCTGGAAGTAAACAGTGGTTTTTTTATAAGTGGTTACAAGCATGGAGAACTTGATATTGCCTTCTGTCTCGGGTTCTTCATGCTCTTTTTCAGATTAGAACAATGCTGTTCTACCAAATATATCACATATGGATTGGGCTGAGAGGGTTGAGATCTCTGAATCCTCAAAGCCAAAAGATGCGACTCCCACAGGTATGGGACAAAATTGTGTAACATCATATAACGCCTTAAAAGCTAGATATTTCATTGTAAAGAAGTCTGAAGGAACTTTTGCAAATGTTTCACCATTTTTGATTCAAAAAAGTATAGCTGCCTATATAGGTGATGCAAAAAATGTTAGAAAACTAAGATCCGGTGACCTTTTGGTCCAAGTTACCACAAATGCTCAAGCAACAAATATAATGAAAATGACCCATATTGGAAGTTTCAAGATCACAGTAAACATACATATGTCACTTAACTATTCTAGAGGTGTAATTTCCGAATCAGATCTCATTTATGACAGTGAGGAAGAAATTTTGAACAATTTAATTGACCTAAATGTGTGCGCTGTAAGGCGTATCAACATTCGTAGAGAGGGGAAAGCCTTACCAATCAAATACCTCATACATACCTTTAACTCGCCAGATTTACCAAAAACCATTAAAGCAGCCTATCTGATGTGCAAAGTCCGTCCTTTCATTCCAAATCCATTAAGGTGCTTTAAGTGCCAAAGATATGGACATTCTAAAAATGCATGCAGAGGGAAATATGAAACATGTGTCCGGTGTGCTGAGCCTGGACATGAATCTGAAAATTGTACAAAAAAAATGACAATGTGTCAATTGTGATGGTGAACACCCATCATATGCTCGATCATGCCCAAAATGGAAGATCGAAAAAGAAATACAAACTGTTAAAATCAATAATAATATTTCTTTACCTGAAGCACGTAAAATAGTAACAACACGTACACCTAACGGTGTATCCTATGCCACTGTAGCCACTAAATCCTCAACTTCTGTTGCCACGCAATGTGAGAAAAGATCTATTGCTACACAAACCGAAACTATCTCTATGCCCGAAGATAGTCCAAATTCTACTAAACCATCAAGTACTCAATTTAAACCTAAATCTGCCATACCCTTAGCAACTTTTAGACCAGAGTTTTCGCAGCCAAATAAACCAAGTACCAGTGGGGATAATGAAACATATACTACAGTGAACAAAAAAATCCAACCAAAATTAAAAAATGAGAAAGATGAATTTGCACCTAGAAAATCCCTAAAAAGAATAGATGCAAAAAAGGATGCCATTATTGATGATGCAGTACAACTTTGTGTTTCGGATGACGAAACAATGTTGACGGATATGTTGTCACCTTCATCCAACAGGTCCAGGGTGAACAGTTCTCGTTCATTAAAAAAGAAAAACCTACATAACGGCTTCTTTGGTTTCTTGGAACTGCCGTGGTTTGCAGACCAAGTTGTTTGAGGTTAAATCATTAATTAATACTTACCATCCCATTTGTGTCTGTCTTCAAGAAACATTTTTAAATTCAAACAATAGTATAAATTTTAAACATTTTACTTGCATTCGCAAAGATTTTGATCGAAACCGCAGGGTTTCTGGGGGAGTAGCCTTGCTAATTTCCCAAGACTATCCTACCTCCAATGTACAACTTACTACTAACTTACAAGCTGTTGCTGCTCGTATCCATATTAAGACATTGATTACAGTATGCTGCATTTATATTCCAACAAATGTTAATATTGATCACAAGGAACTTGATGATTTGATTGGCCAGCTACCTCCGCCATTCGTAATATTGGGTGACTTTAATGGTCACAACCCTCTTTGGGGTAGTTCTGACATGAATCACAGAGGACAGCAAATCGAACAGTTGAAGTGTTGAAAACCCAGACCACACGACAGACCCGAAAGTTTACTGTAGCTAAGTGTGTGGCCGGGAACTAGCAAATCGAACAGTGTATTAGTGATCACAGCCTGTGCCTATTAAATAGTAATGAACATACCTACTTTCATCAACCAAGCAAGACATTCCACACTATTGATCTTGCTTTTTGTTCCCCATCAGTCCTTCCGTACTGGTCCTTTTTAGTCGACAAAGATCTACACAATAGCGACCATTTTCCCATTGTTCTCTCTAACAGTCAAATCAGATCATCTGTGAAACCATCGCGATATATCTTTTCGAGAGCTGACTGGTTGTCATTTACTTCCCAAGCTGTGATAGCTGATGACGCAGTACAGAGCTGTGACATCGATACAGCTGTAAATAATATTACAAATCTGTTGATTAAGGTTGTTGATACTACAATCCCTAAGAGTTCTGGAAAAACGTCTAAGTATCTCTTTCCTTGGTGGAATGAAGAATGTCGCGAGGCATAAAAAAAAAAAAAAAAAAAAAAAAAAAAAAAAAAAAAAAAAAAAAAAAAAAAAAAAAAAAAAAGCCTGGGCCAAATTTCGAAGGTATCCTACGACTGATAATCTTACTGCATTTAAATATACAAAAGCAGTTGCTCGTAGGATACGCAGATGAAGGCAAAGAGCGTCATGGGAGGAGTATGTCAGTGGACTAACCTCTTACACTTCCAGCAAGAAAGTATGGCAAAGGGTTAAAAAGTGTTCCGGTGTTTATAATGACCACTCCATATCTGTTATAAATAGTAATGGCTCAATTATTAGCTCTCCGGCAGAAATAGCAAATGAAATAGCCAAAGCCTTCGCAGATGTTTCAAACTCAGCAAGTTATTCAGAACCATTCCTGTCACATAAGATCAGATCAGAAAAGAAACCAATTGTCTTCTCACAAGTCAAACACTTGCCATACAATTCTCCGTTTACAGAGTTTGAACTTCTTACAGCATTGTCACAGACTCAGGGAATCAGCAGTGGGCCAGATGGTGTCCATTATACTATACTGAAACCCCTTTCTCACGAGTCTTTATTGAACCTTTTATATCTATACAACAGGATTTATATGGACCATAAGTTTCCGACATCCTGGCAAAGAGCAATCACCATACCCATTATAAAACCAGGAAAAGACCCCAAAAGTCCTTCAAGTTACCAACCCATTGCTTTGACAAGCCGTGTTTGCAAAATTATGGAAAAAATGGCAAATGCCCGACTTGTTTATTTCCTTGAAACAAATAAACTTTTATCTCCACATCAAAGTAGTTTTAGACGAGGAAGATCTACCTCTGACAATATTATTGCTCTGGAATCCCAGATCAGGACTGCCTACCTTAGGTGAAATCATTTAGTGTCAATATTTTTTGATAGTGACAAAGCCTATGATCGCACATGGCGCTATGGTATTATTAAGGACCTTTTTGATTTTAATCTAAAAGGAAATCTTCCCATTTTTATACAAAACTTTTTAGCACATAGGACATTCAAAGTTCGTATTGGTACTGTTCTTTCAAATCCTCACGTACAAGAGGAGGGAGTGCCAGAAGGAAGTGTGTTGAGTGCGACTCTATTTTCCATAAAAACTAACAGTATTTTAAACCATTTACCATCATCAGTTCATAAAAGCCTCATGTGGCTGATTTGCAAGTTTCATACCAAGCACTGTTGAAAGACAGTGTCAAACTGCAGTAAATGGCATTCTGCGATGGGCTAATCTAAATGGATTCAGGTTTTCAATCCAAAAGACTTGTTGCGTTCACTTCACCAGAAAACGAAGTCTACACTTACCTCCAGAGATTTTCATGGAGAATGTTAAAATTGCTGTTGTTGACGAAGTGAAATTTCTTGGAGTCTGGTTCGATAGAAAACTCACCTTCCTACCCCATGTTCAGAAAGTGAGAAAGAAATGTGAGAGAGCCATTAACATTTTGAAAGTTCTGTCAAATACAAAATGGGGTGCAGATACAACTTCAATATTACGTATATATAGGGCTATTATTCGTTCCAAGATTGATTATGGATGCAATGTTTATGGGAGTGCACGAACATCTGTTCTCCAGAAACTGGACACAATACATAATAAGGCATTACGTATATGTTCAGGTGCCTTTAGAACATCTCCTGTTCAAAGCTTATATGTGTACTGCAATGAGCCACCTCTAGAATTCAGGGGTGAACAGTTGATGCTGAATTATTACTATCGGGTCATGTCCTTACAGAACAAGGACTAATACTAGACTCTGCAAGGACTAATACTAGATGAGCATTATGATAGACTCTACGACCACAGACCCTCATGCATTCCTTCTTTTGGCAAGCGGATACGAAATATATTAGCAATAACCCCACAAGTAGATGCAAATATAAGGAAAACAAAGTGTTTTGAAACACCTCCATGGCATGTTCCAGATTTTATATATCTCAACCCATTTAGTAATGTTACTAAGAGAAACACAGATCAGACTATTTATCTGCAACAGTTTGCTGAACATAGAAATCTCTACAACGAGTTTACTCCTATTTTCACAGATGGTCCAAAAGCTGGCAATTGCGTAGGGTTGGCTTATGTATCTAAAAATACTATAAAGTCTTTTAAACTGCATGCATCTTACTCTATTTTTACTGCTGAGATTATGGCAATATACCAGAGTCTTATATTCATATCGCATCAAATTTCCAAAAAACACATCATTTATACTGATTCATTGAGTTCACTATAACTTTTATCATCTAGGATGGCTATGAATTACCCTATTGCCTCTGATATTCTTAAGTATGAACATCGTCTGAAGGTACAGGGATACCATACTGAATTTTGTTGTGTGCCAGGATATGTTGGTATCAGAGAAAATGAGTTGGCAGATATTGCTGCTAAATCAGCTACTCAAAATTTAAACCTGACAATCCCTTTAACTGACATCAAACCATTCATTTTGAAAAATATTTATGACAAATGGCAGTATTCCTGGAACCAGCAGTCTCGTAATAAGTTGTATGAAATAAAGCCCGTAATACAAAAGTGGACTCGTTTCCAATGTAGGAAACTTGAGGTACTTTTAACTCGTTTGCGAATTGGTCATACTCGTTTTACCCACAGACACTTACTTTTAGGAGAAGTTGAACCCTTTTGTAATAGTTGTCAGACCTCAGCAAGTATCAAACATATTTTAATTGAGTGTACTAAACAAACAGTTTCGTTTCAAGCATTTCAAGACTTATGCATTAAATTTGGCAGAATTGATTGGAGAAAATCCTCATTTGGAGCTTTTCCCATTCCTATTGGACATTGGTTTTTTCCATCATTTTTAACTTCACCTTTTATAACCTTTTAGCCATTTTTCATATCATTTGCATTGTTGTACATGTTCCATAGTCATGGTTTTTCACGCATTATCACTGTTTTAAATTATACACGTGTTTTAATCAATACTATTTTATGTATCTCGGTACCATATGTCTGGCGCAGCATATCCTCTTTGGATCTTGTGCCATTAAGCCATAATCAACCAACCAACCAACCACTTACTCTTAAATTAATTGTTTGATTTTACCACGTGTTTGGCGCAGCATATCCTTTTTGGATTTTGTGCCACAAAACCCAATCAACAACCATGGGTGTCGGACCCTGGTTGAACTGATGTGGAATGAAAAAAAAATTTGTCTTGGGTGTTTCCATCAAATGATTATCCCATATATCAAATTTCAAGCTTCTATCAAGATTTAAATTTCCGAAAATCGAACATTTTTGCGTGCAACACCCCCTAAAGTAGAAAATATGTATTGGAAAACTGAAATTGTACACTTTCTTCCTTCTAAACTATCTACCAGTACACCAAATTTCAAATCCCTATCATCCCAAAGTATGTTTTCTTATCAATTCACCTTTCGAACGTTTTCCTCTGGAGCACCCCCTTAAACGAACTTTTTTGAAAAACTATAATCGTCTTGGGTGTTTTTGTCAAATGATTATTCCATATACCAAATTTCAAGCCTCTATCATATTTTAAAGTAGCCGTTTCTCATTTATTCGATAAATCGAACATTTTGCTATGCGGCACTCCCTTAAGTAGAAAATATTGGAAATCTGAAATTGCACACTTTCTTCCTTTTGAACGATTTACCCATATACCAATTTGAAGTCTCTTATCTTATGGCAAAGCATGCTTTGCTATCATTTCACTTTTCGAACGTTTTGGTGTGGAGCACCCCCTCTAGAGAACGTTTTCGAAAAATTCGATTTTTGCAGGGGGGGTTATAGAAACGATCGAGCCGTGCACCAAACTGCAAGTCTCTATCTATTCGGGAAGTGCCTAAAAAAAGCGTGGCAGACAGACAGACAGACAGACAAACGGACACTCGGCAATTAGTATATGTAGATAGATATGAATATTTCCATTTTTTAAATTTCCCGAGAGGGAAGGGGGTGCTAAAAATATCAAATTTTTCTTTTTCATAGACTTGGGAAAGTAAGCTACGCAAACATCTGAGTTTTTCAGAGAAACATTCGTCAAACCCAAATACAAGAAAAATATGGTTCCTTAGCTCCTCTTTGTATTATCAATCCTAAGAAAATGTGTATGAGACTGTGGATGCTAAAAATACAATAAAAGTATTATCTTACGGTATCAGAAATCCTGCGTATCTAGATAAAAAACAGCAAATGCTTCATTTTGCAGGGAGGAGGGGGCGGTAAGAAAGATCAAATTTATTTCTTTTCTTAATTTTGTAAAATAATAAAGTGTGTGGTAGGACACACATGCAAAAGAAAAACAATAAAATATTCGCGTACTTTATTTTTAAAAAATCAAGCACCTCCAGACAGGGGAAACTGTCACAAATTTCAATTTGGGAGACATCAATGGTAGAGAAGAGGGTAAGATAGACCCAAGTTTTCTTTTATTATTTGTTGTGGAAAAAGTAATGAACGAAAACATCTAAAACACTTCTCCGAGATACATCAATACAACCTCAATGTAGTAAAAAATAACATGGATGCTTCAAGCTCAAACAGAATAAAGAACTAATAATATGCGGTGTGGTGGAAATTATAAAGCAACGCAAGCATTTGAATAGGGTATCAAAAATTTGAATGCCTGTTTCCAGAAATGGCAGTTTTCTAATTATTTCAATCACTAGTGGAGAGGGATCAAACAAAAACTCATTTTTTTTTCACCTCGTTGTGGAAAAAGTTATGAACTAGCCCATACCGATATATGAACCCAAACCAAGTACAGGAAAATAATACAGACGGTTGATTGAGAACGAGGACATTAAAATGTTGGGATGGGGAATAGAAATTAAAAAGTATTTGAGTCGGGTACAAAACGAAACAGAAAAAGCGAGAAAAAGGAAGAAAACAAAAAAAAATTGAAGGAATTTCCATAAGGTGGCAAATGGTGTATACACTTTATTTTTGCAGCAACTATTAAGGAGTTTTATTCTCTCTTGCACACTTATTTTGTACAGTAATACGAATTTTCGGGAAACACGGAAGTATCATCTCCAGAACCGGATATAGAAATCTTTAGTGTTCCCTGTTCCTCTGGAATTCGTTGCTGAGTCCTAACAGTCATCATCTAAGCTCCATCTATAGCCAGTCCTGAGATATATACAGGTATGTTTAAAGGAAGTTTTTTGAACCAGAAGTGAAAAAAATTTGGAAGTGAAAATGTTTAGTAAACTCATCGGTCTTCTCCGGAATTTAATGCTGAATTCATATCAGTCATCATCTAAGCTAATTCTATTTATAGTCCAATGTTGAGAAATATACTTTTCATGAAGTTTTTTAGGACCAGAAGTGAAAATTCTAGTCATGTTCTACACTATATCTACAGCAGATTTTGAGAAATAAATATTTCAAGACAATATAAATTTCGAATCGGAAGTGAGATCGCCAGAAGAGGAAGTTCACATATTTAGTGAGTTTGTTTATCCCCTTCAGCATTAATTTAATGTTAAATCCATATCAGTCATTATTTAAGCTCTAATTTTAAATAATTTGGAGAAATAGGTGTTTCACAGAACATTTTTGAACAGGAAGTGAAAATTCTTAGTCCATCCAACCTCCTTCAGAATTTGATGCTGAATGCATATTAGTTATCATGTAAGCTCTATCTATAGCCAATCTTGGGAAGTAGGTGTTTTAAGTAAAATCAAAATTTTGAACCGGACATGGACAAGAACCTAAAGTTGAAATCCTTAGTAAACCCCTCAAGGCCCTCCAGAATTTGATGCTGAAACCATATCAGTCACCATCTAAGTTCTATCTATAGCAGATCCTGAGAAAAAGATGTTTCAAAGCAAAAATTTCCCAAAAAAACAATACCATGGCAAAATTTTTGCCACCAATGCAACATTATTAACATTTTTCAGCCCCTGTGGTAAAAGAGAATGATAAAATATCACATTTCTGTTTTGTTAATTATGTATGAAGTAATTAACAAACACATCTGAAACAATTTTCAGAACTAGATCAATCAAACCCCAAAACTGTAGAAATAATACACATGATTCAATTTGATTATAAAGATTGATAATGAAATGTGGAGCACGAAAATAAAATATTAAAATATTCGTGTGCGGTATCAAATAATAGGATACGTTATAAATTATTCACTAGGGAATGAGAAGATAAAAACGTTCAGTATCTTTTTGTTTAGTTTCATAAAAAGTAGTAAGCGGAAACATCTGAAAACATTTTAGAGATACATCAAGCCACGCAGCAAAAATTACCCAGTTTCTACAATTTCATTCGAAAAAGAAAGGTGTGAAAAAGTGAGGGTTGGAATCAAAATTTTGGAAATTTGAATGAGATGCAAAATGTGGGGTATCAACAGGACTAAGAAGAAAAAAAAATATATTGCATTATCTATATAGAGTACTAGTTATGGAACCATTAATAAACTGCAAGGATATTCGTCTTTACTACTCAAACGATTTGTTATTTGGTATTGATTCCATTCCATTCCATTTAGTAGATGCTTTATTATTTGCTGAAAAATAGAAATGTCACCATATGGCAAAATGACATTACACTTGACTTTGTGGGAAAAGAACCCATTAGGTAGGTTAACAACTCTGCAGTATCTACGTATTAAAACACGTCAGATCTTTAGCTTCATTATAAACCAAAAGTAAGGAATCTTAATAGAAACAAAAATATCTTCACAAAATGCAGTGTTTTGCAAAACGCCTAGGCTTTTAACAAAATTATTTATACTTTATTGTTTTACACTTTTATGCAAATAGTGTGATGCGACAAATGGAAGGGTAAGTGTACGGTCTGGGATCTTCAAACAATAGTGGATTTTAAAACTGTGTGCGTGTAGGGGGGGGATCTTCGAAAATCCAAGATGACTGAAGCTATGTAGGGAAATAATTTACTAGCCCCCCCCCCCTCCCAAAGAAAATGACTGTCTTTGCTATTGTCGTGTATGATATTCGCAATGTAGCATTTTTATCCAGTCAGCTTTGAAAATGGTGATTTAAACAGCTCTATCATTTGATAAAAGCTTAGATTATGACGCGTAAGTGTACATTTCAAAGTAATTTTTATCCGTATTTGAAAGGCTTTAACTAGTTAGATAAAATGTTGTAAATGTTAAATTCTTCATTTATAATTATAATTTTCCTAAAAAATCTGAAGCAGACAGATGAAAATTTAACTGATTCGCGTTTTTGCGTAATGTCCTTGATTTTCGTGAAGCATCTGATCATGAGACCCCATGGATTTAAACTCTACTTAAATACATTTTTAAAGCAACTGGAGTATATTTCAAAGTAAAAACTACATTTATTTTGCGTTCTTTTCTAAATATATTAGGGGTAATCGCCTTGGCAAAACCAAACTTCTTTCCAAAATCTATTGAATAATTCTAAAATGGTTTTAAAGTTTTAACTGTTTTTTATGAATTTAAACGCGACACATAAAACAAAACTCATACATCACATTATTTAGTTTTTATCCCCTAATTTTCAACGCGAAAATTCCAAAGCTGTAGAGATCTTGAGCACATAACATTTGTCATCTCAGTACTACAACCCTGACCCTTACTAACTGCAACCGGGTAAAAAAAAGGAACTGGCTGTGCTTAAGATCAACGTAAGATTGTCGAGAGCTCAGTGAAAAGACTTCCCTTCCTAAGAAATATTGTCGTGTCTTGTGTTTCTTCAGATCGTCTAAAGAAAAGAACCGTTTCTTTGGTTTTAAATCACTTTAGGTGAGTAAATATTATGTGTTATGAATGAAAGTAGGCCTAAATGAGAATTTCGTACGATACATTTCTAATGGCTTGTCATGTTTCGTTTACTTTATAATTTAGACTTTTATTATATAAAGTCATCGCTTTGAGGAACTTGCTTTAACCTTTTTAGTGATATTTTAAATTTTGCAGAAAATGTGAACTTCTAAACACCGATGAATCACTGTAAGGAAATTTCCTCATAACAGGTGTCTTTATGCCATACATTCAGATTCTGTTTTTGAGATCTAAGAGTAAAACTGATTTGATTTTGGAATTTTCTGAAACCACTTGTCCTTGAGACTATTTTGTATCTAATAATACTAATTTTGATCTGACACACTCCCGCAACCAAAGTTTCATGAAACTATTTTGTAAACAACTGCATTTTACAAAATCTATCTAGGACTAGCAAATCATTTCATGCTTAATTCTTGTTTGTAATTCCTTTTAGTCTTATTGTTAACATTTAAATATATATTTTCTGTTCTTGAAAGTTAAAACATGTTTGTTTAAAATAAGTTTACAGATTAATCTAGATCATTATGGCTGACTCAAGCAACAAAATGGAATTCAACTTAATCCATCAATGGAAATGTCAACTAAAGTTTGCTCTTGGAGTTACTGTTGTAAGTACCAATAATTCCAATATGTATAGTATTTAGATATTGAGTACCTAAATTTAAGATGCAATTTTAACATATTTATAAGAAATTACAAAACTTGTGGTAAAATTAATACATCATTTATTTACAATATTTTATAGGAGACTTGATTGCTTACAAGAATTTAATTCTTTAAAAATGTGTTAATCTGTTTACATTATTATTACTTAAATAGTCCACATGTGGTGAAGCAGCTACATTATGTAAGCATATTTGTTCTTATACAAAGATTATTAATAATATGACAATATTTATAAGTATGATTTTTAATTTTGACTCAAAATAAACATTCTATTTTAAATATTTCTTTGCATCCTTAGTTAAATTGATTACCATGCATTGATAATCAAGATTTAAATATGAAATAGGTTTTCATTCTACAAAATGATTAACAGCATTAAGAATTGTCTGTTTAAAGAAATAAATGCCTGTACCAATTAAATATATTTTGA
Source organism: Amaurobius ferox (assembly GCA_951213105.1). NCBI lineage: Eukaryota > Metazoa > Arthropoda > Arachnida > Araneae > Amaurobiidae > Amaurobius > Amaurobius ferox. The sequence continues at coordinate 88,325,870 of OX578142.1, read as the reverse complement.
ATAAGCATGTTAATATCTATTTTTATAGACATATTGCATGACTTAAAACTAAATATTTTTGCTATATTTCACTGAAGTGCATTATTAGTTTCTGGTATAACTTTTAAAATTTAATGATGATTTGGAGTGAATTTATTATTCAGCAAATTATTTTTCATTTTATTTATAGACCTGAGTATCAATAAATACCTTTAACCTCAAGAAATACCTGCAACATACACATATTTTTCATTAATGGGCTTTATTGATATATTTTAAAACAAAACATTAGCTGCAAAATATATTAAAATAAATTGCCTTTAGTACTTTTTTTTTAAATATTAGCTAAAAATATAAACTTATAAAAATAGCATTTACAGTTATTAAAATATTTAAAAATATGAAATATGGTGCAGAATATGTTATTGGTATTGAATGATAAATAGAAATTTTAAAACATAAGTACAGAGTTCTGAGTGCTATTTATTTGTATTTAGATATTAGTCCAGAATATGAAACATTTGTAAGAATAGTATGGCATATAAATATGCTTGATAGTCTCAAAATGTGTGTGTGTGTGTGTGTGAAATAAACTAAGATATATTTTTAAGTAATCTTGTATTTAGATTTTTTATTTATTAATATTCCATTATTTATTGAAGAACCATAAGCTTATAAGAATAGAATATTTTATAAATATAAATTACATCATACTCCAAATGAAAACAAAAAGTTCAAAGAATGAATTGAGAGAGTATTCTGACTATTTTTATTTGTTTTATTCATTTACATGTATATGTATTGCAAAGAATATGTATAGTTTCAGAATATGAAATTAACTGCAAAACATATTTACTTTGAGTAATATGTTGCTATTTATATTTTTTATAGATTAATTCTCCAGTATTTTGTATAGAATATTGTCCAGTATTTTGTATAGAATACATAAGACAAATTTATTAATATAGATTTTTTTAAATATCTTTAAAACAAATTAAATAGCTGCAATAGAAATTTAGGTGTAGTTTTAAATAATTTTATTTTGACATATTTAAATATATGGGTATCATTTAAAATAGAATACCACATGCATGTATACATTTAAATTAGAATACCACATGCATATATACATTTAATAATTCCAGAATAAAAATATTTATCTTAAATAATAATAATTCTAGTTCTTTTTATTTTCCCTGCATCAGTATTTAAAGTAAGTGCATGAAATATCCTGTAGATATATTTTGTTTACATTTCTGTTAATTATCTCAAACTTTTAAGATAAATTATTATTAGTATATTTTACAATTCATTTTCTTGTGTTTATATGTCTAACAATCCAAGGAAAACATAAACTCACAAGAACATCCAATAACACTATAGTAACAATTAATTGAATATTCTAAGAATAATTATTTAATCTAAAGAAACAATATTATAGGTATCATTTACACACATATTATATATATAAATAAAAAATTTATAAATACCGTAGCATACTTAAAACATTAAGGATACTTTGCAAATATGCAAATGTAAAAGAATGAGTAAATAGGAATGGCAATGCAAAATACATTTAATATATATATATATATGCATGTCAATTTTTGTACAACCCTTGAAATTTATGTATGTTCAAGATATATTTTGTTACACAATCTTTTTCATATACATGATTTTAAAGAAATTTAACTGTTTTAGCTATAAGAACTATATTTTCTGATCTATACATTAAATAATGAAAATATGCATAACCAATATTAATCTATGAGTAAATATCTTTAAATTAATTTGTTGATTCATACTAAAAATTTGTATGTGTTGAAATATTCTGTATTTACAGGTTACTGGCATAGGGGCAGTAATATATGCTCTGATGACTATAATCACAGTTTTATCTAATATTATGATGATAACACGCATTATGATTCTGATTTCGAGTGTACTCCTGTGCCTTGGATTTTTTCTTCCCATATCCACCTTCTTTGCTTACCAAGCACTGATGCAAGGAAACTCAAAAATTATGAAAAAAGTAAATATACTTTATACTTGTTAATTTTATAGCATTTATGTAAACATTTGAAAATGCATCTTAATCAAAGTAAAAGTATCCCTCTTCATTTTCTTCCAAAGAATTATTTAGAGAATATAAAATTTCCAAGCTTATTATATTTGGTCTGTAATAAGTATAAAAATTATTTTCAGAAACAAATACTGATCCAGCTTAAAATATATTTCACTCTTCTGTCAGTAAAAATTCCCTACAATAAAATGCATATTCTGTAGTAATTAAGAAATATCTTAATATTAGATTAATTTCTGCTTTTAATTGAATAAATATTACCCCTTATGATTATTTTTAATACTCACGTCCCCAAATTGCTTTAGAAATCCAAACATAAAAGATTTTATCAATAATATAAGTATGAACACCATTTACTAAAATCCACATTTTTTATAATAATCTAAAACTACACCAAGAACAGTAATTAAGTAATATGATAAATTTAAAGTAGAAATTTAACTAATATTGACTAGATATTGACTCTTCTGAGTATTATTACTCTTTGTGTCCCAAAAATGCTTTGGAAGATCAAACTTAAATGTTTTTACCACTAATGTCAGTTTTACTACCATTTACCAAAATTTGCATATTTTAGTAATAATCTAAAATTACACCAGAGAAAATGATTAAGAAATAAGCTGTATTTAAATCAGAAAATTATCTAATACTGGTTAAATATGGATTTTTCTGACTATGTTTACTCTTGGGGTACCAAAAATGCCCTGGAAGATCAAACTTAAACGTTTTTATCACTAATGTCAGTATGATTACCATTTACCAAAATTCACATTATTTATAATAATCTTAAACTACACCAAAAACAATGATTAAGAAATATGCTACATTTAAAGCAGAAATTTAACTAATATTGACACTTTATATTTGCTCCTGAGGTCCCCAAAATGCTTTGAAAGATCAAACATAAATTTTTTTATCACTAATGTCAGTATGAATACCATTTAGCAAAATGCACATTTTTTAGTAATAATCTAAAACTACACCAAGAACATTGATTAAGAAATATGCTAAATTTAAAGCAGAAAGTTCACTGATATTGACTAAATATTGACTTTTCTGATTATCTTTACTCCTGATGTCCCTCAAAAGCTTTATAAGATTAAACTTCAAATGTTTTTGTCACAAATGTCAGCATGAATGCCCTTCACCTAAATTCACATTTTTTAGTAATAACCTAAAACTACACCAAGGACAATGATTAAGAAATATGCTAAATTTAAAGCAGAAATTTACCTAATATTTATTAAATATTGGGTAAATCTCTTCTCTTTATTTTTACTCCTGAGGTCTCCAAAATGCTTTGAAGATCAAAATAAAATGTTTTTGTCAATAATGTGAGTTTGAATACCCTTCACCAAAATTCACATTCTTTTTTAATAATCTAAATGTACACAAAGAAAAATGATTAAGATATATGCGATATTTAAAGCAGAAAATTATCTAATATTGATTCAATATGAAGTCTTCTGACTATGTTTAATTCTGAGATATCCAAAATGATTTGGAAGATCAAACTTAAATGCCATTATTACTAATGACAGAATGAATACTATTTACCAAAATTCGAATTTTTTAGTAATAATCTAAAACTACAAGATTAAGAAAAGTGCTGCATTGAAAGAAAAATGATTAAGAAATATGCTACATTTAAAGCAGAAATTTATCTAATATTAAATAAATATGGACTCTTCTGATTATTTTTACTCCTGAGGCCCCCAAAATGCTTTGGAAGAACAAATCTTAATGTTTTTATCACTAATGTCAGTTTGACTACCATTTACCAAAATTTATATATTTTAGTTATAATCAAAATTTACACCAGAAAAAATGATTAAGAAATATGCTATATTTAAACCAAAAAGTTATCTAATACTGGTTAAATATGGATTCTTCTGACTATGTTTACTCTTGAGGTACCAAAATTGCTCTGGAAGATAAAACTTAATTGTTTTTGTCACTAATGTCAGTATGAATACCATTTACCAAAATTCATACTTTTTATAATAATCTTAAATTACACCAAGGACAATGATTAAGAAATATGCTAAATTTAAAGCAGAAATTTATCTAATATTTATTAAATATTGACTCTTCTGATTATTTTTACACCTGAGGTCTCCAAAATGCTTTGAAGATCAAAATAAAATGATTTTGTCACTAATGTGAGTATGAATACCCTTCACCAAAATTCATATTTTTTAGTAATAATCTAAATGTACACCAAAAAAAAATGATAAAGAAATATGCTATATTTAAAGCAGAAAATTATCTAATATAGATTCAATATGAAGTATTCTGACAATGTTTACTCTCGAAGTCCTTAAAATAATTTGGATGTTCAAATTTAAATATTTTTATTTGTAATGACAGTATGAATAATATTTAACAAAAATTCGAATTTTTTAGTAATAATCAAACTATACCAGAAACAATTATTAAGAAATATGCTAAATTTAAAGCAGAAAATTATCTAATACTGGTTAAATATGGACTCTTCTGACTATGTTTACTCTTAAGGTACCAAAAATGCTCTGGAAGATCAGATTTAAATATTTTTATCACTAGTCTCAGTATGAATATTATTTACCAAAACTCACATTTTTCATAATAATCTAAAACTACACCAAGAAGAGTGGTTGAGAAATATGCTAAATTTAAAGTAGAAATTTAACTAATATTGACTCTTCTTATTATATTTACTCCTGAGGTCCCCAAAATGCTCTGGAAGATCATACTTAAATGTTTTTATCACTAATGTCAGTATGAATACCATTTACCAAACTGCACATTTTTTAGTAAAAACATAAAATTACACCAACATGAATGATTAAGAAATATGCTAAATTTAAAGCAGAAATATAACAAATACTGACTCTTCTGACTATATTTATCCCTGAGGTCTCCCAAAAGCTTTATAATATTAAAGAAATATGCTATATTTAAAGCAGAAATTTAACTAACATTGGCTAAATATTGACTCGTCTGAGAATTTGTACTCCTGAGCCCCCAAAATGCTTTGGAAGATCAAACATATATATATATTTTTTGCAAATGACAGGGAGAATACCATTTCCCAAAATTTCCAATTTTTTTTAATAATCTAAAACCCCACCAAGGAAAATCATTTAGAAATATGCTATATTTAAAGCAGACATTTAACTAATATTGACAACCTTAACTAATATTAATTTAACTAATATTGACAACCTTATTTAACTAATATTTCAACCTTAAATGTTTCTGTCAAAAATGTCAGCATGAATGCCTTCACAAAAAATCACATGTTTTAGTAATAATCTAAAACTACACCAAGAACAATAATTAAGAAATAAGCTAAATTTAAAGCAGAAATTTATCTAATATTTACTAAATATTGACTATTCTGAATATTTTTACTCCTGAGGTCTCCAAAATGCTTTGAAGATCAAAATAAAGTGCTTATTTCACTAATGTGAGTATGAATACCCTTCACCAAAATTCACATACTTTAGTAATAATCTAAATGTACACCAACAAAGATGATTAAGAAATATGCTATATTTAAAGCAGAAAATTAACTAATATTGACTTAATATGGAGTCTTCAGACCATATCTACTCCCGAAGTCCCCCAAATGCTTTGGAAGGTCAAACTTAAATGTTGTTAACTTTAATGTTTGTATGAATACCATTTACCAAAATTTGAATATTTTACTAATAATCAAACTACACCAGGAACAGTGATTAAGAAATATGGTTACATATGGACTCTTCTGACTATCTTTACTCTTGAGGTACAAAAAATTTTCTGGAAGATCAAATTTAAATATTTTAATACTACTGTCAGTATGAATAATATTTACCAAAATTCACATTTTTTATAATTATCTAAAGCTACACCAAGAAGAGTGATTGAGAAATATGCTAAATTTAAAGCAGAAATTTAAATAATATTGACTCTTCTGATTATATTTACTCCTGAGGTCCCCAAAATGCTCTGAAAGATCAAAATTAAATGCTTTTATCACTAATGTCAGTATGAATACCATTTACCAAACTGCATATTTTTTAGTAAAAATATAAAATTACACCAACATGAATGATTAAGAAATATGCTAAATTTAAAGCAGAAATATAACTAATACTGACTCTTCTGACTATATTTATCCCTGGGGTTTCCCAAAAGCTTTATAATATTGAACATAAAATGTTTTTGTCACAAATGTCAGAATGAATACCCTTCACCAAAATTCACATTCTTTAGTAATAATCTAAATGTACACCAAGAAAAATTATTAATGAGTATGCAATATTTAAAGCAGAAAATTATCTAATATTGACTAAATATTGATTCTTCTAAGTATTTTTACTTTTTATGTCCCTAAAATGCTTTGGAAGATCAAACTTAAATGTTTTTATCACTAATGTCAGTTTCACTACCTTTTACCAAAATTTACATATTTTAGTAATAATCCAAAATTACACCAGAGAAAATGATTAAAAAACATGCTATATTTAAAGCAGAAAATTATCTAGTACTGGTTAAATATGGATTGTTCTGACTATGTTTACTCTTGAGGTACCAAAAATGCTGTGGAAGATCAAACTTAAATGTTTTTATCACTAATGTCAGAATGAATACCATTTACAAAAATGCACGATTTTTAGTAATAATTTAAAACTGCACCAAGACCATTGATTAAGAAATATGCTGAATTTAAAGCAGAAAGTTAATTAATATTGACTAAATATTGACTTTTCTGACTATTTTTATTCCTGATGTTCCTAAAAAGCTTTATAAGATTAAACATAAAATGTTTTTGTCACAAATGTCAGCATGAATGCCCTTCCCCAAAATTCACATTTTTTAGTAATAATCTAAAACTACTCCAAGGACAATGATTAAAAAATAAGATAATTTAAAAGCAGAAATTTATCTAATATTTATTAAATATTGACTTTTCTGATTATTTTTACTCCTGAGGTCTCCAAAATGTGAGTATGAATACCCTTCACCAAAATTCACATTCTTTAGTAATAATCTAAATGTACACCAAGAAAAATGATTAAGAAAGATGCTACATTTAAAGCAGAAAATAAACCAATATCGATTCAATATGATCTCCTCTGACTATGTTTACTTCTGAGATGTCCTAAATGATTTGGAAGATCAAACTTAAATGCTTTTATCACTAATGACAGAATGAATACTATTTATTACTAAAAAACTCGAATTTTGGTAATCTAAAACTACAAGATTAAGAAAAATGCTACATTGCAAGAAAAATGATTAAGAAATATGTTACATTTAAATCAGAAATTTATCTAATATTAAATAAATATGTACTCTTCTGACTATTTTTACTCCTGAGGTTCCCAAAATGCTTTGGAAGAATAAATCTTAATGTTTTTATCATTAATGTCAGTTTGACTGCCATTTACCAAAATTTATATATTTTAGTTATAATCAAAAATTACACCAGAAAAAATGATTAAGAAATATGCTATATTCAAAGCAAAAAGTTATCTAATACTGGTTAAATATGGATTCTTCTGACTATGTTTAATCTTGAGGTACCAAAATTGCTCTGGAAGATAAAACTTAAATGTTTTTATCACTAATGTCAGTATGAATACATTTACCAAAATTCATATTTTTTATAATAATCTTAAATTTCATCAAGGACAATGACTAAGAAATATGCTAAATTTTAAGCAGAAATTTATCTAACATTTAATAAATATTGACTCTTCTGATTATTTTAACTCCTGAGGTCTCCAAAATGCTTTGAAGATCAAAATAAATTGTTTTTTTCACTAATGTGAGTATGCATACCCTTCACCAAAATTCACATTTTTTAGTAATTATCATTTGTCTTGGTGTACATTTAGATTAAGAAATATGCTATATTTAAAGCAGAAAATTATCTAATACAGATTCAATATGGAGTATTCTGACTATGTGTACTCTCGAAGTCCCTAAAATGCTTTGGAAGTTCAAATTTAAATGTTTTTATTTCTAATGACAGTATGAATACTATTTAACAAAAATTCGAATTTTTTAGTAATAATTAAACTATACCAGGAACAGTTATTAAGAAATATGCTGAATTTAAAGCAGAAAATTATCTAATACTGGTTAAATATGGACTCTTCAGAGCATGTTTACTCTTGAGGTACTAAAAATGCTCTGGAAGATCAAATTTAAATATTTTTATCACTAATGTCAGTATGAATACTGTTTACCAAAACTCGCATTTTTTATAATAATCTAAAACTACACCAGGAACATTGATTAAGAAATATGCTGAATTAAAATCAGAAATGTAACTGATATTGGCTAAATATTGACTTTTCTGAGAATTTGTACTCCTGAGCCCCCAAAATGCTTTGGAAGATCAAGCTTATATATTTTTACCACAAATGACAGGGTGAACACCATTTCCCAAAATTTCCAATTGTTTTTTAATAATCTAAAACCTCACCAAGGAAAATCATTTAGAAATATGCTATATTTAAAGCAGACTTTCAACTGATATTGAATAATTTTACTCTATGTCCCTAAATTGCTTTGAAAGATCAACCTTAAATGTTTCTATCAAAAATTTCAGCATGAATGCACTTAAAAAAAAATCACATTTTTTAGTAATATTCTAAAACTACACCAAGAACAATGATTAAGAAATATGCTAAATTTAAAGCAGAAATTTATCTAATATTTACTAAATATTGACTATTCTGAATATTTTTACTCCTGAGGTCTCCAAAATGCTTTGAAGATCAAAATAAAGTGCTTATTTCACTAATGTGAGTATGAATACCCTTCACCAAAATTCACATTTTTTAGTAATAATCTAAATGTACACCAAGAAAAATGATTAAGAAATATGCTATATTTAAAGCAGAAAATTATGTAATATTGATTTAATATGGAGTCTTCAGACCATAATTTACTCCCAAAGTCCCTCAAATGCTTTGGAAGATCAAACTTAATGTTGGTATTCATACAAACATTAAAGATAACATTTACCAAAATTTGAATTTTTTAGTAATATTCAAACTACACCAGGAACAGTGATTAAGAAATATGGTTACATATGGACCCTTCTGACTATCTTTACTCTTGAGGTACAAAAAAATTTCTGGAAGATCAAATTTAAATATTTTTACCACTAATGTCATTATGAATAATATTTACCAAAATTGACATTTTTTATAATTATCTAAAACTACACCAAGAAGAGTGATTGAGAAATATGCTAAATTTAAAGAAGAAATTTAACTAATATTGACTCTTCTGATTATATTTACTCCTGAGGTCCCCAATATGCTCTGGAAGATCAAACTTAAATGTTTTTATCACTAATGTCAGTATGAAGACCATTTACCAAACTGCATATTTTTTAGTAATAATATAAAATTACACCAACATGAATGGTTAAGAAATGTGCTAAATTTAAAGTAGAAATATAACTAATACTGACAGTTCTAACTATATTTATTCCTGAGGTCTCCCAAAAGCTTTATAATATTAAACATAAAATGTTTTTGTCACAAATGTCTGCATGAATACCCTTCACCAAAATTCACATTCTTTAGTAATAATCTAAATGTACACCAAGAAAAATTATTTAGGAATATGCAATATTTAAAGCAGAAAATTATCTAATATTGACTAAATATTGACTCTTCTGAGCATTTTTACTTTTTATGTCCCTAAAATGCTTTGGAAAATCAAACTTAAATGTTTTTATCACTAATGACAGTTTGACTACCTCTTACCAAAATTTACATATTTTAGTAATAATCCAAAATTACACCAGAGAAAATGATTAAAAAATATGCTATATTTAAAGTAGAAAATTATCTAGTACTGGTTAAATATGGATTCTTCTGACTATGTTTACGCTTGAGGTACCAAAAATGCTGTGGAAGATCAAACTTAAATGTTTTTAAGACTAATGTCAGTATGAATACCATTTACCAAAATGCACGTTTTTTAGTAATAATTTAAAACTACACTAAGAACATTGATTAAGAAATATGCTAAATTTAAAGCAGAAAGTTAATTAATATTGACTAAATATTGACGTTTCTGATTATTTTTACTCCAGAGGTCTCCGAAATGTGAGTATGAATACAATTCACCAAAATTCACATTCTTTATTAATTATATAAATGTACACCAAGAAAAATGATTAAGAAAGGTGCTATATTTAAAGCAGAAAATAAAATAAAATTGATTCAATATTATGTCCTCTTTATTCCTGATGTTCCACAAAAGCTTTATAAGATTAAACATAAAATGTTTATGTCACAAATGTCAGCATGAATGCCCTTCACCAAAATTCACATTTTTTAGTAATAATCTAAAACTACTCTAAGGACAATGATTAAAAAATATGATTATTTAAAGCAGAAATTTATCTAATATTTATTAAATATTGACTCTTCTGACTATTTTTACACCTGAGGTCACCAAAATGTGAGTATGAATACAATTCACCAAAATGCACATTCTTTATTAATTATATAAATGTACACCAAGAAAAATGATTAAGAAAGATGCTATATTTAAAGCAGAAAATAAACTCATATTGATTCAATATTATGTCCTCTGACTATGTTTACTTCTTTGATGTCCAAAATGATTTGGAAGATCAAACTTAAATGCTTTTATCACTAATGACAGAATGAATATTTATTTCTAAAAAATTCGAATTTTGGTAATCTAAAACTATAAGATTAAGAAAAATGCTACATTGCAAGAGAAATGATTAAGAAATATGCTACATTTAAAGCAGAACTTTATCTAATATTATATAAATATCGACTCTTCAGACTATTTTTACTCCTGAGGTCCCCAAAATGCTTTGGAAGAACAAATCTTAATGTTTTTATCATTAATGTCAGTTTGACTGCCATTTACCAAAATTTATATAATTTAGTAATAATCAAAAATTACACCAGAAAAAATGATTCAGACATATGCTATAAAGCTGAAAATTATCTAATACTGGTTAAATATGGATTCTTCTGACTATGTTTACTGTTGAGGTACCAAAATTGGTCTGGAATATCAAACTTAATTGTTTTTATCACTAATGTCAGTATGAATACCATTTACCAAAATGCACATTTTTTATAATAATCTTAAACTACACCAAGGACTGTGATTAAGAAATATGCTAATTTTAAAGCAGAAATTTAACTAATATTGATTCTTCTGATTATATTTGCTCCTGAAGTTCCCCAAATGTTTTGGAAGATCAAACCTAAATGTTTTTATCACTAATGTCAATATGAATACCATTTACCAAAATGCACAATTTTTAGTAATAATCTAAAACTACGTCAAGAACATTGATTAAGCAATATGCTAAATTTAAAGGAGAAAGTTAACAAATATTGACTAAATATTGACATTTCTGAGCATTTTTACTCCTGAAAAGCTTAAATTTAGTTTAATCTTAAAATGTTTTTGTCATAAATGTCACCATGAATGCCCTTCACCAAAGTTCACATTTTTAGTAATAGTCAAAAACTATACAAAGGACAATAAAAAATATGCTAAATTTAAAGCAGAAATTTATCTAATATTTACTAAATATTGACTCTTCTGATCATTTGAACTCCTGAGGTCTCCAAAATGCTTTGAAGATCAAAATATAACGTTTCTGTCATTAATGTGAGTATGTGAACAACCTTCACCAAAATTCACATTTTTAGTAATAATCTAAATGTACACCAAGAAAAATGTTTAAGACATGTGCTATATTTAAAGCAGAAATTAATCTAATATTGATTCAATATGGAGTCTTCTGACTATGTTTACTCCCGAAGTCCCTAAAATGCTCTGGAAGATCAAACTTAATTGTTTTTATCATTAATGACAGTATGAATACTATTTACCAAAATTCGCATTTGTTATAAAACTACACCAAGAACAGTGATTAAGAATATACTAAACTTAAAGAACAAATTTAACTAATATTAACTAAATATTGACTCTTCTGAGAATTTTTACTCCTGACACCCCAAAATGCTTTGGAAGATCAAACTTAAATGTTTTTATCACTAATGTCAGTATGAATACCATTTACCAATATTCACATTTCTTATAATTATCTAAAACTGCACCAAGAACAATGATTAAGAAATATGCTAAATTTAAAGCAGAAATTTACCTAATATTGACTCTTCTCATTATGTTTACTCCTGAGGTCCCCAAAATGCTCTGGAATATCAAACTTAAATGTTTTTATCACTAATGTCAGTATGAATACCATTTACCAAACTGCACATTTTTTAGTAATAATATAAAATTACACCAACATAAATGATTAAGAAATATGCTAAATTTAGAGTAGAAATTTAACTAATACTGACTCTTCTGACTATATTTGTTCCTGATGTCTGCCAAATGCTTTATAAGATCAAACATAAAATATTTTTGCCAAATGTCAGCATGAATGCCCTTCACCAAAATTCACATTTTTAGTAATAATCTAAACCTATACCAAGAACAACGATTAAGAAATATGACCAATTTAGAGCAGAAATGTATCTAATATTTACTAAATACTTACTCTTCTGATTATTTGTGCTCCTGAGGTTTCCAAAATACTTTGACGATCAAAATAAAATGTGTTTGTCAATAAAGTGAGTATGAATACCCTTCATAAAAATTCACATTCTTTAGTAATAATCTAAATGTACACCAAGAAAAATGATTAAGGAATATGCAATATTTAAAGCAGAAAATTATCTAATATTGACTAAATATTGGCTCTTCTGAGTATTTTTACTTTTTATGTCCCTAAAATGCTTTGGAAGATCAAACTTAAATGTTTTTATCACTAATGTCAGTTTGACTACCTTTTACCAGAATTTACATATTTTAGTAATAATCCAAAATTACACCAGAGAATATGATTAAAGAATATGCAAAATTTAAAGCAGAAATTTTACTAATATTGTCTAAATATTGACTCATCTGAGAATTTTTACTCCTGAGACCCCAAAATGCTTTGGAAGATCAAACTTATGCATTTGTGCCACAAATGACAGTGTGAATACCATTTACCAAAATTTACATTTTTTTTAATAAGCTAATATCACACTAAAGAAAATCATTAAGAAATATGCTATATTTAAAGCAAACATTTAAATAATATTGACTAAATATTGACTTTTCTGAGAATTTTTACTCTTTATGTCCCTAAAATGCTTTGAAAAATCAAACTTAAATGTTTTTATTACTAATGTCAGTATGAATACCAGTCACCAAAAATCATATTTTTTAGTATTGATCTAAAATTACACCAAGGAAAATCAAAGAAATATGCTATATTTAAAGCAGAAAATTATCTAATATTGATTCAATATGGAGTCTTCTGACTATGTTTACTCTCGAAGTCCCTGAAATGCTTTGGAAGATGAAACTTGAATGTTTTTATCATTAATGCCAGTATGAATACCGTTTACCAAAATTCACATTTTTTAGTAATAATCTAAACCTACACCAAGAACAATGATTAAGATATATGGCCAATTTAGAGCAGAAATTTATCTAATATTTACTAAATATTGACTCTTTAGATTATTTTTACTCCTGAAGTTTCCAAAATGCTTTGAGGGTCAAACTAAAATGTTTTTGTCAATAATGTGAGTATGAATACCCTTCACCAAAATTCCAATTATTTAGTAATTATCTAAAACTACACCAGGAACAGTGATTAAAGAATATGGTGAATTTAAAGCAGAAATTTAACTAATATTGATTCTTCTGATTATATATTTACTCCTGAGGTCCCCAAATAACTTTGGAAGATCAAACTTAAATGTTTTTAACACTAATACCAGTATGAATACCATTTACCAAAATTTACAATTTTTTAAATAATCTAAAATCACACCAAGGAAAATCATTAAGGAATTTGCTAAATTTAAAGCAAAAATTTATATAATATTTACAAAATATTGACTATTGTAATTATTTTTTCTATTGAGGTCTCCAAAATGCGTTGAAGATCTAAAAAAATGTTTTTGTCACTAATGCGAGTATGGATACCTTTCACCAAAATTCACATTCTTTAGTAATAATCTAAATGTACACCAAGAAAAATGATTAAGAAATATGCTGAAACTAAACCAGGAACAGTGATTAAGAAATATGCTAAATTGAAAGCAGAAATTTAACTAATATTCACTAAATATTGACTCATCTGAGAATTTGTACTCCTGAGCCCCCAAAATGCTTTGGAAGATCAAACTTATACATTTGTACCACAAGGGACAGTGTGAATGCCATTTACCAAAATTTACATTTTTTTTAATAATCTAAAATCACACCAAGGAAAATCATTGAGAAATATGCTATATTTAAAGCAGACATTTAACTAATATTGACTAAATATTGACTGTTCTGAATATTTTTACACTTTATGTCCCTAAATTGCTTTAAAAGATCAACCTTAAATGTTTTTGTTTCTAATGTCAGTATGTATTCCAGTTATCAAAATTAATATTTTTTAGTAATAATCTAAAACTACACCAAGAATATTGATTAAGAAATATGCTAAATTTACAGCAAAAATTTAAGTAATATTGACTATATATTGACTCTTCTGAGAATTTGTACTCCTGAGCCCCCAAAATGCTTTGAAAGATCAAACTTATACATTTGTACCACAAATGACAGTGTGAATACCATTTACCGAAATTTACATTTTTTTTTATTAATCTAAAATCCTACCAAGGAAAATCATTAAGAAATATGCTATATTTGAAACAAACTTTTAAATAATATTGACTAAATATTGACTCTTCTGAGTATTTTTAATCTTTATGTCCCTAAAATGCTTTGAAAAAACAAACTTAAATGTTTTAATTTCTAATATCAGTACCAAAACCAAACCACCAGTTGTAAACCACCAATTTGGTAACCACCAGTTACCAAATAGGTGGTTTACAACTGGTGGTTTGGTTAGTTAGTAATAATCTAAAATTACACCAAGGGAAATTATTAAGAAATATGCTATATTTAAAGCAGAAAATTATCTAATATTGATTCAATATGGAGTTTTCTGACTATGTTTACTCTCGAAGTCCCTGAAATGCTTTAGAAGATTAAACTTAAATGCTTTTATCATTAATGCCAGTATGAATACCAGTTACCAAAATTCACATTTTTTAGTAATAAACAAAACCTACACCAAGAACATTAAGAAATATGCTGAATTTAAACCAGAAATTTTACTAATATTGACACTTTATATTTGCTCCTGAGGTCCCCAAAATGCTTTGAAAGATCAAACATAAATTTTTTTATCACTAATGTCAGTATGAATACCATTTAGCAAAATGCACATTTTTTAGTAATAATCTAAAACTACACCAAGAACATTGATTAAGAAATATGCTAAATTTAAAGCAGAAAGTTCACTGATATTGACTAAAAATTGACTTTTCTGATTATCTTTACTCCTGATGTCCCTCAAAAGCTTTATAAGATTAAACTTCAAATGTTTTTGTCACAAATGTCAGCATGAATGCCCTTCACCTAAATTCACATTTTTTAGTAATAACCTAAAACTACACCAAGGACAATGATTAAGAAATATGCTAAATTTAAAGCAGAAATTTACCTAATATTTATTAAATATTGGGTAAATCTCTTCTCTTTATTTTTACTCCTGAGGTCTCCAAAATGCTTTGAAGATCAAAATAAAATGTTTTTGTCAATAATGTGAGTTTGAATACCCTTCACCAAAATTCACATTCTTTTTTAATAATCTAAATGTACACAAAGAAAAATGATTAAGATATATGCGATATTTAAAGCAGAAAATTATCTAATATTGATTCAATATGAAGTCTTCTGACTATGTTTAATTCTGAGATATCCAAAATGATTTGGAAGATCAAACTTAAATGCCATTATTACTAATGACAGAATGAATACTATTTACCAAAATTCGAATTTTTTAGTAATAATCTAAAACTACAAGATTAAGAAAAGTGCTGCATTGAAAGAAAAATGATTAAGAAATATGCTACATTTAAAGCAGAAATTTATCTAATATTAAATAAATATGGACTCTTCTGACTATTTTTACTCCTGAGGTCCCCAAAATGCTTTGGAAGAACAAATCTTAATGTTTTTATCACTAATGTCAGTTTGACTACCATTTACCAAAATTTATATATTTTAGTTATAATCAAAATTTACACCAGAAAAAATGATTAAGAAATATGCTATATTTAAACCAAAAAGTTATCTAATACTGGTTAAATATGGATTCTTCTGACTATGTTTACTCTTGAGGTACCAAAATTGCTCTGGAAGATAAAACTTAATTGTTTTTGTCACTAATGTCAGTATGAATACCATTTACCAAAATTCATACTTTTTATAATAATCTTAAATTACACCAAGGACAATGATTAAGAAATATGCTAAATTTAAAGCAGAAATTTATCTAATATTTATTAAATATTGACTCTTCTGATTATTTTTACACCTGAGGTCTCCAAAATGCTTTGAAGATCAAAATAAAATGATTTTGTCACTAATGTGAGTATGAATACCCTTCACCAAAATTCATATTTTTTAGTAATAATCTAAATGTACACCAAAAAAAAATGATAAAGAAATATGCTATATTTAAAGCAGAAAATTATCTAATATAGATTCAATATGAAGTATTCTGACAATGTTTACTCTCGAAGTCCTTAAAATAATTTGGATGTTCAAATTTAAATATTTTTATTTGTAATGACAGTATGAATAATATTTAACAAAAATTCGAATTTTTTAGTAATAATCAAACTATACCAGAAACAATTATTAAGAAATATGCTAAATTTAAAGCAGAAAATTATCTAATACTGGTTAAATATGGACTCTTCTGACTATGTTTACTCTTAAGGTACCAAAAATGCTCTGGAAGATCAGATTTAAATATTTTTATCACTAGTCTCAGTATGAATATTATTTACCAAAACTCACATTTTTCATAATAATCTAAAACTACACCAAGAAGAGTGGTTGAGAAATATGCTAAATTTAAAGTAGAAATTTAACTAATATTGACTCTTCTTATTATATTTACTCCTGAGGTCCCCAAAATGCTCTGGAAGATCATACTTAAATGTTTTTATCACTAATGTCAGTATGAATACCATTTACCAAACTGCACATTTTTTAGTAAAAACATAAAATTACACCAACATGAATGATTAAGAAATATGCTAAATTTAAAGCAGAAATATAACAAATACTGACTCTTCTGACTATATTTATCCCTGAGGTCTCCCAAAAGCTTTATAATATTAAAGAAATATGCTATATTTAAAGCAGAAATTTAACTAACATTGGCTAAATATTGACTCGTCTGAGAATTTGTACTCCTGAGCCCCCAAAATGCTTTGGAAGATCAAACATATATATATTTTTTTTGCAAATGACAGGGAGAATACCATTTCCCAAAATTTCCAATTTTTTTTAATAATCTAAAACCCCACCAAGGAAAATCATTTAGAAATATGCTATATTTAAAGCAGACATTTAACTAATATTGACAACCTTAACTAATATTAATTTAACTAATATTGACAACCTTATTTAACTAATATTTCAACCTTAAATGTTTCTGTCAAAAATGTCAGCATGAATGCCTTCACAAAAAATCACATGTTTTAGTAATAATCTAAAACTACACCAAGAACAATAATTAAGAAATAAGCTAAATTTAAAGCAGAAATTTATCTAATATTTACTAAATATTGACTATTCTGAATATTTTTACTCCTGAGGTCTCCAAAATGCTTTGAAGATCAAAATAAAGTGCTTATTTCACTAATGTGAGTATGAATACCCTTCACCAAAATTCACATACTTTAGTAATAATCTAAATGTACACCAACAAAGATGATTAAGAAATATGCTATATTTAAAGCAGAAAATTAACTAATATTGACTTAATATGGAGTCTTCAGACCATATCTACTCCCGAAGTCCCCCAAATGCTTTGGAAGGTCAAACTTAAATGTTGTTAACTTTAATGTTTGTATGAATACCATTTACCAAAATTTGAATATTTTACTAATAATCAAACTACACCAGGAACAGTGATTAAGAAATATGGTTACATATGGACTCTTCTGACTATCTTTACTCTTGAGGTACAAAAAATTTTCTGGAAGATCAAATTTAAATATTTTAATACTACTGTCAGTATGAATAATATTTACCAAAATTCACATTTTTTATAATTATCTAAAGCTACACCAAGAAGAGTGATTGAGAAATATGCTAAATTTAAAGCAGAAATTTAAATAATATTGACTCTTCTGATTATATTTACTCCTGAGGTCCCCAAAATGCTCTGAAAGATCAAAATTAAATGCTTTTATCACTAATGTCAGTATGAATACCATTTACCAAACTGCATATTTTTTAGTAAAAATATAAAATTACACCAACATGAATGATTAAGAAATATGCTAAATTTAAAGCAGAAATATAACTAATACTGACTCTTCTGACTATATTTATCCCTGGGGTTTCCCAAAAGCTTTATAATATTGAACATAAAATGTTTTTGTCACAAATGTCAGAATGAATACCCTTCACCAAAATTCACATTCTTTAGTAATAATCTAAATGTACACCAAGAAAAATGATTAAGAAATATGCTGAAACTAAACCAGGAACAGTGATTAAGAAATATGCTAAATTGAAAGCAGAAATTTAACTAATATTCACTAAATATTGACTCATCTGAGAATTTGTACTCCTGAGCCCCCAAAATGCTTTGGAAGATCAAACTTATACATTTGTACCACAAGGGACAGTGTGAATGCCATTTACCAAAATTTACATTTTTTTTAATAATCTAAAATCACACCAAGGAAAATCATTGAGAAATATGCTATATTTAAAGCAGACATTTAACTAATATTGACTAAATATTGACTGTTCTGAATATTTTTACACTTTATGTCCCTAAATTGCTTTAAAAGATCAACCTTAAATGTTTTTGTTTCTAATGTCAGTATGTATTCCAGTTATCAAAATTAATATTTTTTAGTAATAATCTAAAACTACACCAAGAATATTGATTAAGAAATATGCTAAATTTACAGCAAAAATTTAAGTAATATTGACTATATATTGACTCTTCTGAGAATTTGT
This sequence comes from Amaurobius ferox, assembly GCA_951213105.1. Lineage (NCBI taxonomy): Eukaryota > Metazoa > Arthropoda > Arachnida > Araneae > Amaurobiidae > Amaurobius > Amaurobius ferox. The sequence goes on along the minus strand of OX578142.1, from coordinate 88,306,630 downwards.
TCTCCTGAGCCCCCAAAATGCTTTGAAAGATCAAACTTATACATTTGTACCACAAATGACAGTGTGAATACCATTTACCGAAATTTACATTTTTTTTTATTAATCTAAAATCCTACCAAGGAAAATCATTAAGAAATATGCTATATTTGAAACAAACTTTTAAATAATATTGACTAAATATTGACTCTTCTGAGTATTTTTAATCTTTATGTCCCTAAAATGCTTTGAAAAAACAAACTTAAATGTTTTAATTTCTAATATCAGTACCAAAACCAAACCACCAGTTGTAAACCACCAATTTGGTAACCACCAGTTACCAAATAGGTGGTTTACAACTGGTGGTTTGGTTAGTTAGTAATAATCTAAAATTACACCAAGGGAAATTATTAAGAAATATGCTATATTTAAAGCAGAAAATTATCTAATATTGATTCAATATGGAGTTTTCTGACTATGTTTACTCTCGAAGTCCCTGAAATGCTTTAGAAGATTAAACTTAAATGCTTTTATCATTAATGCCAGTATGAATACCAGTTACCAAAATTCACATTTTTTAGTAATAAACAAAACCTACACCAAGAACATTAAGAAATATGCTGAATTTAAACCAGAAATTTTACTAATATTGACTCTTCTGAGAATTTTTACTCCTGAGTCCCTCAAAATGCTTTGGAAATCAAACTTAAATGTTTTTATCAGTAATGTCAGTGTGAATACCATTTACCAAAGTTCACAATTTTTAGTAATAAACAAAAACTACACCAAGAACAATGATTAAGAATTATGTTAAATTTAAAGCAGAAATTTATCCAATATTTACTAAATATTGACTCTTCTGATTATTTTTACTCCTGTGGTGTCCAAATTGCTTTGGAGATCAAAATAAAATATTTTTGTCACTAATGGGGGTATGAATACCCTTCACCGAAATTCACATCCTTTGTAATAATCTAAATGTACACGAAGAAATATGATTAAGAAGTATCCTATATTTAAATCAGAAAATTATTCAATATTGACTAAATATGGACTCTTCTGACTATTTGTACTCTTGAGGTCCACAAAATGCTTTGGAAGATCAAACTTCAATGTTTTTATTAGTAATGTTACTATGAATGCCATTCACCAAAATTCACATTCTTTAGTAATAATCTTAAATTACACCAAGAGCAATAATTATAGATATACAATATTTTAAGCAGAATATTATTTAACATTGGTTGAATATTGACTTTACTGTCTACTTTCTCTCCTGAGAGCCAGCCCCAAAATGCTTTTGAAGATCAAACATAAAATAATTTTTTACTTCTGTCAATGTAAATACCCTTCACCAAAATTCACATTCCTTTGTAATAATCTGAAACTGCATAGTTATTAAAAATGCAATATTCTGAGCAGCAATTTATATAATAATGTATGAATTTTGACTCTACTGACTTTTTTCAGTTCTGAGGACCCCAAAATATTTTTGGAGAACCGTCTTAATATATTTTACACTCTTCTGTCTGTACTATTTCACATAAATCAGTTAATCAAAATTTTTCCCGTAAACAATGATTGCAAAATAAGCAATACCTCAAGCAGAATTTAGTCTAATGTTGAGTATATATTGACTTTACTGATAATATACACTGTGGGTCCGAAAATGGTTTTCAAGTACCAACTTAAAATATTTTACTCTGCTCTGACTATCAATACACTTCATCAAAATTCACATTATCTAGTAATAATCTAAAACTATACAATGGTTAAAATATATGCAATGTTTTACTGCAGTAACATTTTTAATATTTCGTAAATACTGAATCTGCTCTAGTGTTGGTTGTATATTGATGTGACTGAATATTTTCACAAATAAGGGCATTATAATAAAAGAGATGATGAAAAAATAATCAATAATTCAAGCAAAATTTTATCTAAAATTGGTTGAATATGGACTCGACTGATTAATTTCACTTCTGAGTACCTCAAAAATATGTTTTCAGATTTAACTTTAATTTTTTCTATTTTCTGTGAATATCAATATTCTAACACTAAAATTTACATTCTTTATTAATAATCTAAAACTATACAATGATTAAAATATATGTAATATGTTAAAGAATATTTTATCTAATATTGTGTATATATTAACTGCACCTATTTTCAACGTTGAGGGCTCTAACATGTTTTTGAAAAAACAACTTAAAATATTTTACACTCTTCTGTCAGTACCAATACCCAACACCAAAATTCACAAACTTTAGTAAATAAATAATCTGAAACTACACAAAGAACTAAAATAAAAAATGATACATTTTAATCAACTATTTTAACTCTAACTATTTTCATTCTTGAGTGTCCTAAAATATTTTTGAGAATTTAACTTAAATTATTTTCTCTTTTGTTACTTTCAATAACATTTACAAAAAAAACGCATTTTTAGTAATAAACTAAATTACACCAAAATGAATGATTAAAAGATATGCAATATTATAATCAGCAATGTATCTAAATTAGATAATTATTGATTTCTAAACACTATTTTTCTCGAGAAAATTGTTTTTTAATTCTGTCAATACCTTTCACCAAAATGCAAATTCTTTAATAATAATATAAAACTATACAATGATTAAAAAAATATGCAATATTTTAAGCAGTAATTTATCTAATATGGGTAAATATTGACTATTGACTATTTTCGCTTCCGAGGGCCCCAAAATATTTTTGAAGATCAAACTTAAATATTTTTCTCTTCTATCAGAATCAATACCTTACACTAGTATTCACATTCTTAATAATAATATAAACTATACAGGGATTAAAATATATGCAATATTTTAAGCAGTAATTTATTTAGTATTGACTTTATTTATCTAGTATATTTTAAGCAAAATACTATTTAATATTGGTTGAATGTTGACTCTACTATCTACTTTCACTCCTCAAGGCCTCAAAATGAAGATCAAATAAAGATTTTTTTTTACTTCTGTGAATACCCTTAACCAAAATTCAAATTCTAAAGTAATAATTTGAAACTATACAATTATTAAAATATATGCAATATTGTAAGTAGTAATTTATATAATATTGTATAAATATTAACTCTACATTGACTATTTTCATTTCTGGGGGACCCAAAATGTTTTGGGGGAACTATCTTAAAATATTTCACACTCTTCTATCAGTATCAAAACACTACACTAAATTTCACATTCTTTAGTATTAATCAAATATTTTCCAAGAACACTGATTAAAAATATGCAATATATTAAGTAGAATTTATCTAATATTGAGTATATGTTGACTCTACTGACTATTTACACTCTTGAGGGCTCCGAAATGTTTTTAAAGTACCAACTTAAAATATTTTACTCTCTTCTGACTGTACCAATACCCTTCTTCACTAAATTTCATATTCCCTAGTAATAATCTGAAACTATACAATAATTAAAATGTATACAATATTTTACAGCAGTGACATTTTTAATATTGTATAAATACTGATTGTGGTGATGATTTATAATCCTGACCAGAAAAAGCTTTGAAGAACAAATTTAAAATATTTTTATTAATATAATTATAGATATATATTTATAACTTTTATCAAAATTCACATTATTTTATAATAATCTAAAACTACAATAAGAACAATGATTAAATATATACAATATTTTAGGTAAAATATTATCTAGCATTGTTTGTATATTGACTCTACTGACTGTTTTCACAAATGAGATCCTCAAAATGCTCTTGAAATCCAAATTTAATCTCTTTTCTGTCAATGTCAATACTCTAATACTAACATTCACATTCTTTAGTAATAATCTGAAACTACACAACTATTAAAATATATGCAACATTGTAAACAGAAATTTATTTATATAATATTGGATAAATATTGATACAACAAAATATTTTCACTTCTGAGGACCTCAAAATGATTTTGAGGAGCCATCTTAAAATATTTTACACTTTTCTGTCAGTATCAATTTACAACACCGAGTTTCACAGTCTTTAGTATTAATCTAAAACTATATCAAGAGAATTGAGTAAAAAATAATCAATAGTTGAAGAATAAATTCATCTAATATTGGTTGAATATTGATTCCTCTGACTATTTTTACTCCTGAGGGTCCCAAAGATGTGTTTGAAGATTCAACTTTAATTATATTAACTGTACTGACTATTTTCACTCTTGAGGGCGATTGCATATTTTTAAGAAGCCATATTAAAATATTTTACACATTTCTGCCAGTGTCAGTACCCAACACCAAAACTCACAAACTTTAGTAATAATTTAAAACAGCACAGAAACAAAGTTTTAAAACTATGCAATATTTTAATCAGTACTTTATCTACTAATACATTGACTCAAATGACTACTTTTACTCTTGGGGCCCCAAAATTGTTCTGATGTTCCAAGATAGAATATTTTTCTCTTTTGAAAGTATCAATAACCTACATTAAGTTCCACATTCTTTAGTAATGATCTAAATTTATATAAGGATTGAAATATATGCAATTTTTTAATCAGCGATTTATCTATTATTGTGTAAATATTGACTCTACTAACTATTTTAAGCCCGAAGACCCTAGAATGTTCTGAAGGATTTAACTTGAAAATACCTTCTTTCTTAAACCTGCACCAGGAACGATGATTAAAAAATATGCAATATATTAAGCAATATGCTATCTAATATTGACTAAATATTGACTGTACTGACAATTTTTACTCCTGCATTCCTTAAAATATTTTTGAGAATTGAATCTAACTTGAATTATTTCACACTAAAGAGAAATAATTAAAATATATGTAATATTTAAAGCAGTAATTAATCTAATATAGGCTAATTATTGACTCTACTAACGATTTTTATTCTTGTGGGCCCTAAAATGGTTTTGAGGATCCAATTTCAAATATATTCTCCCTCTTCTCTCAGTATCAATACCCTGCACCAAAATGTAAATTCCTTAGTAACAATCTAAATGTGCACCAAGAACAATGATTCAGAAATATACAAAAATATGCAGTATTTTACTTGACTTTAGCTAAATACTTAGTCTTCTGAATATTTTTCCTCCTAATGACCCCAAAATGTTTTGGAAGATCCAACTTAAAATGTATTTGTTACTTTCGTCAGTATGAATACCCTTCACCAAAATTCCCATTCTTGTACAAATTTAATTCTTAGTAAAAATAAAAAAACTACACTAAAATGACAATGATTAAAAATATGCAATATTTTAAGCAAAATACTTCTTAATATTGGTTGAATATTGACTCTACTGGCTATTTTCAATCCTCAGGGCCCCAAAACGTTTTTGAAGATCAAACTTTAGATTTCCTTTACTTCTGTCAATATAAACACACTTCACCAAAATTCCCGTTCTTTAGTAATAATTTGAAACTACACGATTGCTAAAATATATGCAATACTGTAAGCAGTAATTTATATAATATTGTATACATATTTACTCTACATTGACTATTTTCACTTCTGAGGGCCCCAAAATGATTTGGAGGAGCTATCATAAAATAATTTACAATATTCTGTCAGTATCAATACACTATACTATATTTCACATTCTTTAGGATTAATCAAAAATTTTCCAAAAACAATGATTAAAAAGATATGCAATACATTAAGCAGAATTTAATCTAATGTTGGATATATATTCACTCTAGTGACAATTTACACTCCTGAGGGCTCCAAAATGTTTTTGAATATCCAACTTAAAATACTTTACCCTCTTCTGCCTGCATGAAGACCCTTCACCAACGTTAACATTCTGTAGTTATAATCTAACACTATACAATGATTAAAATATATGCAATATTTTGCTCAGTATTTTTTAATATTGCACAAATATTAATCGTAGTGAAAATTTATAATCCTGAGGACCACAAAATGTTTTTGAATATCCAATTTAAAATACTTTAATTATATAACCAAAATTCACATTCTTTAGTAATGATCTAAAAGAACACCAAATCCAACGATTAAAAATATACAACATTTTTGGCAGAATATTATCTTATGTTGGTTGATTATTCACTCTTCTGACTTTTTTTACAACTGGTAGCTCCAAAATATTTTTGATGAACTAAATTTAATTATTTTAATTTTTTTTGTCAATTTCAATACTCTACACTAAAATTTGCATTTTTCAGTAACATTTTGAAACCATACAATGATTAAAATGTATGTAATATTTTGAACAGTAATATATATATATATATATATATATAATATCTGATAAATATTGTCTATTGATTATTTTCAATTCTAAGGGTCCAATAATGTTTTTGAGGAACAATTTTAAAATATTTTACACTCTTCTGTCCATATCAATACACTACACCATATTTCACATTCCTTAGTATTAATCTCAAAGTACACCAAGAGCAATGGCTAAAAAATAATCAATAAATTTAGCAGAATTTTATCTAAAGTTTGTTGAATATTGACTATACTGATTATTTTCACTCCTGAGGACTCCAAAATATGAAGATTCAACTTTAATTATTTTACTATCATTTGTAAATGTCAATACTTTACAGTAAAATTCACATTCTTTAGTAATAATCTAAACCTATACAATGGTTAAAAATATGCAATATTTTAAACAATCTCTAACTAGTATTGGATATATATTGACAGTACTGACTATTTTCATCCCTGAAGGCGCCAACATTTTTTTGAGGAGCCATCTTAAAATATTTTACACACATCTGTCAGTTTGTGCCGCTTTAATATTTAACAATTTTGTACTGCTGTAATATTTAACAATTTTGTACTGCTGTAATATTTAACAAGAAAAATTAATCATGCATAAAGCATTGATTATGAAATACTCTCCAACTGAAATGCAATTTTATTTAAACGTCTCAAAAATGCGATACATTCATCGGCGATATTTTTAAAATTATCATAATACAATAATTGGAAACTTAAAGCTTCATCAAAAAAGGCAATGCTGTGAAATCGCTTGCTTCTCTATCTAAGTAAAATCAATGAATAGTCCAGACTTTAGAGCTAAATAATTTTGCGCTAAAAAATTCAGCTATTCTTATACAACTCATCTCACAGTCGCTTGTTTTGTTTACATTTTGTATACGTCAAAAATAATCAAAGTTTAGTGATCATTTAAAATAAAAAATATTGTAATTGCGTAGGCACAGAAATTTGAAACACAGATAATATGCAAAAATAAAGCAGTTTCAGGATGGATGCAACACTAAATATAAATAAAGATCAATCATGCATAAAGTATTGATTATAAAACATTATCCAACTGTAATTCTATTGAAACAACTCTAAAATACGATATTATTTTAATTATCACAACTACAATAATTTATTTTACTTGGAAAATTAAAACCATGGAGGTAAAAGTACGTTCTAACTCCATGCTTAAAACTTTATTCAAATGACGTCATTGAAATATAAATCATCTGGTTCTCTATGTAAAAGCAGTGAGTATTTTATTCATACACGTTTATTCCAGACTCCAGAGTTAAATAATTTTGAGTGACAAAAATTCAGCAATTCTTTTACAACTCATCTAACAATTACATGTTTATATTTTACATTCATTAAAGGTGGGCTTCGTTGTAGAAATAATCAAAGTTTGATGATCATTTAAACTGAAAAATATTGTATCTGCGTTGGCGCAAAATATGGATGCGCAGAAAAAACGCAAAAACAAAGCAGTTTTAGGACGGATGCAGCACTAAATATAAATTAAAAAGAACTTTAAAAATCTCGATTTTGACACAAGATGGATGCTATATTTCATTTTGAAGTGGGTCACGTGACCTCTTTATATTATATGGGTGTCATTATTATTTTAATTTTTATTTAAAAAACTACCGAACATATTCCGCTGAAATTTTTTTTATACATTTTATGGGATAATTTGAATATTTTCTAAAATTTTCAAAGCAATTTGTGAATTTTAACTTTACTTAAAAAATGTTTGAAAAATTGGGTCCCATAAGGGTTCAATATATTTTATTTTTTCAACTTGGATTCAATCCAAAACTATTTGGGTGATATTATTCATTTACATTCCCATATGTTCCACAGACCGTCTCAACAGCATACTAAAATTTCATTTTGATAAAGTCACTTTTACGGCAGTTATCATGCGGACAGACAGACAGAATGAACAAAATCATAAACACTTTCAACTATGTTGTAAAAGTGTTGAAAATGAAAATTCCGAAATGCGATTCGAAACAAAATATCGCTTGAAATACGCAATCTAATTGGATGAAATTCTTTTAAAGCAATAAGATTAGATCCAGGAAATGTTTTAATATAAGTTTTAATCGTCTTACACTACCCATAGAGAAAATGAAAATGCCTCTTTTGTCTGTCTGTGATGATTACTTATAATTCGAGAAAACTGAAACGATTTAAATACATTTTTGACTGGTTTGTCAAGCTTTGTAAGTAGCACATTTATGGCTAAAATCTTTCAGATTTTGTACCCTTGTAATTCTATTTCAATATTATCTTGGTCAATGACTTCTATTTCGACTAGCATAAAGGTAATGCGTAATTTGATAAAACATGAAACAAGTATTGAGTAATGTAGAAAATATGGCTGAAAAAATGTTTTATATATTCCACTCAAACTTTTTATGAAGGCTATATATTTTTCTATATATACACTGTACCAGTGGTTCCAGAACTTTTGTCAACCTTTTTAGTAAGAATTTGACTGCGATGTGAAAAGTAACCCCTGACTTTATTTCACTTTTAATATGTTCTTCAGGTAAAGCTTATATATATTTTGAGACCAATGGACTCTTTTTTATAAAAGTGATTTTTTATTTTTTTAATGCTTCCGCATTAAAAACTCTTTGCAAAGCTCCGTGAAGCTCTATTATATTATTTCTATTTACCTGCTCTGAATTCAAACTTTTAATTTAAATTAAATCTGTTTTAATGTTTTGCTAATTTCTGTTTTCAGATGTGCCATGCCATTGAAATAGCCATATTCATAGCTATGTTTGTTAGCATTGCCTCTAGCCTAACAACAGTCATCGTAGGAGGAAGCCAGCATCCTCTCGGTGAAGCCATCGATAATTACCACGACAATTCTGTTTCAGCTGCCGGCATCAACAGAATTCAAGAATCAGTATGCTCCCGCATTCTTGTGGGGATATTTTTTATAATATCGGGAAATTTTATATATATTTTTTTTTATAATTAGACTTTTCGTTGAATTGTGAATATATTTCCAGTTTGGCTGCTGTGGAGTTTATGGGATATCTGACTGGAACAGAAACAAAAGATTCAGTTGTGAAGTATCTAATCCAAATCCTGAACGATGTAACCTTCCACCATCCTGTTGTGTTAGTACTCAGGTAACATCTTAGAATTTGTTCCTCATACATTTCATAGTCGAATTACCCAGGGAAAATATAACTCGGAAAAGAAGTTCTTTTACTACATCTCTGGAATTTTAGTAAAAATAAACTAAAATTAGAAAAAAAAAATTCTTGAATTTTCGACAAACTAAAATTTTGTAAATACAGAAAAACCTACATATATAGCAGATTTTTACTGTATTTACACCTCGGATACAGCGAAGTATCGGATATTATAAAGTTTTCGGTTCCCCTGGAGCTGTAATATCCGGCCCATGTTAAATGGATCAGATATTGCGAAGGTAAAGTCCTCAGATATTGTTAGTACGTAGTTTTCAGTCCTAGAAAGAGTAACAAAATGCATTTTACTGTCTTTTAGTTCCCGGTGAGGGGTCAATTAAGAGTTCATCCAGTCCACCAGTATTGCACTTTATAACTTATAAATTGTGTTTCAGCATAGTTTACTTTGTCACTTTGTAAATCTAACAGTTCTTATAACAGAAGAGAATAACTCTCAAATCGGTTGGCTGAATTTTAGAGATAATCAACAATAAAATAAATGTAAGTGAAAGAAAATAATTTTTGTATGCCATTTCATAATTTCTATTCTACAGGCTTACATGGAGCCTCTGAATTGTGGACACAATGCTTTGAATGCTTCGAACTTTCAGGTAAGCATTTTGTCTTCGGTTGGAATAAAGCTTTTTAAGAAAAATGCATTTTTTTTTTGTTCTTAAATATACAGATTTATTTACCATTCCTTCATAATTAAGAATTTAAAATTTTAAAATTAGTGGGAATAGAAGAAATTGCTACCAACAGCAGTTAGAAATGGTCATACTTACGAGGAGGGATCCATTTCTGAAGGATTTTCTTAGTGAAATGTATGTGTCATAAATGCAGTGTGTAGAAGAAAAGTGGCTAGGTATTTTGTCACTTTAGTTGTTCATTGAATTGCATTTAAAAGTGCGACATAGGAAAATTCAACGATAGTCCAAGCTTAATACTTTAACAGAAGAGAAATAGATTATTACACACGTTTCAAAGAAAAGTGATTAAATCTGGGGGGAAGTCAGTGATTAATTGCAACGCACATATATTGCAACAACTAACGAAAGCAATATTAAATATAAGAAAGATGTAAATTTCATTGCAGTTCCAACTTATAGAGCGCAATAATGCTTTATATAAAAATGAAAAGAATTCAAAATCTGCATATACCGGAAATAAAATCTTTAGGCCTAAAGTAAATAATAAGTCCATTTTGATTATAAAAGAATGGGAAATTATTATTTACTTTGAGTCCTATCAGACCCTATCTCAAAGCAAATTTATATATATATATATATATATATATATATATATATATGTGTGTGTGTGTGTGTGTGTGTGTGTGTGTGTGTGTGTGTGTGTAATATATAACATATTATAATTAGAGGAGTACTATATTAATAATCAAACCCAAAAAAGAATGGGAAAAACTTTATGAATTTTATTCCTTTGGGACTTTGATGAAAAGTAAAGTCACTTTAATTTCGCAAAAGGAAAAATTAAGTGTATTTTAAAACTTTAGAAATATACATTTTAAGCTTTAGCGTCGTAGACTAGTATAAATTTTAAAACGCTATTATTTATAAATGGGTTACTAACCTGAGATGCACAACAGAATGCAGAATTAAAGCTTCAGTACTTTCCCTAATCTGTGACGGCTGTTGTGTTTCTGTTAGTTAGACACCATCAAACACAAAAGTGTTTAAAATATGGACACATCACGGCAAATGATGAAAAGAAATGAAATGAAAAATATTATACATATAGAATTGTTACTCATTTTAGTTTTTGTTTTTAATTAGAATATAGTTATTTGTTTGCATAATATTGATATGTTATTCAATTTAGCAAAGAAGCAAATCCGAATTATTTCATATGCAAGGATGCGCATCCATTGTGAACGAGCTCCTCTATAACTCTTCAAAATCTACATCTACTTGGCTTAATCTTATTTTTGTGCTTGAGGTAACTAGTTTAAATCTTAAATAATTACTAGAATATATTAGCATATTTTTAAAATGGAAGTATATTCTAGTATTTTTATTATTTATTATTTTATATGCTAGCATCATCTTTATGTATTATTTTATATACGTTTATAAAACATTCGCATATTTGCACTATGAAGTCTTACTCAAAGAAAGATTCAAACTTCGAACCGCTTGATCTCGAAAGTGCTTTACCAACTAAGATATCCCAGCTGCGAGTCCATTTTCCATTTTTTCCTTCTAAAATGAGGCCGCTAATTTTTTCATCAATGAAATGGTTAATTATTTTCAACAATTGCTTTTTCTCTTTCGCCATCATTTTGAAAAAAACTTCATAGTATACACTCAGCTAAAACTTTTCAGTATTATCTGTTTCAAATGATGTTGAAATACTGTCACCAATTTCAATAGCAACATTTTGAAATTGGTGATATTAAATAAATAATATCAGCAATTTCTAATCTTCATTTTCGTGTTGTTTTGAAGCTGCTGATAAAATTTCCATGATTTTATTTTAAACAATAATTTTTGATTTACTTATTTACTCAAAATCTTCGCGCAACTGAAGGAAACACTCACTCAAATTATGAGTGTTTTATTAAATAAAAGAAATATTATTTACCAATATAGCTGTTATTTCACATAGTTATCACTATAAAATTCCCACATATTCTCGAAATCTACTCGCCGAATTCTCGCTGTTCATGTATTCCAGAGGTTTTCTTTTTTCATATAAGAATATTTGTCAAAAATTTTACCGGACTAAATAGTTTATTTATGCTTGGTTAGATATATATTACTGTTTAGAAAAGTGTCATCTTAACAACAAATTAATTTTCTCGTTCAAAAGCACAATTGCTAACTAAATATCAAACTTTAGAAATAAGTTTTTATACAAGTAGATAGCAAGGAGGCGATGAAAAGCAGTATTTTAATTTTAAATAATGATACGTATAACGAGTTCTGTTATTATTTATGATGTCAATGATCTTAAACAAACTTTCTGCCAGTAATGTAATAAAATTCCTTTAGTTTTAACACAACTGCTCATAATACATTTTTGTATTTGTGTGCTTTCAGTCTTTCATTTGGAAATTTATATGGGACATGATGCTTCTTCAGAAAGAGTACCTTCGTCATAAAAGAATCTCTCCTTGCAGCATTAAACAAATTGAATAAAAATATTGATGTTAAGTTATAAACTTGTAAGAGTTCACAATACAAAACTCTGTAATATATATGTATATATATATATATATATGCGGATATATGAGTATGTATAATAAATTGTTTTGAATTATCTATATATTTAATTGTGATTTCTTACAGCTGAAAGTTGCATTAAAACAAAGTTTAATATTCTGGCAATGATCTTTCTTCACACATAGACACAGGAATGACAATATTTACTCTCAGCTTTAGAATTAACCGAATGGCATTCATTTGTTTAAAGTTATAAATTAGTAAAACTTTAAAGTCTAACTATCTGGAATGCATTATATATATGCAGGGTGTCCCAAAAAATGGTACCGAATATTATGAAATTGATTAAAATTTTCAAGGGAATTAAATTTTAAGAAACACAAAATTTAAATTTTTATACTTGCCCCGGTACAAAAATATTTTTAATGAGTTAAATGTGCCCCATACATAAGGTGATAATAAGGTGACATATTATAATAAGGTGATGTATAAAATTTCAGCATTTTATCATAAAATGTCCCAGAGATATGAAAAGACAAAAATACTGACTTAAACCACTTTTCGATGCATCGACATGGGTTCTCAGAGGGGAAAAATCGTGTCAGCAGATAGCTTTTCAGGGGTCATACACAAATTACGAATGAAAACAATGATTACATAAATAAATAATAATTTTGCTATTTATTGGTACAAAAGTATCTACACTGTGTAGAAATAATAACTTTATACAGGGATTACAATACTTGTTCAAAACGTTTTCCATCCATGCCAAAGATCCATTAAAGATAAGAGACAGATATTATTTGCTTATGATGCATTTCTGCGTTGCGTCATTCGCACTCTTGCTGTAAACATTTACATTTTAATTTGTGATTAATCCCTCACCAACTTCGTTTAAACGTATCTCTGGGACTTTTTATGATAAAATGCTGAAATTTTGTACATCACCTTGTTAGTGTATGAAGCACATTTTACTCAATGGAAATGTTTTTGTACGGGGGCCGTATAAAAGTTTAAAATTTGTATTTCTTCAAATTTAATCTCCTGAAAATTTTTATCGATTTCATAAAATTCTGTACCTTTTTTTAAGCAACTTTGTAATTTATTATATATGTCTTAAGATCAATAGTTAAGGAATAAAAGCCGAGGTCATTGTTTTTGGGACACTCTGTATATATATATATATATATATATATATATATATATATATATATATATATATATATATATATATATATATACTGGGTGATCCACAGAGGAGGTGTTTAGACCTCTCTGTAAGAAAACTACTAGGCGAATTACAACCAAATTCCGTACAAATACTTTCGTAAGTACGCGGTTTCAATTTCTAAAGAAAAAAAAGTGTAGTTCAAATTTCGGCCACTAGGGTGAAACATGGCACTGCTGTACCCGTAATTTGCATATTGCGAAGTATGTCTTACAACCGTCGAATATAAAATCAGTCACAAAGCCTTTTTTCACAAATACACGAGTGGCGTTTTGTTGTGGTATGCAGTGAATGAAAGTGCCTGTTGTGCAACGAATGCTATTTGCAGAACAAGGTGATGGAGAGAACGTAGAGCCGTATCTGCGATGTTTGTTGATTCCACATATAATTGCAATAAAGTGCGCGAACTATTTTTGCCGATATCTGTTAGATAATTTTATTAGATTCGAAAACGCGCCAAAAGTCGCCAAGTTGGCAATATTTCTCCAAATCTAGAACTCATTCTCAAAAGTCGCCACGATCTGACTACCTCACTTTCAAGTAATAGGAATGGCCGCCTGTAAAAGTGCATTCTCCTTGTGGAAAGTTAATATGCTGCAAAGCATTTTATGTATTTGTAATACCCCCTTCCTTAAGACTGAACGTTCCGGGCAATATCAACCTACTGTAGTCCATAATATTGGGCTAATCTGTCGATGTGGACAACTGTTACCTTGGTTAAAAGCGATTTCGGAATTCGATAAATGACAATGCTTATTCTCTTCATTAGGACATAGGGTCCTTCCCGGTTGTGCTGTAGGGTCCCAGTGTGTGTAGGGTCCTTCCCAGTTGTGTTTCGGCGAAAATCCTTGTTGGCGAAAGTTGAACAGCTGTCCTTTGTCGCCTTCCTGGAATTGTCCTTTATTAGCTTTGACATCGTACCCCCCTGCTTTTCATTTTATCTGCAGCAGTGGTGATCCTATCATGAGCGAAAAGATGAACCTCCTCCAACCGTGCCTGCAAATCTTGGACATATTCACCAGGCGATGAAGTAGCATCGCATGATCGTCCAAATAGCAGATCACACAGTAGTCGCAGATCCTGGCTAAACAGCATTTACAATGGAGAATGTCCGGTCAATTCTTGGATAGCATTTCTGTAAGCCACCAGAAGCAGAGTTAGGTGATGGTTCCAATCTTGCTGGTTGCATACGAATATAGATAGATGATTAAGTATAATTCTGCTGAATCTCTCTACCATGCTTTCAGACAGTTCGTTTCTTGATAGGAATAAATGTAACACCATGTAACACTGAAGAATCCCATGTATTTTGTTCTCCAGTCCCTTTCGAGCGTCGAATTCCGTGGATACTTTGCATCACCTTTCAACATCGGATATCGCATTGCACCAGAAAAAGAGTTCACGAACTCTGTTCAACGTCTTGCTAATGCCAAAATGTTCTCCAATAAGACTGGTATGTATCTCTTTTACTATTCTGTACACTCTGGAACGAGAGAGCAACAATCGCCATCTGCTGCTCTTCCCATCACCACGCTTCCATTTACGGTATACTACTCCGTTCTTCCTGTGCAGAGAATCACACAGTGTTCAGTACAATTTCGTTTCTGAAGAAACACAGGAACTGTTTTACCATGTCGGTGATCAGGACTAGCTGGATATCTCTGTCTTCTCTTGCTCGAGAAAGTTCTTCATCGCTCCAAGGATCAGCTAGCTGGTAGATTCAGACTCTGGTTGGCAATAACATTCCGGATAGCCACTGTAATCTGGCTTCCAAACTTTATTTCAGCACAAAAGTAATATGCACTGGTAAAAAAGGCAAGAGCTTCTCAAGTGTGCATCAGCGTTTCCATGAGACTATTCCTTTTGGTGTCGAATCTCCATGCCGTATTCTTGAAGTCGCCGAAACCATAATGTAGCCAGCCTTTCAGGGTTCTTAAAACTGCCTTCCCGGCAGTTCATTCAACTGCGTCATATTCTCGAGTGACCTGGACAGTCTGGGTTCTCCTGGTTCTTAAAACTGCGGAGCCAGCTCAGAGTAGCATGATCTGCAACAGACATTTCCTTTCGTAGAGATGATGATGGAAATGGTCTACTGATTTAAAAAAAAAAATGCCGGCATTTTTTTATTCAATTCGAAATGTTTCAAAATGGGCAAAAACCTTAAAATATTTTATTCTCCAAGCTGTATTTAATGCTTTATTTGCATTCAAAGTTAGCTTTTCCGATTTTTGCGGGAGGCTTCTGGAGGGTCTAGAAAGACTGAAAAACATTTTCCCATCCCTGGAACATTTCAAAAGACTTTTTAAAACTCGCCCATTTTCTCAGATTCCCGAAGATAAAAAGAAAAACCGGTTCTATTAAATTATGTCCCGAAAATAATACATTAAGTTTGTAAAGATTAAGCCTTTTGGGTCACAAGGCACTTCTGGGAGATCTGGAAAAACGTTTAGAAAAACTTCTATTTTCTCTGCTGCATGAAAAAATTGAAAATCTGGCTTCATTAGACTATGCCCTGTAGTTGATAGTATCAGTACCCATAGATTAAACATTGTAGATCACTGCGAAGGCTTTTTTTTTGGGGGGGGGGGGGGGTTAAAAAATAAATGCCCAATTTCTCCACCACGGAGGAATAAAAAATTCGGCTCCGTTAAATTCTGTCCCGTGATCTATACTATAAATGTGATAAGTGATAAAGATAAATGTGATAAAGTTTTGGCCTTCTAAGTCCCCTGGATGGATCTGTCTAGATGGGTCTAGAAAAACACAAAGCTGTTAGACAATTGTTACAAATATCCGCTTCTACGTATTCGTAGATATAAACTCCATGCTTTTCATGAAAATTTCAAGCTTCTCGTGTGAACTACGTTAAAAACTTCATATGTCTCAGAAGTATTCTGATAAAAATTTTACATTTCCCCTAAGAATTATGGTACAAATTCCACGCTTTTGCATGACGCATTTCTTAACGCGACGGCGGCATTCCGAATCTGCCGCGGCTCAAAAGACGGAGCGCTTCGCTTCCGAACTGTTCCCAAAGGACGGCAAATTTTTTGCGTTAAGCCTAACTCTCGAAAAAAATTCACTAAAAATCACCTATTCAACACAGAAATCTACTGTTTTCAGGAATAAAAGAAATATTTATTTTCTATTTGATGTATATTTTTCATACAAATCTGAATACAAAATGCTCGTTAGTTGCTTCCATTCTTTTATCCGAAATAAACGAATAATTTCACTGCCTCTAACCCCCCCCCCCCCAAAAAAAAAATACTATCTTATATTCCTATGATTCACCAACGAAATCATAACGCTGAAATAAAAATAAAACCCGAAACTCAATTATAAAATTGTTGATGCTACGAGAATTGCTCCGTCTGTTTATATTACAAAATCATGTTTCATCGCTCCAAATGGAGAAATAATTCATTCGTTTCTCCTTATGCCAAGGTCATGCATCTGCAAAATACATTGAAATTAGTTCCACGGTCATTTAACGCCATCTAGTAGACAAATAAAAACGTTCCACGTGAAGGGACGCATGCGTGTCACTCTCCGTTTACGGAAAAGTTTCCTCCGTCACGAGTGGTGCCGTCCGTCCTTGAATGCAAGTTCGCTGCCGACACGCGGACGTGCCGATCGTCCCGAAAGGGTTTAACCATAACCATTTCGCTCGTGTAAAATTTGTCGGCCATTTCGGTCAAGAACATTTTTGACAACAAACTATACTTCAGGAGAAATTGTCTATTGGGAACCAAAATTAATTTGTTTTTAAAGTGCATTCCTATTTTATGCAATGTTGCACTTCACAAAAATTTCGAAATTTCAACAGTACAATATCGTAAAACTTACTTTTGAAACAAGGAGACATGAAAAAAAGAAATTAAATTAACTTTATTCAGACCAGCATGCATTATACATTCTGAAAATTCCATGAACAAATATTTAGAAGTTTCAAAGTTCTCTTGCGCGCAATTTCAAAAAATCCCACCCTGTGGAAAGCAACTATAAATTTATTTCTTAATTTTACCATATATAATTTGAGAGATTTCGGCCTATAACTCCAGTAATAATAAAAAAAAAATATCATGCGATTTATTTTTAAATGTTCAGAAAACTGTATATATATATATATATATATATATATATATATATATATATACATATATATATACACATACATACATATATATACATACATATATATATATACACACATATATACATACATATATATATATATACATATATATATATATATATACACACATATATATATATACACATATATATATATATACACATATATATATATATACACATATATATACACACATATATATATACACACATATATATATATACCCACATATATATATATACCCACATATATATATACCCACATATATATATACATATATATATTCCTATAGCCCCTTAAATGTTTATTTAAATGTAATATTTAAAAAATTAAACTTTCGTACGGGACAAATGGATGAAATTCACACAATGGAAAATGCACATGTACTCTACATACATATGTACACAACTAATTTGGTTCTTTGAACCTTTCTTTAAAACCAGTGTTCCCTAACGATAATTAACGCAAAATTAGTATTTTGACTTTTATGATGCTATTAAACCGTTCTAGGAATTAGGCGTAAGAGAAAGCAAATAACCGCGAGAAAAGAAAATCTAACCTAACGCTAACTACTCCGCTTCATCGCCTACGGCTATACATACCTTCCGGCAGAAAGGCGAGTGATCTGCAGGTTTGGCGATTTATAGCGTGAAGTCCGCAGAAGTTAGCTGTTCTTCAGAGGGTGTGCATTGACTTCGGAAGCTGCGCAGTAACTTTCTTGCTCTCAGAGTTTTCTTGAAGAATCAACTGTTTCTGTGGTAAGTTCATGCAGTTCATTAAAAGTGGAATTTTGATAAAAAAAAAACGACTTATTTCGTTTGCTTTTTTGGTACTACAGCAGAATCCCGTTTCCTGGATTTTATGGTTATTAATTAAATATTTGGAAGCCGCGGAGATTAGTTAGTATATTTTTTCTGAGACAGTTAAGAAATCTTATTTAGGATAATTTATTTTAAATAAATGATCATAGTGGTAACAAGATAAATTCTAGTTACCACGGCATAGTCATTATGGTGTTTTGCGAAATATTTATTTTATCTGGAATATATATAGAGAGAGAAGAGTTGCGTGCGTGCAGGGAAAAAGCGACTCTACAGCAAAACTTCGAGGTGATGTGCGGTGGGGGTGGGATGGGGGTAGAGGAAGCAATATCATGTATAAAAGTAAAAATAACGCTTTTAATAACTTTATTTCTTTAATAATAAATTTAAAATGTTTAAATATATATTTATTGGCATGTAGTATTATCATCAAGGGCAGATACCGTATTCCCTCGATTCTGAGACGCCATTAATTGTCAGATGGATTCTCCTTAATTTTGGTACCACCAACAGAAAAAAAATCTTTGATTCTAAGATAAAATATATGAAATTAAACGCTAAAATATATCTAACAAATAACTGTTATTGTAATAGTTTACTAACAACAATAGTATTTATTAACAATAATTTGGAGGTGAGGTTTCTACGTAAAAACAAAATATGTATTACAGTGTTCAAAAGCGTGGAAAATTTTGAAAATAAAATCTGCAATTTAGGACTCATTTTGTTTCTAGAGATGTTTGTATGGAGAAAAATATGCACCCTGGAATCGAGGAAATACGGTAACGCATCTCAGGAGGCAAAATGAGGCAATTTTAATTCACAATTTAAATTTTGTGTCTTTGTTAAATATAATATTAGTTATGAGGATTTCATGCATATTTTAATCAATTATAGTAGTCTGTTAAAGCGGTTTCTTTTTATTGTAGTGTCAGTTTGGTTCACTTTTCTAAATATTGACAATTTTCAAAGTTGTTGTTGTGACTGCAAATGTATTATTGAATAATAGGAAGTATTTAAATTCTGTTCAAAAAGAAATAATTTAGAATTTTTTAATGAAATGATGCGGAAAATTTTAACTTTCTACCTTGAATTTTTTTTTATAAAAATGGTTGCTAAACAGTGGGAAACACAATTTGAGGGAAATGGGAAAACACTAGTTATTTACAATGGTGGCAATATTTGTTTACATATTTAAATGTCATATTTCAATTGTTTATATATTTTAAACCAATAAAAGATATATATTTGAAAGTGTCGAAATTGGAAAATATAAACTATTATATGTACTATTATATGTATTATCTGTCTTATAATTTCTTTCTGGACACTTGTGGAAAAAACGTAAATCAGGAAAGGAGGTAAGTCTCTCTCTCTCTCTTCTGTCTGTCTGTCTTTCCATGTATGTGTGTAATGGGTAAAATGCAAGTCGTATAGGGGATGTATGTGGTAGGTTGTCATAATTTCGTACAAAAGGTGAGAGTTATAGTTCCGCCATTGAGTGTACAACATTTTTCTTTGCGCTTTTCCCTGAAACCCCATATACTTTATCGATTTATTCCAAATAAAAGACACTAATACTGCAATTTAAGGATTATAGGGATAGGCGGAGCTTCTATTTGCTAAAAAAGTAGATTCCTCTGTATCTTATCAAACAGTTTTCAGTACTCATATACTTAGTAATTTTTTACATATTTTCTCACGCAACTCCATATTTTTGGCGTTTTATTTTTGGTACCACTTTTTATATTTTTTAAAACATTTATAATAATTTAATAGATATATAGAATTTATAATAGATTTTATGGAAAATAGATATTATAAAGAATTCATAAATAGAAAACTAATAAAAAATTAATAAACAAAAATTTAACAAATTAATAAATAATTTTAATATATTTTACAGAAAAATACTTATAATAAATATTTATAAAAAATTTTATTAAGATTATGCATGCAATATTTTTTTACTTAATTAAAAAGTTAAAATTTGTGAGCGTTGCATTTAATTAACTTGAATATTTCTCTCTTCTTGAAAATAATTCATATTCATTAATAGTTAGCTACAGATTTTCCGTAGTTAGTTAATATTCCTTAGGTTATTATAGTTGTAAATAGCTCTAGTACCATATTTGGGCGCAATCCAATGGGTCGATCCCCGTATTGAGGCTTATTATTTTCACCTCTAATAAAGTGTAATACTCTATACCGTAATAATAAAGGACTTTTTGGTCTAATAGGAGACTTAAGGTTTTATATCTACATGAACGTACAAACATACATTTAAGTAATAAAGCATAATTTTCGAAAAAAATGAAAATATAATGATACATTTTTAAGATTTTAGTTTAACTTTCAGACGCTCAAGCATGGAATTTTATATTCATCTTATCAAACCAACCTTATTATCCTGCTGGGAAAAGAAGCCGGTAGCAACTTTTCATTTACTGACTCTACATACATCTCCTTCGGGTAGCAAAAAATAGCCTGCTAACAACTATGGAAATATATATATATATATATATATATAGTGTGGGTGTGTGTGCGTTTTTAATTTTAATTTTTTGAAGTAAAGAAAAACAAATCTGGGAGATAATTTATATTTTTTGTAAATGAAACAAAGACCTTAAGTAATTACCTCTGTTAATAACATTACTTCGCTAAAGAAGCATAAATCAAATATGTAAAGATATCAGTCGATTACAGAGGCATAAATTTTCCCGCAGGATAAATGAGATAAAGTAGTTATCCCAATAGAAACAGGAAAATTTTTGTCAACAAAAACTACTCGTGTGGCTGAGGAAAGGAAGACTTGTCAATCTGAAAGCAATGAATAATACTAAATAATGAACGAAGGTATGAAACTAGTGAAAAAATATCAGAAAATGCAATCATTTTACTCAAAGCATATTTAGAATAAACAATAAAAAAAGTTTGAAACAGAGAAAAAAGGACGACAGAAGAAAAATGCAAATAATTCACCCAAAGCACAATAAAAATAACTGTGAAGACACAAAATTAAAAAAAATTATGTAACATCTAACAAAAAAATTAAAGAAGCTGCCGATTTTTCACCTGAATTGTACTACAGATTAATGGGGGTACAGACGCCTATCTTCCTCCATGTTTACAGTTCGCCCTATTTTCTCATAAACTAGAAGATATATTTTTGTTATGTTTATTTTTCCAATAACGTTGATCTTTGATACACACTTTTATATAGGCTTTTTAAAAAATTTTGATTTTGGTATTTTTGAGAAATTTTCAAAAAAAAAAAAAAAAAAAAAAAAAAAAAAAAAAAAAAAAAAAAAATCCACAAAGGAATGTAAATTGAAAAAAAAATCATTTTTCAAGTTATAGTACTTCATTTTTAACATTGATGTGCTAAAAGTATTGATTTACATATGACAAATATACCATAAAAATTTCAACGTCTCCAACAGAAGTTGTCAGAATGGGGATGCTAATTAAAAAAAAAAGGATAAAAGCAAGAGAAACATGGATGGCTGACATGTCATGTGTGCTAAAAATATTAATTAGAAATACTTCTATTCTCCAAAACGAATAAATTTAACACCGTTGTAAGCAGAAAATTTTGAGGAATATCTAGAATAGAAAATTCCCAAATGTGAATTTATTTTTAACTTTTTACTGAAATGAAAATCAAAAATTTACTTGAACGAATTTTAAGTGTAACAAAAAAATATCTTAGGGTTTTATCATGATAAATTTCACTTTTAAATTCTGTGAATTTTTTATATATTTTCTGTAATTTATCTTTAAAACTTATACGATTCATTTTCCTAGTACTAATTTATAATGCCAGAAGGAAATTACTATTACCTGTCCAAAAATTGGAGATGTGTTATGGCACTGATTACATGCCTTTCAGTAGTAAGTACATTTTCATTCTCTAAATATATCATGATCAAATGTAAATTTTTTATACATTTAATTAACTTAACTCCCGGCCACACAACTTGTTACCACAAACCCCCTGGGTTGGTCGTGTGGTCTGGGCCTTCAACATTTAATTAACTTAAAAATTTTATATCTGTATTGTTAAAATGATATTTTCACAAAGAGAAATAATTATTGTGTGAAATATACAATCCCCCATAAGAACCTCAATACATATAAACTCCGCATTTTAATAGTTTTCCCTGTCACTTGTTTACACACATTGCTGAACATAATTACTAAAATTAAGTTACTAAATGTCAGAAAATATATAAAGTTCTTAAAGATCCACATTTAATATAAAAGGTAAGAACTTCATCCATTGATTTAATGAAAAGAGGCAGTCGTCTAGCCAGTTCGAAGCCAGTTCGTCTAGCCAGTTCTAGCTAGTCCAATTCGTGGTACAAATAACAGTGGGTTCTTTACAATGGCACCCAAACAACCTAATCAAACAAGTTAGATTCAATGATCATTAAGTTTTGAAGGGGAAAAAAATCAAAATTTGATTTTTTCCCCCAAGACCTTGCTAATTATAACAACTATTTTCAATTCAGGAGTGATACGGTCTACAATATGCTAGCCAATAGTGATATCTGGTCCAGAATGTAGGTCATACGGAAATGCGTATTACTCTCCCCCCCCCCTTCCCCTTGGCACTTGCAGTACAATACTCAATGAATTTAATGGCGATAATATTAATGTTAATAATAATTGTTATCACTGTTGCGTTATTCAATGAAATTAGGTCAAGGGTTTTGTGACGAAATAAAAATTGAAACTCGCCTAGCATTCGTCAAACATTTCAAAAATTTGCCCGCATTCCTTGAAATGTTAAATTTAATTCCAACAGTGAATAAACTTCAAACTCTAAACTTTTCAATGCAACAACTATAAAACCTCCAAGTATTCGCACTTATAGAAAACAGTAAGAAAGACCAGCAAAATAATATGCTCAAATTTTTGTATCCTGTTAACCATGGATTCACATCATATTGAGCAACCTGAAAATTCCGAGAATAAGTTTCTTTATTATCCGTATGTACACTTTTGAGTTTTGTCAAAGGTGGAATGGGTTTCCCCTTCCCTTATCATTTGTATCTTGTTTGCTAAATTTCTGCTTGAAAAGGGTATTTCTAGTAATTCTTGAATAATACATTTATCGATCTGGCACAAACTCACTTTACGGTTATAAAAAAAAAAATATGCTGATTTACCATCACCGAAATGGCTATATAACAAATACTATTTACTCACGAGCATTACTTGTTATCAGAGATTCAGTAGGGCGAACATTTGGTCGCATGATCTGGCACCTTACCAAGCACTAGATTGCGAATTCCTCAGTCATTAAGCCACATGAGGAGAACCAATAATTAGTCCGAGGTTTGGCAGAAATTCCGTCACCTCCCTAAGAAATCGCAATACATTCTCCTTCGTTAAAAGGATGCTAGGGGTTGAAAGGTATGAATAGGAGCGCCGATAAGCTGTTTATTTAGCTTATAGATGCATACATCTAATTCAAAATTGCCAAGCAAACTGTTACAATTTTTGTTCAATGCAGAATATTTTATTTTAATTATACCTCTAATTCTAATGATCTGCCAACGTCATACGAGCCATACCGCGACATTTGCTACAGATGCTAGTCTGTATGAAAAAGGAGACAGTGAGGCGAGCAGGGTACTAACCTTTATTTAAGCTAATTAAGCCTTATTATTAGAGTTAACTTTTCCAATATTTTCTTTATCAGTAACGAAATCTCAAAGAAATGCTCATCTGAAGGAATGGATGAAATCTCAAGGAATTCAGATTTATTCTCCACTGCTTCACAAAACCATTTATCAACTTTGAGTTACAGAATTAATACGAACTTGCCAGGCTACAGTGAGGTTTACGCCGTATTAAGGCAAGCCGCTGGGCTAGCCAATCTCCATTCCAGCGGAGTTGCAGCCAGGTCGCCGACTCGACGGAAACATTCACCGGGTAGGGTTCGAAAGAACGTCCATCAAGCCCGACACCAGCCACCGGTCAGCCCTTGGCTCAGGGCACGAATAGGCGCCGTCCATGGGCACGACCACCTGGAAGAGTCGGGGCCTGACCGACTCACTGGTTCGGCGGACAGTTCATCGTCGATCAGGTAACCCGATTAATTTTTCCCCTCAGAGACGGAGGACCAGAGGTACAGACTTAAGATTCGTACACCGCAATCACAGGCGGCGCCCCCCAAGGGGGTACTTTGAGTTACAGAGTTAAGACAAACTGGCCAGGCGACCGTGAGGTTTACGCCGTATTAAGGCCAGCCGGAAGGCTAACCAATATCCATTCCAGAGGAGCCGCAGCCAGGTCGCTGACTCGATGGGAACATTCACCGGGCAGGGTCCGAGAGAACGTCCGCCAAGCTCGACACCAGTCACCGGTCGGCCCTTGGCTCAGGTCATGAATAGGCACAGTCCATGGGCTCGACCACCTGGGAGAGTCGGGGGCTGAACGACTCACTGGTACGACGGCCAGTTCATCACAGATCAGGTAACCCGATTGATTTTCCCCCAGCAGACTGAGGACCAGAGGTACAGACCTAAGATCCGACCACCGCAATCTTTGGCAGCGCCGCCCCCTGTGGGGAACTTTGAGTTACACTATTAAGAAGTTTCTTGAGATTTAATTACTGGAAATGAAAAGTTGGGAAAATTCTGTTGTTTTCTCGGTGAACACAAAATTTTACGAGCCAAAGGAACTTCTAACAAGAGATTTATTTTCTAATTTCACAAACATAGAGATTGCTTTCATTGGGGACTTTCTGTTATCGGTATTGTTCAACTGTGACCGAGTGGCTCACTCTGTATATATCAGATCCAGAATAGCTGGGTTTGAATAGTGGACAAGGGTGAAGAGAGCTGTGTATAAATACATGCTTTTATATGTACGAAATACTGTTTAAAATGTATTTTACGGTTGAGTGAGTATTGTATGCATCACAATAATTGAAGACTCTAAAAAAGAACAATCCATTTAGATCCGAGAGCTGTAATCATAAAAAAAAAGTTTTCCTGTTAAATTCTTTATCTGACAAGAAAACTTACCGATTCCTACAGGACAGCTGGATGAATATTTTTTACAGTGTGGATTAGTTTGAAGTACATTTAAAATTAAAAGCACAAAATAATTTAGCTTTGATTACATGCAAACTTTCTTTTAGGCGGACGGCATGTGCTCTATAGCTTATGCTCTACACAGCTTGTTGAAATCCATAAATCCCACTAGTATGATAACAATCCATTTTGTTGGGCCGTTGTCAGTGCTAATGGTCATAGGTGTCATTTTTCCGGCTTGTACAATCATTGGATGCCGTGCTGTCTTCAAAGAGAATATGAAACTCATGAAAAAGGTAAATTTGAATTTCATTTTGGTTTAAAAACTGCAAAATTAAATGTGTTTTTACAGCTTTTCCAGAATAGTACGTCTGCCAAGTTTAATGACATTCTAGTTATTTATTATTCAGCCCATCTTCATGTTTCTTAATATTCTCTCCAGATTATTCATTTCCGCATTTTCAAGATGTTTTGATTCCGATGTAACTAATCTTGTAAAAAGTTATAGCCTAAAACATATTAATAAATCTGTGATTAATATATCTGGATATGTATATATTTAAATCTGAAATATTTGAATAAAAATTATCGAATGAATAACCTCCTTATAGGGATTTGCAAGGAAATTATTTATTTTGCACATGTATCTCCGAGTTTGCCATCATAAATTTTATTTATCATTGCAGAATACTAAAGAATCCAGAAGTTTATTTTCTTATATTATCATACACATACTGATCATGATTGTGGCACCTTATACAGGGCGTCGAAGAAAGCCAGGGACCAAGCTAATAACTCGAGAAGTATTAGGGTTATCGTATATTTTTATGCAAGTGTATAGGAAACCCCCAATGGCTTTACACGTTGAAGCGACTTTAGGGGAGCTGACCACCTTTTATAAGGGGTAAGAGAGGCCATCTCATTTCCTGCTATAAATAGAGAATAAAGTAAACTTCAAAATTGTAGAGCGTTGCACAATTAGTAGTAAGTATTTTGGCTCCCCAGAAAAAGGTGAAAAAGGAACCCTGAAAACCCGATCTAGCTTCAACCCAAAAGCAATCAAACATCAAGATAATACGGGAGAATAAAACTGCCTTCACAAATACAAAATATTCATCTTCAGCAATGATGCATGCTTGCACAAGTTGTACACGTGTAATAAGATGTCTCTACGTGTTTTCTAAAGTCTCTAAGTTTACACTGTTACATACAGGTTAACAAAATTGTCTCTTTTATAATCGTTATTTAGACAAGTTATTTTGCTGCTTTCACTATGAGATAAAAATGCTTAGTACTAATTTTGCAAAAGTCTACAACTTTGCTATTGACCTTCTTCCCCTATCACTAACAGGAATCGAAATAGCCCCCAGTACACCACTGGAAAGAAATGAGCTTTTCTAAAGTTGTTTCATCGTGGAGCGCCGTTAGGGTTTTCTATATACCTGCATAAAAATATAAGTTAACCCTAATACTTCTAGAGTTATTGACCTGGTACATGATTTTCTTTGATACCCTGTATAGCTTTAGAATATAAAGTATTTGTTAAAAACTAAAAAAAAAATGTTTTAATGTCTGTTATTTTTATTAATTTGTGCTTCATTCTTAATTAATGGTTCGTGTACTTTTATTTCAGTGCTCCTTGGTAATGTACGGTTTCATGTTCGTATCTTTGATTTTTGAGGTTTTTACTATTACAGTTTACTTCTCTGTGTTCGGAAATAGTTTTCCTCTTGAGAAAGCCATTATCACTTATCATAAGGATATAACCGCATCAAGACATATTGACAGTCTTCAAAAAACAGTAAGTTCCTATTTGCAGCTCTAATTATTTATAAACGTGATACAGCAATGTCTTTGAGGGTTAGATAAGTTGCTGTTACTATTCTTAAAATGATCTTTACTATAAATACTGACACGAATACTCTTTTTTTAAAAGTGATAGCCCTATGAAAACTTATCCTATCATTTTAAGTAAAAACCAATTTTTTTTTTTCATGAGGGAAAAAGTCGCTGGAGTTGCCACATTCAGTTTGCTCAGAATGAAAACTAGTGCACAAAACGTGAAATTTCAAAATATGTTCTATTTAGAGTGCAAATTTAAAGTAAATTGGAATACAAGGAAAGGATAGTAGAAATAGATTTATTTGTTTTTTCAGTCTACTTTCATGAGAAAATACTTTTTTTTTTACATTTTCTATACGATAATTATTTTTATATTTTACATTTTCTATTATAATTCAAGTTTTCGAATGAGTAAACGTTCTGGAAACTCTACAGCATGAATCCGCTATTCTTAGCACGCCATATCTCTCTTTCTCTCTATGTCAGTCTGTATGTATGTGTGTGTGCAGAAGGAAATCAAATCGTTGTACGGCCATGAAATTTGGTACACATGTATTTCAAGACCTGAATAGCTGCACCTCATAATTATTATTTTTTTTATTTCCAATTAGTTTTTCAGTTATTTTAAGTCTCCGTCCTAACATCATCGAAAAAAGCGAAACATTTCTTTTTAAACAAATTTTGAACGGGATACGATTAATAGATGGATTTTCATGAACTTTTAAAAAGTATATACTTCCATTAGTTCAAAACGTCCCTGATTTTCATATTACAATATAAAATAATTGACGTGCATCCGACATTTATATTTTTAACACCAGCTCCTTAAAATGTCAAAGGCTGCTCCATAATAAAAAAAATCCTAAACCCATCCAATCTTTAACTGAACGAATTCTTCAAAGTTTTGAATCAGCGGAGCGTTCGCCATTGATGTCCGGACCCTGTTTTCCTGAACGCTGCCGCCATTTATCAGCAAGCACATTTAATATTGTGCGTTTTAAGTAGTGGCCGCTTATTTAAGATGTATTATTTATGTAGCAAGCGCTTATTTAATTATTTATAGGTAGTGGCCGCTTATTTAAGTGGCAAGCACTTATTTAATTAAGCAGTGGTTGTTTATTTAGGACCCAGACAATGCCGGGTAATTCATTCCAGTCATTATATAAGATTGTAAAATATTATATTTTTAATATATTTTGTTTTTATTTTCAATAGCTTAATTTATTTTAAACATTTCATTTTAAAATTGCATGTTTTTCAACTATGTTGTTGAATTATAGCTTTCTTGCTGTGGAATTAATGAGTCATATGATTGGAA
The DNA here is from genome assembly GCA_951213105.1 of Amaurobius ferox. Taxonomy (NCBI): domain Eukaryota; kingdom Metazoa; phylum Arthropoda; class Arachnida; order Araneae; family Amaurobiidae; genus Amaurobius; species Amaurobius ferox. The sequence goes on along the minus strand of OX578142.1, from coordinate 88,277,628 downwards.
TTTGAATAGCCAATTTAAGTGCAGTGAATCGAATACTAACCCCGAACGGTGCAATGTACCATTCTCATGCTGCTCAAATGAAAAGGTGAGCAAACTTTTTATCTAGCTACTGATCTTAATTTTATTTTCATAATAGAATTTATACTCTATTATCAAATTACAAAATATAATATACACTCTACATCTTCATAATATACAGCAATTTAAATGAATCTATGCAAATATGTTTAAAACAATGCTTAGAAATGACTGCAAGAAACACGAAGTAAAACCTTTCAAAATTACTCATAGATTTTTCTTTACTTCGCACACTTTATTGTTCCAAAAGTATAAAGAAGTATTTACAGTTGGAAATAAACAGTCATCGATTATGAAAATTAGTGGAAATCAAACAAACGCACAATAAAGGAAATTTCTCGAAAGGATAGCAGCACGCATGTCGCGTGGAAAAGAACTGTCGTCAGGTAACTTAATACTATTTTGGAGGCTAGTAAGTGAAGGTAGGAGCGAGACCCACCATTACATGTACAGTTCGGCCTGCAGTTAGAACTGATAGACCCAAATGTGACAGCCATGTTTGTTGTCTCACGCCCCACACACGCTCACATCAGACTGTCCGGTGATTACCTTCAATCTACTTTTGAATCTAACACAGACGACAATTCATGTGTAAACATGTTTCAATGCAAGTAAACCCGTGAATTAAATACTCGGGCGGAAGATATGCCATACGCGTTAGTTCAACCGCTACGGTTGTACCGGCCGGCCAAATTGCGGGAATCTCCACAGTCTAACAGTCCAAACGATTTGCCAGAAGCAGCGCCACACACATAATTTTTTCCTTTCAAACTTGGGTTATAAAGGCCGATCGGAAGGCTAAACTGTGCGTGCATGGCCCGCTAAGAACTTGTGCATCGATGTAAAGATTCAATATACACAGCACTTTAAGCTATAAGTAGGAATGTGCGTCCAAAGAACAACCAAGAAGATTAAGTGCCATTTCTGTTGGTAAAAACAAGGTGTAAAGAACATGGCAGTTTTTGATAATCTTTCGGTTCGAAGAATAAAGCAACTATTAAATTATTAATAAAGCAAAAGCGTGTATTATTAATAAAGCAATAAACGTATTTCAAACAGCGCCAATCATAGAACATTAGAAACCTCAGTTGGTGAAAATTGAGTAAAATTAATTCAAAAACCACCACTAAAGTACCGACACAAGCAGGAAAGATTGGGTTAAAAACCGATAGGGAAAGACCAATATTTGGAGTTGCTGTTAGTAATGCGAAGTCCATTCACAAAACAAAATTTACAGTTGCTTTATTGAAATTGGAAAATGTATGACTCTTGCCACGGCCATCTTGAAGTTTTGATTTATATCCCCTGCAGAAATATTGTAGTTTGCAGCTTATATGCCAATCGCAAGCAATTTTACAGTGTTGTGAAATTAAAATTAAAAATCCTGGAGAGATGGCACAACATTGAATCTGTGGTTTTATAGAACTTTATAACTTTAATGCCTAATCCCGATTTTGAACTAATATAAATAAATGGAAAATGAACTAATTACTGACATAAAATGTCATTATAAATGTTTACTTTCACATACGTAGTATTAAAGTAGTTTTCAAAAAAATTTTCGATTTCAAGATTTTGATGACAATATATATTTTAGGACCTCCTGATCACGTTTTGACTATTTTTGGAGCAATGTCATTCAGTCTGTCTGTGGTCGATTTCTTACCATAAATATTAATGCCATAATATTTTCGCCACAAATTTTAATGGATTTCTACGAAATTTTATATTCTGTTTTAAGAAAAAACCTGGAACTAGATATAATTTTTTAAAATTCGAGCGAAAATTTCGAAACTTTTTCGAAATTTTATATTTCCTTAACATGGCAGCTTGAGACAAAATTTGACATAATTATGCATAAAAGGAACCATTTATGGTTCAATGATTACGAAACTTAATAAAAAAAAATAGCCGCGGTGCAATTTTTGTGTTCGTGACGTTATTTTCCCCCTAGAAAGGGGGGGGGGGGTATCCCCCTAGGGTGCATTATCAGACTTGATATCAATTGAAAGATGTTTTCAAGCTCTTTAAAACGAAGGGTAATTTGCTATAATTGGGATTATTTAGAACAACGATACAGAATTTTCAAAATTTTCTTAAAAAATTAATAAAAATTTTAAAAAAATCACAAGATGCTTAAAAAAAAGCTCCCAGTATGAGAAAGTTAAGCCACACTCCAATTAAGTTTCATTTGCTTCCGTATAATTTCTGTACAATCAATCCATATGATACAAATCTTACAATTGCTTGCATAATTTTGGAATCATTTAATATCTGCCTAAACTATCTGTTTTAAATTTTATAGTTTGTCTTCTTCTTAGTTTTAGATGCTATACATAATCACGATGCCTGTATTCTATTTATTTCTTGAATGCTTTATTATACATTGTGTCAAACAATAACATAGAATTCAATTCATTACACATGAATTAATTATTTAACATTTATTTATGTATCATGCTATTTTTATATAGCTTGAGAAAAAAGAGGTAAAATTTCCCTTAAAAAATATTGATACTCATCAAATATTCAAAAAATTAGTTTTCAATTTTAACTTTACCTTTGAATAGTAAATTTTTTCCTCTGAAATGTTTTCCTCCTAACTAAAACATTATTCTTTAAAATTCAACTTTCGATTACATTATGGTTTTAAATGACAATGAAAGTTGAATGATGTTTGATGATGTAGACATCTAAGTTACTTATTTCCTTTGTTCAATTAACCAGTTTTAAATAATAAATATTGATAGTAAATTAAAAAGAAAAATTACTACTAATGTATTTTATTTGAAACTGTTTTTAGTGAAAAAATGAAACAACTAACTTAGATGTTTTAATTATAAATGATTTATTACATATGACTTGTAATGGGGTTTTATGTCTTCACAATAATTATACAAGTTTTTCTTTGGAAATAATGCAATATGCTAAAGTTCTAAAAGAACACATTAAATTTCATGTTTGTAAATAACCAAAAGTATTTAATAAATTCATTATTTTAGTGTACAATGTAATTTATAACTGTTAAAATATATTTTAAAAGATTTCAAGACCCTGGAATTGTGGACTCCAAGCTTTGAATGTATCAAATCTTAAGGTATATTGTCAAAGTTTGTATTTATTTAGAATTTTTATAAAAATATAGTCATTTCTTTATATCCTTTCAATCATGTAGTTAAGTGTGTGTTTTACAATTCTTTTAAGAAACTGCTTTTATAAACAAATGTAAAGCGATTATTTTTTACTTTTTTAAAAGAAGTTATGTTTTATACCCTTACGTTTTGTGTTATTTTTCTATAAATATTGCATCTATTTGAATGGTAATACTACTGTTGAATGGTAATATACCTGTTGAATAATGCCAATTCAAACCTATAGCAAATTTTTGGTACAAAGGACTTTTGGATATAATGCGCATTTTTTTTTTAAACGAAAGATATCGTTTGGTAATTTTTCATGTTTGTAATTAACACCGACAATGATCATATAAAATATTTAACAATAGTGAATAGCTTAAAGAAATATACTTCAAATTTAGCTATAAAATTATTTATTTAATGTAAAATAGAGCCATAAATTTAACCACTTAATGTAAAATAAAAAAACTCTTTCTATTTTACAATAAATGTGCAAATGTGCTTTAAAACATATTTAATAAATTGTATATAATGTTTAAATCTAAAAAACATCAAAAGTTATTAAATGAATTTTCTCTACTGTAAGTTTTGTTATTAAGTAAAAACCTTGCAGTAAAGCAAAAGCAAATATTACTTTGACTAGTTAAAGTGCTACAAAAGAAATTTTAACGAGAAAAATAATTTTTCTATAATATTTTAATGCTATGTCACCAGGTTTCTCAGTCTCTAAATGAAACCGTAGAACAATAATTGACATTAAACATGTATTGATTATTAAATTCATTAAATTAGCCCAAAGCGTTGGAAAATAGATATAATTTTAAAATATTAATTTTATTTAATGTTGCGAAATTTGAAGAATTTATTTTTTTGAAATTTAACGAGTTCTCATTTCATGGAATATTTTAATTAAAATTATTTAATCCTATCTATTCCATTTTGAAGAGTTCTAATATTTTTTAATGTTGCTTTTTCTTTAACTCTTTTAATAAAGCAAATAATTTTTCTTTATATTTTAACATTTTTCAATTTCTTTGATGTAGACCAAACCTACAATACACTTGACATTTGGAGATGGATGCATGAAGAAAATAGATAACCTTGTGTTTTCTAAAATGATGGAAATCATATTTCTGTTTCTAATCCTAATCATAAATGAGGTAAATGTTGGTAAAATGTTTTATTATCCAGTTACTCTTATATAATATATACGTAATAATTTTAGAAAATTCATATTTTTTATTTCTTCAATAACAAGTTCAATTCTTTAATACCAAGCAAATGTATAATGATTTAAGCATATACATAAAATCGATTTTCGGATTTGGCATAAATACTTTTCTCACTTTATTTCTGAAATAAAAGTATCACTTCATAACTTATAAAAAGCAATTTTTAATAGATACTTACAAATGTTACAACTATTTCGCTTTTATTAATTTAAAGTATTTTCTGCTTTACACGCTGAAAGTTTCTATAAACACGCACTTACATATGAATATGATGATCTCAGTGAGCTATTTACCAGTTCTTCTAAATACTAATATAAACATCAATGTCAACATGAACATAAATATAATCATATCGTAATCCCAATTAATTTAAATATTGATATTGAAATGTATTAACTCACACACACATACCCAAAACCTCTTATATATAATGTTTATTAAAAAAAATTTCATGAAACATGTCTTTAAAGTTATATCAGTGCATGCATGTTGGCAATAGTTTCAAAAATGAAATTAAATAGATTGTTATAATATTTATTTAAAATTCTAATCTGCGATTCAGACAAAATATTTTAAAGAAGCTAGTAGATTTTAAGAAATTGACTTTTCAAATTTATTTATAAAAATATATTACATTTTTAGAATTAATTTAAAACACACCGCATCAAAAAATTGAACTCAAATTAAGCATACAAGAATAAAAAGCGCATTTGTATACATTGCAATGTCCTTCAGTTTAGAGTTCCTTTAAATCATTTTCTCTCAGTTTTAAATTTTTGTGTCTGTCTGAATGATTACAAAATAGGAGTTATTATCCTATTTGCTTATAAATGAATATACATGTTAAACTAATAAGTATGCATGCATTAAATCTAGAATTTTTAATTTAAAAATTGTAATTAAAAAGTTTTTGTCCGATTTAAAGAATATATGAATATTTGCATTACATATTTTTAAAGGAATACTTTTTGTAAAATATCTCAGTTTAGTGCATAGAGGGCATTAAATAGTTTTACTTTAATGAAAAATGTCTCTGATCACTTTAGTTAAAAAATAACTTGCGAAAAAAAAAACTTTTTAAAAAATTTATTTCTTGAGATATAACATATCTTAGAAATCCTACGTTTAAAAATCAGCTAACATATGCATTAATAAAACATTAATTTTTTCATATTAGTAGCATGTAGATGTTGAAGTGTAAAAATTTTCATTTAAAAATATGAAAAAGCTATTATTTACTCAACATCAATGTCAAAGCTAAATTTATGTAAATTTCATCCTCGAAAACTACTTTGCATACCCAATATCCTTCAAAATTACAATTTTCCCTTTAAAATTTTCAAAAATGAGAATTTAGTCATAACATATTATTTGTGTAGCCACATCATAGCATCTTCCAAATTAAAAAGATATTATATTGCTGCACATGAAATTGAAGGTCTATAAATAAACATATATGAAAATAATTAAATTTGAAGTAAATGAAGTTGAATTGTATAATAACTGAATCGAAATTGTACAATGTTGCTATACAAAAAATTAAATTGTTTCTAAACATGAAAGGGAAAATGGTTGTTCCATTTTATATTAAAATATATTATTCATGAAAGTAAATGATGCTGGAATATATAAAAAGATATGATGTTGCAATATATGAAATTGAAGGCTATAGCAACTTATAAAATTAAAAGGTTCCTTCCTCAGCATATAAAATAAAATTATTTATAAAATATAAAATTGAAACTTATAAAATGGAATGATATTGTTACACATAATAATGGATAATGTTCCAGCTTCTAAACTTTAGTGATGATGTAACATACAAAACAAATAATATTTCAATTTTATGGGTTATTAATATTGCATCACTACTAGCTCATACTGAAACATTTGAAATCACTGTTACACCATATCAACTCAGTTAAGCTTCTTTTATTGTGTCGAAGTATTTATTTAGTTCTATACTAGCACTAGAAACTAAAATATTACTTTTTAAAGACATTTTAAAGAATTTGAAGTTTAAAGTAATAAGTTATTTATATCTATATATATTTTTTTCATTTCAGCTTTCTGTTTGCATGATCTCATTACACATCATTACAGTTTACGAAAAGAATCGTCTGTATGGAATATATGTTTAACAAAACAAGTGTATTTCATTACAAATGTGAAAGGTTTTCAACTTAGATGTATCATATATTCATAAATGCACTTCAAAAGCAGGTTAAGGGTTTTAAGTTTGCCATTTATTTCTTATGCTTTCAACATTATAAACTTTCAAACTTTTTCAATACTTTTGTAAAGTTGAATATCAATTTGTTTTAAACTTGTATTCGTCGCACACCTAGTACTATTACTGTTTGTCCCACTGTATTTGTCAAATTGATTAAAAATGTTATGGTGTTGCAACTTGGAACATTTTACTGTTCAGTGCAACTCGTAGCATTCATTGCACATTTCAAACTAAGTTGAATAAAATTAATAATAGCATTTATAATAATTAAATAATGAAAGAAAATAATGTGTAATTAAGTTATATTCTTTTTATAATAAAATACGTTTTCACAAAATAAGGGAAAAATATTTTTTCGTATAACTGTGTAAAATGTGTGGCTCTTAAAATTAAATCCATCTGGATATGTCTTCTATTTATACAAGAATCATCATTCTACTATCATTTATTTATATTTAAGAAATCTACTTAGCAGGCTATAGTTTAATTTTCTACTACCTTCTTATTGCAATCATTTTATACAAAGTGAGAGATACTATGATAAAAACGTTCTATGTGCATTAGTCTATTTATTGTATCAAACAATTTTCCTGTTCTGTAACAAACTATATTATTTACAATAAGTTATTGTATTATATAATAAATATTTCCCCAACATATTGTCAGTTATACCCTTTTTTTTTAATTCAACCTATTGAAATGGTCTTTGATTCAAAATTGCATGTTTCTCACATGATTATTGCAATCATTTGATTAAAACTGATGCATACTATGATGAAAACATATGAACATCAATCGATTTATCATGTCCAGTAATTTTTAAATATAATAGTTCTTGTTCTGTGACAAACAATATTATCTACAATAAATGTTTTTAACATCTAACTGTCTCAAGATATTAACTATCTCAAGATATTAGTAGCTATACTGTTTATTTAAGTTTACCTATTGCAATTGTTTTTTATTTAAAATAACCATCATAATGGAAAATATCTCTATTCAAAGTCTTCAGAATTATCTAGTGGCGGAAACTCATCCCAAATTTTGTAATAAGACATATAAAAGTGATTTCGTAATAAGCATAGTTTAAAATATCATAAAAGAAAGAAATATGGCACTGAAAGTTGCGAAACGCACAGGAACAATGAATTCCTAATTTAGTAATTTAGTAATTTAGTAAGATTCTTAATTTAGGAGAGTAATTTTAGAATAAATTAAACAGAAGCTTAAATTTGAAGTGTTATAAGAAAATATCATTGTTTTCTAGATATAATTCACCAAGCACAGAAACAGAATTACTCTCGTTTTAAATGAAAAAGTTTTAAAATAAAAACGTATTCAACAAAATAGAACTCATCATGCTTTTCTTTCAAGCAAAGGCAAACTAAAATGTGTCTTGTTTCTAATTATTTTTATCAATAACATATTCGTTTCTATGCTCAAATTCTGTGCATTACTATTGGTTCAAAATCTCCATTGTAAGAATATTTTAAACCAATATAATTTTCATATAGATCATTAGGGGAGATAAGAGATGGTTAATATAGTTTTCAGCAAAAGTGAAATTTGAAATATTTCAAATATTCCCAGATCTCCTGTCAGTCCTCCTTATACCAGAAAAACTGCATCATATGGCTGTCCTAAACAAAATTACATTTCATGCATTTTCGTAGCATATGCTTTTGTTAGAACATTTAGTGCATTTTTTTGTAAAATCATAAACACATCCTATATATCAAACATCTTGTACCACATGTTTTGAAGACTATTCTTAAGTTTATTTAAGTTTAGGCTGCTAGATAAATCTGAAAAACTCTGTGATTGGGAATTATGATCACCCAGTTTTGTGCTCTGAAATCAGTTGTGTAGTAATTTGTACATCCAAACAAAATATTGTAATAAAAGTTACCCAACTGTTTTAGTCAAGAATATTGAAAAAGAGAGTGGAAAAAAGAGAATATTATGACATACCAAAATTTTCACTAAATCTTAATCTACATATTTTTGAGCTTCTTAAAATTTCATTTAACTGGTCTATGAATATTAGGCAACATTTAGATTAAAAATTCAAGACTGAATTGATTTAAAAAAATTTCTAATATCGCCAAGAATAAAAGGCCAAAATTAATATTTAGTGGTTATTATGTAGTAGTAATAAAAACACACACAAGTGCTTAAATGAAAGTGCTTATATGATCTGTAAAGATTTGGATATATTATAGTATTATGATTAGAATTGAGTATTTTGGAAACGTATCTTATTATCAGATTACCAATGACAGTTTGAATAACTTAAATATTTCCTCTAAATTCCAAATTTAAATTAGTGAAACTATTGCTCGTAATCTGGAAATTAGATAAATTTAGTAAGTGCTCAGATTTAAAGATAGCAATAGTCCATAAATTGTCCACTGACTTTTTCGCATTTTTCTTTTAAATTCAGAATACAGTTTAGGGACAATTTTGTTACAGGTTTTTATTTGAATCATTATAAACGGCCTATTTTAAACAAAACCATTTTGTAGATAAAAATTAAACAAAAAAAATATCTTTAAAATTTGTTGGGACAATTTAAAAATAGAAAATCCGAACTTCAATTGCAACTTTTTAAAATAGATCAAAGCATTTACTATGCAAAATATCAAATGGTGAACAAAATAAGACATGTTTAATCAGAAAATGTTTATTTTTCTCAAATAATGATAATAAAAACGAATCAAAATTATTTTAAGCTAAAATAAATGCAAGTTGAATGTTGATTATTTCATTCTTAAGTCAAATGTTCCAGGTGGATACTGTTTTATGATGGTGTATGTAGTCTTTAAATAGATTTAATATAAAAAACTGATTGTTTCTGATAGGTATTCATTTATGGTTAATTTGATCTCTATAACCAAAATCAAGATTTTATGCTTCCAATTTTTAATGTGATCTCTTAGAAATTGTTATTGAAATGCATGGGATTTTTAATGCAGCTGTGACAGTATATGTGTAAAATATGTCTTCACAAAAGTTAACCTCTAATTCCCAAATCAAGTTTTAATGCTTCCAACACTTAAGAAATTGTTATAAAAATGCATGGATCCCAAAGTAATCATATTAAACTGCTCTGCTCCTCTGTGTGTTAAACAAAGTAATTAAAACATTTATTCTTTATTCTAACTTTGCTATAAAAACAGTAGATATTGAATACTTAATAAAATTCTTCTGCTGTTTTGGTGGTAACAACAGAAACAAATTTAAATAAATCTATGAAATTAGATGTGTAAAAAATGTTTTCACAAAATTTGGTCCTTATAGCTAACTTCAAGTTCTTACATTTCCAATGCTTAATGGCAACAAAAACAAATTTAATTATATTTATAAAAGTAGGTGTGCAAACATGTTTTTGCAAAATTTGGTCTCTCTAGCTAGCATCAAGTTTTAATACTTCCCATACATTACTTAGAAATTTCTTAGAAATTGTTATAAAAATATATGGGCCCCAAAATGATCACTTTGAGTTGCTATTCTATATTAAACTAAATAATTAAAACATTCTTTCTATATTTTAACTTTGCTATAATAACAGAATATTTAATAAGCTTCTTCTGCTGTTTTGTTGGTAACAACATAAACAAATTTATATACATCTATGAGAATAGATATACTCGTATAAAAATTTTGTTCGAAGAATAATACAGTTTAAAATAAGTTTTTCTTCACTTTAGTTCATGTTTTTCTTTATTTGGAGTCTCTTGAGAGACATAGGGTTAATTTTGAATTTATGTAATTTCTTAAATTCTATTGTAACATGAATGTGTATAAAGTATATATTTCATTTCAAGCTTATATCTTATGTGTTTCTTGTCAAAATAATAAAGGTTTTTTTATACGTTTATGTGGGATACTAATATTTTTTGTATATCTTTAAAATACACAACAGACAGGATACATGAAATATAGAAAAATATAAAATGTGCAGTTGAAAAGAAATTATTTCAACTTCTGACATAGATGGAAAATTAAAAATACAACAAAGGCATTAAAAATTCGTTTTATGGATTTTGATGGTTATGACTATGTCATCATGATTTACTGGAAAGAAACTCTTAGATCTACTTTAACATTTAACTTAGCATGAAATTGCTAGTATGATAGGTAAAACGAATGGAGACCATTCCATAGATATTTCAAAGTATCCCTCTCATACACAAGTAACAGAATGGTGTAAAACTGGTTGTGAGGGGAAACGTCATAAGATGACAGAATGGCTCTCAATCCGGTCACTAAAAATGGATGAATGGTTGGACGATCAAGTGTCTAGCCATTAAAAAAGTTTCAAAGTCAGTATATGGCAAGGAACAAAGAGACAGATGGCTTAATAAGAACCAGAATTGAGTCAAGGAATCTGATTAGAACATTTTACAGGAAACAATAATTATTTCTCCAGGATGCTCAGAGAAATTATTTCTTTTGTTTTTCAATACTAAATAACCAGCACTAAGAGTATGTTGTTCCTGAGTTTATGTTAAGGTAAATTTTAAAACGCAAACTTGTCGTTAAATACAGCGTTTTCTTGTGAGGATGTACGTCCTGTTATAAAGAAGTACATATTAGACATACGTAAGTTTTGACGCCTCAAACTATAGATTTAAATTACATAAGTTTTTCCACCCTAGAACATTTTGTACCTACACATTTTTTCGTGAATATACTTTGACTCCATAGTGGAAGCACAATCTTCTGAAAAAGGAGTTCCAACCATTCAAAAGCTCGTTAACACCTTTGAAGCGAATATTTTTGTGAACCCTTTTACACAGAAAACTAAAGAAAACATTCTATTACACAGAAAACTTTTTGATAAATTCTTTCATTACACTGTAAAACATATTCTTACGGGTTTATTTTACAGATAAAAAGACATTCTAAAAATCAATTATTTTCCTTTAGCAAACACAATGATTTCCAAGGTAAGAAAGCTCTTAATAAAATATATTATCAAGTCATAAACACTGACATTGTTACCATAGGGGGCTTTACGTGAGCTGAGAGGCCTGTCTGTGGTCATACAATGCACTCGCTAGACTACAGAGCCGGTAGAGCTCTCTGTATACATACATGGCTGTAATTCGTCCAGAATATACTTTAAACGGTCCCGTTCAAATTAATATTGGTAGGTAAATACATTGTCAGATGATAAATTTTTCGAATAATCAATTTTTGGATTAGTGACGTCAGTCTTTGACTGTATTTATTGCGCGCAGAACTGCAGAAATGATTCCCCTTTCTGCAGACGTGGCTTAAACCCGTCTGTTGGGTATTCGCAGACGATAGATCGAAAAATCTGGACTTCAATGGCGAAGACAACCAATTTCAAGAGATACTGAATACATGAATAAACACACAGAAGTTAATTAAAATTCTCTCTTTTATTTAAATGCCAAAATTAGTATGGAGTTAACAAATTAACAAAAATTAGCTGAATCTATATCAGCCCCAAACACAGGACCATTAAATTACTTAAATTCAGTCGGCTCTTAGCCGGAACAAATATAATATTCAACAAATAATAACAAGATAATATCATAAATTCCCTATTTTAGGTCAAAATACTGGTATGGTCAAACAAGGGAGAAACAGCACTCGAGGAATTCCCAAACTCTGATCATTAAAATATAATTAAAGATTACTTTATAATTTACGGCAGAAATGAAGATTGAAATCAGAGGTGCGTCGAAGAGGATTCTCAGTCCGACAACTCGGCGTTCTTTCACTTATGCCCGGACACACAAAGATCGATCAAAGTCTTACCTCCGTTCAGGAGAGGTCTCCGAAGCGACGTAGCGAAACATTAACCGCAAACACCCACAGGGAGCATTTATTCTCCGTTCCGAAGGAATGACGGTAAACCCGATTGCTGGCAGGGTTCTAGCATTGGCCCGCCATGGGCATGGTTTCATTCAAATGTTCCGCTCAGCTCCAGGACTCGAACCATCAGGATCTTCGGAACCTAAAAACACGAAGGATCTCGGTCGCTCATTCTTTCATACGGCAGTCCGGCAATCGAAGTCGCTCTCAGGATCCGGCAGCCGGCAAGTTTCCGTTCAGGCCATACTCTCCAACCCACAGCTACGGCAGTTTGACGCACAGCGTGAGTTCTTCAAGATGTCAGTCGGGAGAGTGCTCGGCGAATTTTTTCACACTCGCTTTTTTATACGCAAAGGGCCGATTCCGGGCCTAGGTTCCAATCAGACCTCAAGGAAGACCAATTCCAACAATCCACCAATCGCAATTCTTCAACATTCAAAAATATTCCCAGGGTCGAGCTTTCCAGCCTCGCCGCCAGGTCTCAAAAATAAAACCAGCCGTTGATATTTCTGCAGGGTAAATGTGTTGAAAATGAAACTTTGCACAATATCGCGTCATCCCAGACATGCAGAGTACATATACTCCCCGTCTTTGCAGGCGAAAAGTGTGACCTCGAAATAACGGTCATGAATTCCTCGAGTGAGTGCAAGAAATATTATTTTAAATGAAAATGGCTACAATTACTGAACAAGGAATAAATGCATTTAAAATGATAAATATATATATATAAGACAAGAGAGTTCCGGAGCAGAATTAATATATATATAAATGTATACAAATATAGTAGTTTAAAGAATAATGTAGATTTTACAATTTACACTCAAGTGACGCGAGATTAAGAAATCTCGTCACGACAACTCCCTCCTTCCCCGAGGGAAAAAATTTGACCTAAGGAGCATTTTTTTCCGCACAGCAAGTAGGTGCAAGCAGGTATTAGGCCCTTGAAGTCCATGACACCTTCAAGAGACAATTTTAGCAAAAATTTAGAAGTGTACGTCTACACCAGGGTTCTCGGCTCGAACACCATCCCAAATGGGCGCATGTCGAGGAACCAAAGCCAAAAGAAACCTAAAATTGACTGCAATTGAGTCGAAAATCCTAATAGCTACGAGCCCTTTACAAGATCCACATTATGTGAATTATCAAATAAATCAAATTATAAAATTCCAAAGTTAAGATAAATATGTACATAACCCTCAAGTCAAACAATACAGTAAACTAAAATTTTTCAAATAAAATCTTCAATTAAATTTCGAATTTTAATTTATTTCAGTTTTCTATAATATTAAATTTCAAAACTTCTCCACATTCTTTAAATAATCGAAAATCCAGAAATTAAGATGTTAAAAAGTGGTCAGCAGTAAACATTCTCTCAATTTATTATATTAAGTTCTACTTTCTTCATAAGATTGTAATTAAAATTTTATGACCACACAAATCATAAACTTTCTCAGTTAATCAAAGTAAAAACAGTAATCAGTTTGTAGATCATTAACTCTAAAAATTTTGACTAAGTAGACACAACAGCAATTATAAATAATTATTTTTAAACAATATAATATAAATACAGATGAAAATGTATGTAAAAGACCATACCAAATTAAATAAAATTTTTACCAACCTAGTCCAGTGCAACACAATACATCACTTGACTTCAACACGGTGTCCATTTGACACAAGTATTTTATTTTCTTTTACAACGAGGCAAACATCAAGGCAAAATCAATATGACACAGTATTCTTAACATAATACTTCAATATTTTTTTCATATTATATAATTACACATCAAATATTTAGATTATCATATACTATTTCAATTCTTATTTCATGGTTTCATTCAGTATTTGAACTATATTTTTAAAACATTATTTCAAATATTATTTGATGTTCACAAATTAAATTATTTCCTTTTTAATAAATATTGACAATCTTTGTAAATAATTATTCTTTAAACATTACCAATTTACTTCAATTGTTTATCAACCATGTGACAGAAAGAGGGGAATCAGTGGCCGGAAAAACACCCTCACAAATTTCAGAAATCCAACTTCGAAAATAATTACTCCTTTCTTTTTTTTTTCTTTTACTCAAATATAATCAAACATAACATAAAAATGGAACATAAAAATGGTAGCGAGGGATTTTTTTTCTTACTCCACAAACACATATATACATTTTCATCAACCCCGAAATCATTCTCCTTGTTTACCAATCCGTGAAAAATTGGAACATCGTTGTTCATACAAGTCAGAATCGAGGTCAATTTTTCTCATTGAAACAAAATTTTCATGTGTCAGCAAAACAGTTTCGCATCATCGTCTCGCGCCACACATTGCGAACGGCGGGAAGGAATCTACCCACACAGCGTTCCGGCGTCCAGACTCACATTTAGATCTTATAAACAATTAACGGGAAGAAATCAAAATATAAGAGCCAGGAATCTACATTTTCAAATTCATTTTCGTAATTAATATTTTCCAAAACATATTTTTCTCAAAATTCAATATAGCAAGGGGAGTATCAAAGGGAAAACTGGGGCCAAAACACGTATTTAAAATTAAATTCAATGTCAAACGTTAATAAATAAGTCATTTTTTTCAATTCTTTTCTCAAAAAATTCAAATTAAATAATTTCTATTTTCTTATTTTCAAAACTTTTCTCCATGTTCTCCATTAAACATTTTTGACTTTATGTTTTCAAATTCTCAACATTTCACTTTTCAATTCTTCATTTGTCCAGCCACCCATCCTGAAATATTTTTCAAAATTTTCAACCAAAACCATTGGACTCTGCAAGGAACCAGTCAACTGCAACCCACCAAAATATTCACGAAAAGTAAATTTGAGTAAGAATTATTTCATTGCTACCGCAATAACCCAGGTTCGAATCCTGGTCACGGCACCAAATGTCGCAGCGGCATTTCCGCTTGACACGGCAGACCAGAGAAATTCTAACTTTCTCGAATTTACATCCCCAGGTTCGAAAACACCTCTCGTCGGTGAGTAAAACTCACCGATGACCTGTTTACTACTACAGACCCAAAACAAAGCATCAAAAACCCTTACCTTGTAAGGACGTCATCTTCCGCTGAAAATATATTTACATACAATTTCAAGAGACACTGAATACACTGAATAAACACACAGAAGTTAATTTAAATTCTCTCTTTTATTTAAATGCCAAAATTAGTATGGAGTTTACAGAATAACAAAAATTGGCTGAATCTATATCAGCCTCAAATCCCACTGGACACAGGACCATTAAATTACTCAAATTCAGTCGGCTCTTAGCCGGAACAAATATACTATTCAATATAAATAATAACATTATAATATCATAAATTCTCTATTTTAGCCACAACCGCAAACATCCACGGGGAGAATTTATTCCCCATCCACGGGGAGGATTTATTCCCCGTTCCGAAGGAATGACGGCAAACACGATTGCTGGCAGGGTTCCAGCATTGGCCCGCCATGGGCCTGGTTTCATTCAAATATTTCGCTCCGCTCCAGGACTCGAACCATCAGGATCTTCGGAACCAAAGAACACGAAGGATCTCGGTCGCTCATCCTCTCATGCGGCAGTCCGGCAATCGAAGTCGCTCTCAGGATCAGGCAGTTGGCAAGTTCCCGTTCAGGCCACACTCTCCAACCCACAGCTACGGCAGTTCGACTTGGTAGTCGAACTGCCGTAGCTGTGGGACTTGGTAGTCGACTTGGTAGTCGAACCCCGAGCTCAGCGTGAGTTCGTCAAGATGTCAGTCGGGAGAGTGCGCGCAGAATTTTCCCGCACTCGCTTTTTATGCGCAAAGAGCCGATTCCGAGCCTAGGTTCCAATCGGATCTCAAGAAAGACCAATTCCAACAATCCACCAATCGCAATTCTTCAACATTCAAAAATATTCCCAGGGTCGAGCTTTCCAGCCTCGCCGCCGGGTTTCAAAAATAAAACCAGCCGTTGATATTTCTGCAGGGTAAATGTATTGAAAATGAAACTTTGCACAATATTGCGTCATCCCAGACATGCAGAGAGTACATATACTTCCGTCTTTGCAGGCGAAAAATATGACCTCGAAATAACGGTCATGAATTCCTCGAGTGAGTGCAAGAAATATTATTTTGAATGAAAATGGCTAAAATTACTGAACATGGAATAAATGCATTTAAAGTGATAAATATATATATTTAAGACAAGAGGGTTCCGGAGCAGAATTCATATATATATAAATGTATAAAAATATAGAAGTTTAAAAAATAATGTAGATTTTACAATTTACACACAAGTGACGCGAGATTAGGAAATCTCGTCACGACAGAAGCATCACATAATTTTAAAAAATGCAAACTTCAATTCATTAAAAAAATGAATATAAAATAATTAACATACGGATTCGGTTTTAACATCGTTAGAAAAAACATTCTTCGATCTTTCCGATGATGTCAAACTGGAAACTCGGTGATAATATTTTGGGTCGCTAAGAACATATTTGCATGAAATGTAAAACATAAAATAAATAAAAGATGTAAATCGAATTTTAAAATAATATTACCAAGTGCAGCTTCTTGAGTATTAGAGTACATGTGTATTAAATTTCACGGCCATATGACGCTTAGATTTTCGCACAGAGGAAGAGAAGCACATTTTTACTTTCCCTGCAATACATGGTAATGTATAGGGAAAGTATTGGAATCATACCGAAAATCACAACTCGAGTTTTCGACGGATCTACACGTTTCGAGACCCCTAGAATACGAAAAAACCATTTTTAGCGTGACGTCTGTGCGTGTGTCTGTCTGTCTGTCTGTCTGTGTGTCTGTCTGTCTGTCTGTGTGTCTGTCTGTGTGTCTGTCTGTCTGTGCAGATTTTGTATCCACTGTAACTAAAAAACTAATGGACCGAATTTCACAAAATTTGGTAGGTAAGTCACTTGTGGCCGGGGCTAGTGCTGATTACTTTTGGGTACGATTCGGAATAAAAGAACCCGCCTTTTTTTGCGAAATGGCCCGCAAAAGCTTGTATCCACTCTAACTGAAAAACTAATGAACCGAATTTCACAAAATTCGGTACATGAGTCACGTATAGGTCACTCTGGTGCTGATTAGATTTTGGTACGATTCGGAAAAAAATAACCTGCCTTTTTTTGCAAAACGGCCCGCAAAAATCTTCAAAATCTAAACTAAAGAACTTGGTATACTTAGATATATCCATTAAATGCCCGTTTAATACGTAATGTTTAACGACGAAAAGAATAAGACCAACCCCATTACACTAGGACTAGCCGTTCTCGAGATATTTTAGTTTTTCGTACTTTCCCTACGCCACCTTTGAAAATAAACCCGGTTACCGAATGAGAACGAAAATTGAATAAAAGTGAAATAAATTTAATTAAAATAAAGAGAATGTGTATATAAGTCTGCAGGGAAAGTCATGTGCTGTCCACATCAGATTTTTACTTTCCCTGCAATACGTGGTAATGTATAGGGAAAGTATTGGAATCATACCGAAAATCACAACTCGAGTTTTCGACGGATCTACACGTTTCGAGACCCCTAGAATACGAAAAAACCATTTTTAGCGTGACGTCTGTGCGTGTGTCTGTCTGTCTGTCTGTGTGTCTGTCTGTCTGTCTGTCTGTCTGTGTGTCTGTCTGTCTGTCTGTCTGTGTGTCTGTCTGTCTGTGCAGATTTTGTATCCACTGTAACTAAAAAACTAATGGACCGAATTTCACAAAATTTGGTAGGTAAGTCACTTGTGGGCGGGGCTGGTGCTGATTAGTTTTGGGTACGATTCGGAATAAAAGAACCCGCATTTTTTTGCGAAATGGCCCGCAAAAGCTTGTATCCACTCTAGCTGAAAAACTAATGGACCGAATTTCACAAAATTCGGTAGATAAGTCACGTATAGGTCACTCTGGTGCTGATTAGATTTTGGTACGATTCGGAAAAAAATAACCTGCCTTTTTTTGCAAAACGGCCCGCAAAAATCTTCAAAATCTAAACTAAAGAACTAGGTATACTCAGATATATCCATAAAATGCCCGTTTAATACGTAATGTTTAACGACGAAAAGAATAAGACCAACCCCATTACACTAGGACTAGCCGTTCTCGAGATATTTTAGTTTTTCGTACTTTCCCTACGCCACCTTTGAAAATAAGCCCGGTTACCGAATGAGAACGAAAATTGAATAAAAGTGAAATAAATGTAATTAAAATAAAGAGAACGTGGATATAAGTCTGCAGGGAAAGTCATGTGCTGCCCACATCAGATTTTTACTTTCCCTGCAATACATGGTAATGTATAGGGAAAGTATTGGAATCATACCGAAAATCACAACTCGAGTTTTCGACGGATCTACACGTTTCGAGACCTCTAGAATACGAAAAAACCATTTTTAGCGTGACGTCTGTGCGTGTGTCTGTCTGTCTGTCTGTCTGTGTGTCTGTCTGTCTGTCTGTGTGTCTGTCTGTGTGTCTGTCTGTCTGTGCAGATTTTGTATCCACTGTAACTAAAAAACTAATGGACCGAATTTCACAAAATTTGGTAGGTAAGTCACTTGTGGGCGGGGCTAGTGCTGATTAGTTTTGGATACGATTCGGAATAAAAGAACCCGCCTTTTTTTGCGAAATGGCCCGCAAAAGCTTGTATCCACTCTAGCTGAAAAACTAATGGACCGAATTTCACAAAATTCGGTAGATGAGTCACGTATAGGTCACTCTGGTGCTGATTAGATTTTGGTACGATTCGGAAAAAAATAACCTGCCTTTTTTTGCAAAACGGCCCGCAAAAATCTTCAAAATCTAAACTAAAGAACTAGGTATACTAAGATATATCCATTAAATGCCCGTTTAATACGTAATGTTTAACGACGAAAAGAATAAGACCAACCCCATTACACTAGGACTAGCCGTTCTCGAGATATTTTAGTTTTTCGTACTTTCCCTACGCCACCTTTCAAAATAAGCCCGGTTACCGAATGAGAACGAAAATTGAATAAAAGTGAAATAAATTTAATTAAAATAAAGAGAACGTGGATATAAGTCTGCAGGGAAAGTCATGTGCTGTCCACATCAGATTTTTTATTATGTAAACGTGTTTTCTTCGTCGACATGAACCGTACCATTATTTCAAGAAGTTTCCTTTGAAATATGCTGAAAATTTCTGAATTATCTAATTTTATTTCCGATATTATTTATTTATTTTTATACTATAATAAGATATTTAATATGAACTCGCTAAAGCACAAATTAAATCTGATGGAAACATTAAATAAAATAAGTTATTTTTTTCTCATAGAACCCTTTGATGAGCACATGAATGGAATTTTAGAATTTCACTGAATAGTTAAGGTATTGCACACTGTTGATATTTGTGGTTGGTGTACGTTGGTGTATATATATATACAGTGCTAGAAAAAGTATAAGGACAACATATAATTGAATGAAAATATACTTTATTTTCAATTTATCAAAATGAATTTTGGATATTTCTGACCTCTAATATGAGATTTTTTTGAAGCTATGAGAGAATTTCTAATACCCGATAAACTTATAAATTTGGCTAATATTACTCTTACCGAAACAAAGCTTAGGGTAAGAATTCAGAATAATCTCTCCGAGCCTATTACTGTTTCAAATGGGCTCAGACAAGGCGATGCACTAGCCTGTTTGCTTTTCAATATTACACTCCAAAAAATTGTGAAAGACTCTAACATCAATACCCGTGGAACAATCTTTAACAAGTCTGTCCAGATTTTTGCGTTTGCTGACGACATTGACATTGTTGCACGCACTCCCGAGTTACTTAAGGAAGCCTTCACATCTTTAGAGGCCACAGCCAGTAAAATGCATCTAATTATTAATCAAAACAAAACTAAGTATATGCCCTGTGGTAATTATGACTGTCCTTATTTCGAAATTGGGGTTTACAAGTTTGAAACTGTAAACTACTTCAGATATTTAGGATCTGAAGTTAATACTCTCAATGACATTATGCCCGAAATTCGTGGTAGAGTTACAGCTACTAACCGATGTTTTTTCGGCCTTAAAAGGTACTTAAAGTCTGACTTCATCAGCAGAAAAACGAAGATTATAATCTACAAAAGTTTAATCAGACCCATTCTTACCTACTCTGCTGAGACTTGGGCAATGACAGAAAAGGTTAAAGATATCATTTCTGTTTTTGAGAGAAAAATCTTGAGAGGTAATTTTGGTGGCTTAAATTGTAACAACATCTGGAGAAGAAGAACTAACTCTGAACTTTATAAGTCTTTTAATGAACCAGATACATATAGTCAATTACATCACGATTCAGAGAATTAAATGGGTGGGTCACCTGTGCAGGATGGCCGAAAGCCGTACAACAAAAAAGATCTTTTCGGCCAGACTATTCGGCACCCGTAAAAGAGGAAGACCTAAACTCAGATGGCTTGACTGTGTGGAAAAGGACTTTAAAATTTTAAAAGTTTTGAACTGGAGGTCTTTGGCCAGGGATAGGGGAGCCTGGAGTTCTATACTGCGGAAGGCAAGGGCCCATCCTGGGCTGTCAGGCCACTGAAGAAGAAGAATATGAGATTATACAATAACATTTACTACGACTCATAAAAGAACAAATATGAACCTTACAAAAGTTCACCTTACAAAGATTATCATTAAAGAAAATATAGAAAAAAATATAAGGACATGTTCTGAATTACTTAACATTTCTCTTAATAATCAAGAAAACAACCTTTTTTTTTAAATTACTTGAATAAGCCGAGAGGTCATCGATGCTGAAAAGTTCTTTTAAAGTGTTTATGGAAATATTATTCCAAGCTTGCTTGATGGCTAACACAAGATCATGTTTACAGATCATGTTTACACTGATATTGTGTACCATTTTTATAAACTTCTTGGGCTAGAAGGCCCCATATATTTTCTATTGGATTGAGATCGGGACTCCTCGCTGGCCAATCAAGTAAATTTAGTGAATTAGCTTCAAACCAGAGTTTTGCACTCTTAGAAGCGTGTATGGAGGCGTTATCCTGTTGAAAAATATAGTCTCCTGAAGTAATTAGTGGGGCCTCAGATGACAAATGTTCGCCTAACATATAAACATATTTGTCAGAGTTCATTTTGTAGTAGATAAAGACTATAGGAGAAAAAGATAAAGAAAATGCTGCAAAAGCGCCCCAAATCATTACTGTACCCCCACCGTATTGACGTTTGGAAAAACTTCTTTGGTTTTAGGCAGATTATATCAAAAATAGCGAAAACCTTCTGGCCCATCAATATTAAGCTTCTTTTCGCCCGAAAAGATTACATGAATCCATTTTGGATCGAGAGATATGTATTTTTTTGAAAACTCCTGTCTTCTTTCCTTATGCTCCCTTTTAAGAGGCGGACGTGACATTAACTTTCCATACCAAATATTTGAATGTTTATTCCAAACATTTTGAACTGTTCATGTGGAACATAGTAAGTTCAAATTTCTTCTAACTTCATTTGCAGTTTCCTTTTTCTCGCAATTTCTTCTTACAACCATTCTTTTCTGTCGATGAGTTAGAATTTCTGGTCTTCCAGTTCGTTTTTTCATTCCATACATTCCAGGTTCTTTTAGAAAATTATAAACTACAGTTTTAGATCTTTTAATTTTTTTTCGAAATTTCATGCCTACTCAATCCACATACTTTAAAAGCAAGATTTTCCCCTTTTTCAAGGTCAGACAGATGAATTCCTTTTGGCATCGTATAAAAATCGTGAAGAAATGAGGCAAGTGTGAATTTTGTTTAGAAATCCAGTCTTTATATTTGAAATTATCATTTTCTGCTTTCAAATATGCAAATTTTAATATAATTTTAAATGAAAAAACAGTTGTCCTTATATTTTTCTCCAAGATCATATGGGTTTATAATTTATAAAGTAAATTTATAGATATTTATTTCTGGAAAATTCAACTAATTTACATGAAAAAGAACTTAATTTTATCAATATTTTTACTTAAGGAATTTGCATACATTTCCGTCTAGAAGATTTCTAGATTTGGCGAGTTTTCGCTTGTGCTTATACTTTTTTCCCGCACTGATATATATATATATATATATATGTGTGTGTGTGTGTGTGTGTGTGTGTGTGTGTGTGTGTGTGTGTGTGTTTTATTCCAACATTTTTGATAAAATAAATAAGAAATTATTCAAACATTAAAATAATATCTATAAGTATGGAATACGGTATTTTCATAGCCTATGTTAACAAATGCAATACGAAAATATAATAATAAGGCTACAAACGATGAGAAAATGACTAAATAAAAAACGATAAAGTGAATAAGAAATAATACCAATGGAATTAAAGTATGTGATAATCAGTTATATTAAGTTAGAGGAATGCCTAACACTTTGAATTGAAGCATCAAAATATTTCATAATATTTTACAGATAAACAACTTGAAAATCAAACAAGAAGACATTAACCTTTACACAACATAAAACGAATATAATACACACATTTACGTAGACTTAAGTCAAACCACACCACCATTTGCGGATAAATTATATTAGTTCTCCATGGGATTCACCTTGGAAAATAAAATTCAGAACTGGAATCCCCTATCCATTCGGTATATTCCCTAAAATGTGAAGGAATACACATGAATGTTCGCCCATGAAAAAGCAACAGAATGCTGCAACATCCAACATTTTCTGTGGCACCGAATTTAAGATAAAACTTTTCTGAAATTTACCGGAACGCAGTAGCTTAGGCACACATTACTGTTATCAGGTCGCCTAAACAAAAGTAAAATCCGGGCCATTCCCATATAAATTTGAGAGTAAAAAAAGTACACATAGCACTGAAAATGGGTTTACAAAGCTTCATCGGGCTTCAAAATTTGCCTATAATTAAAAATGGCGCTGCAGCTGCCTACGCATCCGCATATAGTACGAATCAACTAGGTACTAGTACTTACCTTCATGAGTAATGCTAATAACAACGATCAGAGCTATCACATGTTAATTGCTTTTTATGAAAGTATAAACGATAGGTCTCATTTTCTAGTCCTTCGAGATTCTTGTCTGGTACCTCACAAACTATAGCATGCTGAAATATGAAACTTAGAATTGGCACATTTGTAAAAGTATGTTAGACAAATAGGCTGAATTAAACAGTTTTTCGATTTGAACTTTAGTTTAAAAGATATTTAATGCTAAATTTAAAAGAAGAGTATTTGAGCCAGCGAACAATCGGTGGGCCCCCAATAGGCGTATTATGTTTGCGTAACTGGCGGGATGAAAGATATCACTAAACTAGCTCATCAAGTGCCAGTGAGTTAGGAGAGGAATCCCGGACTGGTGAAGCGAGTTACGGGCGTTGGCGAGAAGGCAGCTGATGCTAATAGCGCTTAAAAGTGTAATAAACGAGTTAAAAATCACTGAAATTAAAGGTATCCGTGATTTGTAGTCGTAGCGAGTGGACATGTACAAGGACTCTGTAT
>OX578142.1:88252382-88253429 GCA_951213105.1 Amaurobius ferox | reverse complement strand
GTACAAGGACTCTGTATAGAGCATGCACAGAACAGGCTATGCAAACTACTGACCGCTTGCTGAACGGTCCTATTTCAGACATCTGAAAAACAAGTTAAAAGTCACTGAAATTAACGGTATCCGTGATTTGTAGTCGTAGCGAGTGGACATGTACAAGGACTCTGTATAGAGCATGCACAGAACAGGCTATGCAAACTACTGACCGTTTGCTGAACGGTCCTATTTCAGACATCTGAAAAACAAGTTAAAAGTCACTAAAATTAACGGTATCCGTGATTTGTAGTCGTAGCGAGTGGACATGTACAAGGACTCTGTATAGAGCATGCACAGAACAGGCTATGCAAACTACTGACCGTTTGCTGAACGGTCCTATTTCAGACATCTGAAAAACAAGTTAAAAGTCACTGAAATTAACGGTATCCGTGATTTGTAGTCGTAGCGAGTGGACATGTACAAGGACTCTGTATAGAGCATGCACAGAACAGGCTATGCAAACTACTGACCGTTTGCTGAACGGTCCTATTTCAGACATCTGAAAAACAAGTTAAAAGTCACTAAAATTAACGGTATCCGTGATTTGTAGTCGTAGCGAGTGGACATGTACAAGGACTCTGTATAGAACATGCACAGAACAGGCTATGCAAACTACTGACCGTTTGCTGAACGGTCCTATTTCAGACATCTGAAAAACAAGTTAAAAGTCACTAAAATTAACGGTATCCGTGATTTGTAGTCGTAGCGAGTGGACATGTACAAGGACTCTGTATAGAGCATGCACAGAACAGGCTATGCAAACTACTGACCGTTTGCTGAACGGTCCTATTTCAGACATCTGAAAAACAAGTTAAAAGTCACTAAAATTAACGGTATCCGTGATTTGTAGTCGTAGCGAGTGGACATGTACAAGGACTCTGTATAGAGCATGCACAGAACAGGCTATGCAAACTACTGACCGTTTGCTGAACGGTCCTATTTCAGACATCTGAAAAACAAGTTAAAAGTCACTAAAATTAACGGTATCCGTGATTTGTAGTCGTAGCGAGTGGA